>JAQIUQ010001579.1:492500-687950 GCA_030378365.1 Hybognathus amarus
AAATGTCCGCGCGAAACGAAGCAAAATGTAGATCTACATCTGGGGAGCGATCTTTTTTTTTTTATTTATTTTTTTTTTTTCTAGGATGGTAGGGGAACGGGTAGGTTTAGGGACGGGGTTGAGGTAGGTCATATATTTAAGGCCCGTTACACACTAAGCACGATAACTATAAAGATAACGATAAAGATAACTATATATGCGTCCACACCAACGACCGATAAAGTTCTTTTTATGCAGCGCGCGCTGCGGTTTCAGAGTAGCGCGCGCGGGCAAATTACCTGCTGTTGCTGCTTACGTTACAAACAAATATCAAAAGGAAAAACAGGCGCTTTTTGTTTTGGGTACACGATCGATATTCTTAAAAGACGAGAGGTGTTTGGAGCGCATCTAAACAGTGAATCCATGTCTAGTGTAATATCTGGATATAGCTGACGAATTCAATGATGGAATAAAAACATCACCTAGTACTTCAGCAATGTTGTCAACTAGCGCTGAATAGCCTACCTAGAGGTAATTTTGTAACAATGCTAAACTGCATAATATCATTGTGAATACTTCACCGTTTATTCCCATGATGCTTTCCATATCCATCTTTTTAACGTAGCCTATCATTGAAAGTGGGTTTGACTTGTCAAACAGTTGAGGATTTTATTTTGTTGTTTTTTTTGTACTTTGACGATTAACTTCTCTGCAATATCATCTGCCATTTTAAATGCACGATTCTGATTGGTTGTCAGTGTTTTATCGTTGGACAGCTGGAAAAAAATCGTTCTGAAAGTGATCCCAACGATATCGTTCCTCATATCTTTATCGTTATAGCTGTGGTGTGAACTCTGTTATTCTTTAATATGGAGAACGATTTTTAGAATTATATCTTTATAGTTATCTTTATAGTTATCGTGCTTGGTGTGAACGGGCCTTTATACATACAGTAATAACATTAAGTCAATGGCGTTCATAAACGTGCTGAAAAGCGATTATACGTATTGATAGCACGCCAAAAATGGAAATACGAATTGGCGTGTCATACACATGCTACTTCATGAAATCAGTCTGGAATAGTAGAATTTCTGGTATAGAATAGAAACATGTAAGCTTTCATTTCTACTTGCACGCACGAGAGACTGTTAAGAACTTTAATTATAGACAAAGTAGTATGTGTATGCGTGTTTAGTTGTGTGGATCTGTTTCTAAGCTTTGAAGGGCATGAGGGTGATGACACCTGTCGGGTAATAGCTGCACTGGAATGTAAACTGTTGGGCTGAATACTTTGCTTTGAAATGTAGGATTTTCTCTCTGTTCTCAGCTCATCACTCTCTCTTAATCATTCATGACCTCTTCAATCATTCTATTTTCATGGCAGTGAGTGAGCTAGTGATGGAGAGAGATGAAAGGAGAGAAACAAAGAGAAAATGAATTCTTTGCAATTGCTTGAGCAGAAGGGACATGCAGAAATTAGAGAAAGGAAGAAACGGTTGTATTTCATTTATTTAAAAAAAAGACTATTTATGACTACATGGCCTATATTGTTTAACCATCGATCCACCTTGTGAAAACTTTTACTTTTTTGGAGTTTCATTGCACTATACAGACATATTTAATTCTTAAGACCAGAAAGGGGGTTTAAAATAGTCTGGACAGTTTTTGGTGTTAGATTGATTTCTAGGAGGAAATTTTTTTTACAATTTTACAATTACTATCTTTGCTTTCCTACAACATTTCAAATAGCATCAATAAATTCGACTCAGCTGTTACTCAGCTAAACCGAGAAATTTAAGCAGGCAGTTTATTGGACGTTCCTTTTTTAAATGAGCTGACAGACATGTGACAATCAGACATGACATGATAATACAAAAGCGTTGAAAGTTAACCCTCTTCCATGTACTTTGGTTTGTCCTAACCAGCCGCAACAAGCTGTTGGGTTTATTTATTTATTGCGAGAGCCTGTTCAGTAGCTCTACCCACATGGTTTCACATCTCATTAAAAATCCCACTTCAGATAACTGAATATAAATGTAGATTAAAATAGGTCATTGTGCCACGTCGCACAGACTATTCTCTCTCAGTGTAGACAGACAAATTGCTTGTCACTGGAACGTGGTTTGGACACAGTGTAGTATGTGCACAGGTGTTACATCTACACCCTGTCCTGGTGGCTTTCATCACTTCAGCAGACAGAGCGGTCAACTGGGACAACCCCTGTCAACTATCTTTCCCCTTCCCCTGTAGCCCCAGCTCTGTTCTTCTCACCCTCTGCTGCACTTTCCCCCTGTGTATAAGTGTGTGTCCTTGTACATGTGCTTCTGTACTGTGTATATGGTGTATGACAGCTGTCTAGGCCCCAAGGGCACACAACCTGCCCTTTTCTGAAGCGAGCCTCCAGCACCCCCTTATCATGCTGTCTGTGCTCCCCGCCGGCAAGTGTTGGACTCTAGGCTGTGGTCAGCGGGAACTGGCCTCTTCGCAGCGGGGTGAGAGGCCTGGCGGGTTTATGTTTCAGCACTGTGACCTCTCTCATTTCTCATCACCTGACAGCCGGTGGCTACCGCTGCCTTTCTCTTTTTACTACTGTACAGGACACGCATACATATGGAGACACAAATCAAATACCCTGGCCTGTACTGTATATATTTAAGTGTTCGATATCTGGACCATAGACTAAAATATATGGACAAAGCGTCTGTGACGTCACTCTCTGAAGAACGAGTTTGAGGCTGTTTATGGGGGGTATGGGCGGCACCATATTAGAAAATCTTGAGAAATACAAAATACAAATGTTCAGAAAGGATACAGAGGTGGTATGATTGTGTTGTGTCAGATCATGGCCGAGACGTCAAATTCACTCGGCGCAGCCCCTTATCAGCTGTCAAAGTTAACCGCCCTTATTTATTTGTCATACATTTTATATCTAAATATGATCTAAACTAACAGAGTAAGAAAAAAAATCACCCCTCAATGTTGTCAGGCACGCAGAACATATTGAAGATTACAATAAAAGTCCATGGGACCAAACTGTAAACATATGAATTTATGCTGTGAAAACGGAGATTTTAACATGACGTCTATGGATATTTGCTCCCTTTTGGGACCGGCCTCTAGCGGATTTTAGATGTATTGCAGTTTTTCGCACTTCTGGGTAGGCTTCCTCTTTCAGATTAGAATGTTGCCGCTTGGTCTGGACGTATACAGATTATATATAGGTACTTTTCAGGAACTGTTTGGATCCTACAAGGGGTCTTGACTGTAATAAACAGTTTTGTCAAATCCAGGTCCTGCAAGAAAACCTTTTGAGAATCACTGGCCTGCTTTTTGCACTGGCTGACAGAGAGCCAACAAACACTCCACTGAACAGAGATGGAGTGTGTATTGGAACAGGTTGGCATTTTTCTTCCCAGGCACCTTCAACCCTGTCTTAACGTAAATGAGGCCACTGTTTGCCTTTTAGCAAACAGAGTGTTTTTATGAGTGTATGTGTGTGAGTACCAGAAGCTTTTTTTTTTCTCTTCAGAATGAGTAGAGTGTTAGGTAAGCCACACCTTAAAGTATTTCAAGGTGAGCTGTGTGTGTGTGTGTGTGTGTGTGTGTCTGTAAATGCCAAGCAGACGTAGATATTTGGAGGAAAGGGGTTCACCCTTGAGAGATTTCACATCTGAGCAGAATTACATTTTAGAATGGAAAAAGTAGACTTCCCATTTACCAAAATGTTTGACATATTTAATAAAAAAAAAAACAACTGTGAGAAAGAAAATATTGCCATTTATGAAAATATTGTCATTTATTCACAATGCATAACATTGTGCTTTGATTTGTAGGTTGCTGAACATCTGCTTTATAATTTGGTATTTAACAATGTAGATAATTTGAAATCATTTAAAAGTGACGTCATGAGAAAGTCTCCTATTGACTGACCATTGTTAGTCTATTCACCTTCGGAAATGACATCATTTTGATATGTGCATACGGTTTCAATTGGTTTTCTTTCTTGAATTTACTTGTCTATTAAATTAGGATCTGTGTTTTATCTGTTGCATCTATTATATGACCATAGTAGTGTTTAGGTGGTATAGAAGCTGTGTTAATATATTGTTTTGCATGTGCCACTGAAGTGTCTAGGACACACATTTATTCATCAGTTTAAATCCGTTTCAAAATCTCATGTGTTGTTTGTGACTGCTGATGACTTAAGTTTATCCCATCTACTGTGCAGAAGCAAGTGTAATCATTAGATAATGTTAAATGAGCAGATACTGTATTGTTGTGTTGAGGAAAAAAGTGGAGCTAAAAGACAAGCCTTCATTTGAACTGTATCTCAGTCTCTTAGATGCGTGTGTGTGTGTGTGTGTGTGTGTGTGTGTGTGTGTGTGTGTGTGTGTGTGTGTGTGTGTGTGTGTGTGTGTGTGTGTGTGTGTGTGTGTGTGTGAGAGAGAGAGAAATTTGACGGAGAGAATGCCTCATGGTAAATGAAACTGGCGTGAATACCCAGCATCCCTGTGTATTGAGAGAAATGATGGGTGTTAGTCAAGAGCATCAGGCTATAGGATTTTTATTTATCACACACACAGTAATTTGGTAGTATTGATCCAATACGCTTCTTCTGCCATGGTAAAGAGGCTCTCAAATAAACTTCAGAATCAGCTGTCGAAGCACTCGCTGATGGCATCAATACTCTTCTGATGTTTGATGAGTGTGTGTGTGTGTGTGTGTGTGTGTTAGAGGGGTAGAGATGGACAAAAACCACAGACTGATTGTAGTAGAGGGGATTTAGCTGTGTCATGATCAAAGAACTTCTTGAACCTTCCAATTTGCTGTAGTTTTGTTGCTTCCTTCCATCTTCAGGTCCTCCTATGAACCTCCTGACTAACCTCTCTGCCTCTGTGATGGCTTCTAGCGAGCGCTGCTCTGATTAAAGCTGAGATTATGGGAGTGATTGTTCTGCACTCACACTAATCCCTTCCCATGCTTTCTCTGAGTACTCGCACATGTGTATTCACTCTTCACACAAGTACATCTGTTTTCACCTGCAAATGGATTTTTTAGATGTGTGACTATAACAATATACACTCACCGGCCACTTTATTAGGTACCCCATGCTAGTAACGGGTTTGGACCCCCTTTTGCCTTCAGAACTGCCTCAATTCTTCGTGGCATAGATTCAACAAGGTGCTAGAAGCATTCCTCAGGGAGTTTGGTCCATATTGACATGATGGCATCACACAGTTGCCGCAGATTTGTCGGCTGCACATCCATGATGCGAATCTCCCGTTCCACCACATCCCAAAGATGCTCTATTGGATTGAGATCTGGTGACTGTGGAGGCCATTTGAGTACAGCGAACTCATTGTCATGTTCAAGAAACCAGTCTGAGATGATTCCAGCTTTATGACATGGCGCATTATCCTGCTGAAAGTAGCCATCAGAAGTTGGGTACATTGTGGTCATAAAGGGATGGACATGGTCAGCAACAATACTCAGGTAGGCTGTGGCGTTGGAACGATGCTCAATTGGTACCAAGGGGCCCAAAGAGTGCCAAGAAAATATTCCCCACACCATGACACCACCACCACCAGCCTGAACCGTTCATACAAGGCAGGATGGATCCATGCTTTCATGTTGTAGACGCCAAATTCTGACCCTACCATCCGAATGTCGCAGCAGAAATCGAGACTCATCAGACCAGGCAACGTTTTTCCAATCTTCTATTGTCCAATTTCGATGAGCTTGTGCAAATTGTAGCCTCAGTTTCCTGTTCTTAGCTGAAAGGAGTGGCACCCGGTGTGGTCTTCTGCTGCTGTAGCCCATCTGCCTCAAAGTTTGACGTACTGTGCGTTCAGAGATGCTCTTCTGCCCACCTTGGTTGTAACGGGTGGTTATTTGAGTCACTGTTGCCCTTCTATCAGCTCGAACCAGTCTGGCCATTCTCCTCTGACCTCTGGCATCAACAAGGCATTTCCGCCCACAGAACTGCCGCTCACTGGATGTTTTTTCTTTTTCGGACCATTCTCTGTAAACCCTAGAGATGGTTGTGCGTGAAAATCCCAGTAGATTAGCAGTTTCTGAAATACTCAGACCAGCCCTTCTGGCACCAACAATCATGCCACGTTCAAGTCACTCAAATCACCTTTCTTCCCCATACTGATGCTCGGTTTGAACTGCAGGAGATTGTCTTGACCATGTCTACATGCCTAAATGCACTGAGTTGCCGCCATGTGATTGGCTGCTTAGAAATTAAGTGTTAACGAGCAGTTGGACAGGTGTACCTAATAAAGTGGCCGGTGAGTGTATGTAAATGATGGCTGCTGCTCAGATGGTTGGATTGTAACATTGTTAAAAGGACACTTCACCCATTTGCATAAATCTTTGTATCTTTAGAAACCCAGTCATATTTTTAAATGGTCATGTTTTTTTCCCTTATTTTCCCCTGAGATGTGAGAAATAAGGATTTAAGTGTTTTATTTCCTGCTTATCATGACGTAAAAATCGTCATTTTGCGTCATGAAAAGCAGGAAGTCACATTTCATTGAAATATGCAGAGACTACAAACATTAGCTCATTATTATTCAAGGGTGTGGGACCCACTCACCCTACAGGCTAATTACAGATCAGTGTGTGGGACTTCACTTGCAGAAACTGAAATCAATATCAGCCATCTTGTTTTTGGAAGCTATTAAGTGCTGTGGAGAAGTATGATAATGACTGAAGAAACTAAACATCTTTACGAGCCACAATAATAGCCGCTTTCCGACCAAGTAGTTACAGGAACTTAGTTATAGGAACTGTCCACTTCTAAACAGTTCTAAGAACTACTCTCCCCCAAACTCGGTTTTGCTGCTTGCGTTCGCACTGGCCAAGGGTATATAAAAAAAGGGTTATAGGAACGTTAGGTTCTAGGAACTGCAAAAGTCCCTCTGGTCGGAAAGCGGCTATAGTGAAGAGCAGCTGAGGCTGATGGAGGAGCAGGAGGGGGAAACTGGCTCGAACTGAGGCGGACTGCTGGTGCATGCGCTCTCGCTGTGAACTACGAACACAGATAGAGTCCGTCTGCTGCAGAGAATTTCAATGATGGCAATTTAGTTCAAGCTAGCTAGCACTTAGTCCAAGTTTATCTGTGCAAGTTTACCTGTGCATCTCATTTGATGCTCAAGAAACAATTCTGATAAATGTTGAAAACAGCTGTGCTTCTTAATGTTTTTTGTAACTTTATAAATGTCTGTAACTTTTGATCAGTTTAATGGATCCTTGAGAGTAATTTATTTGTTTAATTTCTTAAAAATAATCTTACTGACCCTTAATACACACTGTATCCCAAGATATGCTTGGATTAATTGAATCAATTCTTGAGATCTTTTTTTTCTTTTAAAACATTCTGGTGCATCTTGATGTGATATTTTTATGGTAACCTCTATTTACTCTATATAAAGAAGGTAGCTGCTACTTAAAGGTGCTCTAAGCAATGAGAGCACCTTTAAATAGGTGGGTGATGTCACTTCTTGTTGACGTTCGAAGTATTGTCAAACAAAACGGAGGCTAACTCGATCCTTCCTCCTCCTCATCCCGTACCCCTCGCCCTCCCTTCCGTTTTACGCGCACTAACCCCCCAACCCCCACCCCCAAATCATTCTTGTCGATTATTGGCTAGAACACTGTTTATGTTTCATGGTCCAGTTTGTATTTGTTGCCGTTTGTGGAGCCTGGGCTGTCCCAGGGACAAGCGTTTCTTTTTTTTTTTTTTTTTTTTTTTTTTTTTTACAGTGTGTTCAAGGGACAGACAGATAGCGTTTGCTGTATGTTTCGGGCTAAAAAACGTGTGACATGGCTTGGAGCACCTTAAGAGTAAATAGTTGTAGATATTGTTTGCAATAAGGACTGCATTAATGGCAATTAATAGCTTGTTGTTTACTTGGTGCAAATAGGAATAGATACTATTTACACATGTAGTGTAAATAGAAGTGATATGCTATTTGTACTGAAGGGCAAACTGGCTGAACAGTAGTGGGTGGAGTTAGTGGATATAGCCTTTGCCAACATGCTTGACTGTGTCCTAGTGTCAATGGACACTTCCAATCTTTTACTTATCATACACAAACATGTATTATAATAACAGGGCTGCCAACTCTCACAGATTGAGCGTTAGACTCACACAATTGAGCTAATTCTCACACTCTCATGCCACACCCCCGATTTGTCACGCTAAAGTGTTAAGCCAGTCGGCAAAATACCTGAAAGATAAAGTTAATCTATAAATCCACCAGTTGAGCCACTCGTGATCGACTAGTTTTACCGCAAATTAGTCAAAATATCCTCTAATCTAGCCTAGAGCGATCGTGCATCTGAGACGGATGCTGAGCTCCTAACGGCGCGGATGCAAAAACCAGGACTGGAGTCAAAGCCAATTCCTCTCTGCACTCTAAGCGTTCTGTTATCACTCCGATTACATCCACTACGGGTTTTCCAGTCTCACAGTAAAAACTGCTCCGTGTTCGCGTGAGCAAAAGTGCACACATTTCTCTAAAACACCCAGCACAAACAGAATGCCGATTCTTTGAGTCTTGTGCTGTTTTATGAAGGCAAAAAGCAATATCATGGTTTTGTTTTTTAGTTCATTAGCAAAATATAACGCTAGAGACCTTCAAGTTAGTTTATACATTTTACATCTCATATGTTCGGCAAAAGGCGGAATCGAGCTTGGGTCCGAGCGCATCAACTCTTTTCATGAACAACATGCTCTACGATCTACGCCACTGAAGCTGTTCTGTGACGGGCGTATTTTTGCTATAAAGACAGGCACTAAAGGCGGCTTTAGTGCGCATATAGGCTATGCTCCATTTAGACCCCATACCCCCGGAGAAATCTCACGCCAAGCTAAACTCAAAAGTTGGCAGCTCTGTAATAATTATTGGAATCTTGAAATAGATCTTGAAAAACTCTTATTTCATCATGCCTTGTCTTCGTTATTGCTGACAGAATCAAAAGTCCTGCATCATTGGAAACAACAAAAAGGCAAAGATCACCTCAAGACCTTGATGTGTTTGCTGTTTATTTGTGGAGGTGCTGCAGTGGGGAACATTAATGAGGCTCTCAAGGACAAAACACACCCCTGCTCCTCCAGGTCTCCCCATGTGACTCCCATCTCCACCTCAGGCGGCATGCCTGTGAAGCGGGCTCTGGAGGAGATGGTGAGACGTCTGGACCGGCTGACTCGTGCTGAGGAGGCAGACTCTTGACTTTATATCCCCTTATCTCTTCTTTCTCTTCCTCTATCCATCTATTTTTACTTTCCTCTGTGTCCTCATATCTCCTGATCTTTTTTTCCTGATGACTTCTTAGCAGGAGAGCACGCAGAGCCGTGTATTTGGGTTTCATGAGAAGGTTCTATCATTTATCTATATCTGTTTTTTGCAGGGGTTTAGTGATGTTGGTACATAGCCATGAAGAATCCACAGTGGGTGATTTAAAGATTGAGCTGCAACACTGAGTGATTCATACTCTGAGCAGGAGAGCCACTTTGAATGTTCATATCAGCTCATGAGAGGAGTGGATGAATAGGTACTTTGTGTGTGTGTATATGTTTCTGCATTTGTGGGATGTTACTGGTGCTCTGTGTGTGTTTGGTCAGTGACTGAACTTTCCTTTTACCTGATGATTAAATATT
Organism: Hybognathus amarus; assembly: GCA_030378365.1. NCBI lineage: Eukaryota > Metazoa > Chordata > Actinopteri > Cypriniformes > Leuciscidae > Hybognathus > Hybognathus amarus. The sequence continues at coordinate 502,150 of JAQIUQ010001579.1, forward strand.
CATTTTGCCCATGTAGCACACACATAGAGCCAACGGTTAGAACAAGACCACTCTGTGTGTGTGTTCCTTTATGTGTGTGTTTCTGTTTTAGGTGGCGATCTGGGTTTGGTGCGGAGGAGGTATGGGTGCAGGGGATGAGAGGGTGGAATACAGTGGAGCTCTGTACCTACACATACACATACACACACACACACTACATACAGTTTGCTAAATGAGGACTTTTTTAGATCTTTTGGACTTTTTTTTCACTTTTGTTTTGTTTGTATAATTAATAGGGACAAAGCTCAAACCAAAAACTTAAAAGTTCAAAAAGAATTCATTAATAATAATAAAACATATTTTTATTAAAACGTTGTAATATTAGAAATAAATAAATAGTGTTAATTATTTTTTATTTTTTTAATGCTACGCCAATGGCAGTTGAATGAAAAGTGTATAAAATAAATATTTTAGGTCGAGGTTCTTTCCTCTCAGGCCGAATGAGAGGATGCTTAATTGCTTTATACCTGACATCTTTGAAAGACTGATGCAATGATTAATGCATCCATGGCCCGATATAATTATGAAATATGACATGATTTTAAAAGTGACCTATAACATACAATACACTTTAATTGATTTAGTGCTTATAAAATTATTAAGCATATTTGGAGAGAGAGATAATATATGCGATGAAACATAATATAATTTATAATGTGACAATATGTCAGTCATCATGTGATAAGGAAAATATGATTAGGACTATAGACTACTTGTTCTGAGCAGGTGTTGTCCGTGAACAGGCTGTAAAACTGTTGGCTAAAATACAGACAGTCATAAAATACTGATGCTAATTATCTGGGAAACGTTCTCTAACAGCAGTCGAGTTGTCATTGTTTTTGTCAAACAAGTTGTGATTTTTTTTTTGTAACATTAAAACAGGAGATCATTACTTATCTTGAATCTTACCCAGATACAATAGTGTTATTTTCTGATTGGCTATTGTGTAGCCCCTTTCTTTTTTTTTTTGTTTTTTTTGATTGGCTGATAAGTGGCAGGCTCGGACTAAGAACCCCAGGGGAAACGCGTTTGATTCCTGCTGGGTCCATAGTGAGCGGCGCAGCCAGAGAAATTTAGGGCGCTGCGGCATATTAAATATCTTATAAATGTTTTTGTCAGCGTGAGAAATACAATGTGTGGCGAGAGTGCTTGACAAAAGACCGAAATGATTGACTGTCACTCTCAATGCGCGACACTCGAGAGCCTGAATTTGGCCACGTGTTTGTGTTTTTGTCATGTTTGGTGTGAGCACATGGCTTGTCATGTGTTTTCCTTGTGCCATGTGCTCTCCTGTCGATTGTGTCGACTCCCGTCTTGTTTCCTGATTTAGTTATTTTCCCCCACCTGCCTTTTTTGCTCCCTATGTATTCTCCTTGTCCTGTGGTGGTTCGTAGATTTTGTTTGTATTTTTTATTTTATTATTAAAATAAAGCCCATCAACTCTGCACCAGAGTCCTCTCACTTTTCACCATCCCCACACCTGATAGTCGAACTTAAAAAAACAACAACTGATTTTCAACCACTGACAAACACACATCTTAAGTTTGTTAGTCTTTCTTCATTGTATTCCTCTAGTGTTTTGGTGTCATACAAAATGCACTGCTCGTGACACATTTTTATCTTTTCTAATTTCTCTCTCCATCCTTCCTTTCTCTCTCATTCTTTCCATCAGTGTATAAATAGCATCAGAATGGCCTATTAAATGCTCTTTTAATTATTCTTTCTGCCTGTCTTTGACCTTGGCACACATTATCTCCTTCAGTTAATTGTGACGTGTGATTCTCTCCAAACACAGCTGATGGAAAGATGGTACAAAGTCTCAGCTCTGGCCTCCATTATGTTGTAAACTGCGAATGACACAGCACACTACGGTGTTATAATCTGCAGAAAGTGAAACCGCAATTGCCAGATTGCTACTTTTGTCAGTTTGACAGCGAGGATGGTGTAGAATAGCTGTAACCTCCAGAGACTCCTCCAGCTCTCCATCCTATGCTTTGACTGTCTATCTTGTGCTTCTCTCCTTTGTCCCCTCTCTCTCTCTTCTCTCTCTTTTTAAATGTTCTCTTTAACCTGGCCAAGTGAGACACTTCGCTTTTTACCCCCCACCGATTTCCCTGAAGGGGAATATCTCACAGACGGGTGCACACACACACACAGCTCCTGTACCATTTCTCATTACTGACACTGTAGGTTTAAAACAATGACAGGCATGGCTGTGACCTGTACACACGCACATAGTAAAAGTAAAGTGTCCTCTTGGGCTGAAGGGAGTGTGTGTGATTATACAGTAAGTGTTCATCACTTTGACTGGGTTTGCTTTCAACCATCACACATGCTGTGAGTTTTTTTTTTAAATCTAAATCTAAAATATACACTCACCGGCCACTTTATTAGGTACCCCATGCTAGTAACGTGTTGGACCCCCTTTTGCCTTCAGAACTGCCTCAATTCTTCGTGGCATAGATTCAACAAGGTGCTGGAAGCATTCCTCAGGGAGTTTGGTCCATATTGACATGATGGCATCACACAGTTGCCGCAGATTTGTTGGCTGCACATCCATGATGCGAATCTCCCGTTCCACCACATCCCAAAGATGCTCTATTGGATTGAGATCTGGTGACTGTGGAGGCCATTTGAGTACAGCGAACTCATTGTCATGTTCAAGAAACCAGTCTGAGATGATTCCAGCTTTATGACATGGCGCATTATCCTGCTGAAAGTAGCCATCAGAAGTTGGGTACATAGTGGTCATAAAGGGATGGACATGGTCAGCAACAATACTCAGGTAGGCTGTGGCGTTGCAACGATGCTCAATTGGTACCAAGGGGCCCAAAGAGTGCCAAGAAAATATTCCCCACACCATGACACCACCACCACCAGCCTGAACCGTTGATACAAGGCAGGATGGATCCATGCTTTCATGTTGTAGACGCCAAATTCTGACCCTACCATCCGAATGTCGCAGCAGAAATCGAGACTCATCAGACCAGGCAACGTTTTTCCAATCTTCTATTGTCCAATTTCGATGAGCTTGTGCAAATTGTAGCCTCAGTTTCCTGTTCTTAGCTGAAAGGAGTGGCACCCGGTGTGGTCTTCTGCTGCTGTAGCCCATCTGCCTCAAAGTTCGACGTACTGTGCGTTCAGAGATGCTCTTCTGTCCACCTTGGTTGTAACGGGTGGTTATTTGAGTCACTGTTGCCCTTCTATCAGCTCGAACCAGTCTGGCCATTCTCCTCTGACCTCTGGCATCAACAAGGCATTTCCGCCCACAGAACTGCCGCTCACTGGATGTTTTTACTTTTTTGGACCATTCTCTGTAAACCCTAGAGATGGTTGTGCGTGAAAATCCCAGTAGATTAGCAGTTTCTGAAATACTCAGACCAGCCCTTCTGGCACCAACAATCATGCCACGTTCAAAGTCACTCAAATCACCTTTCTTCCCCATACTGATGCTCGGTTTGAACTGCAGGAGACTGTCTTGACCATGTCTACATGCCTAAATGCACTGAGTTGCCGCCATGTGATTGGCTGCTTAGAAATTAAGTGTTAACGAGCAGTTGGACAGGTGTACCTAATAAAGTGGCCGGTGAGTGTATGTTTCTCCTCACAGTTTTATCTGTTGTGCAATTTTTTTTCCTCTGAAGTACCACATTGCCAGCATCGGCTCTCTGACTAATGTATTTGTGTGTGTTTTGTGTCTGTGTAAATTGCACTGATGAATATGTGTGAAAGAGCATGTAAACACATGCTGAGAGGATGCCTGGATGTGAAATGGACTAAATTATTCAGGGTTATAAGGATTCACCCTCTGTTTGTGTGTGCGTGTGTGTGTGTGTGTGCGCGCAAGTGTGTCACAAATATAGGTTCATTAAAATATTTTGAGGTGCTCAGTGTTGCGTAAAATGCAAGCAGGTGGGCAGACGTGACAAGTATGTGTTGTTTTTTTGTATGTGTGTGTCAGGGTGACTTGTGTCTCCTTATCGAGCACATGTCTCATCCTGACACCTGTTTGCTCCTAAACTGTTTTGGGTTGCCACGGCTCCTCTGGGGAGTCTGCTTGCTACCAAAGCGGTTAACCACCACGGCAATGTGGAGAACCCTGTCCCTCTGTTCTCAGCACACAATTAATTACCCCTTTTTCCTCTAATTGATTGCGTTTACTTTCACCCTTTTTTGTAATATGGAAAGTGTACAACATAATGTGTGTATAGCGGATGGTTAGAGTGTGTAACGGCAATTACTTTTGCCCTCATGGTTCAATTAACAGCCCACAGTTTGACCCAGACTTTATCCCATATGTATCAAAAACCAGATTAACACCCACAACACACACATTCTCAGCTGTAAAGTGAGGTGACTCTTAATCTGTACAACAAGACTTTGCATGATAAATTGGATAGATGGCTATATGGATGGACAGATAGATGCATTGATACCCAAGTGAATGAATGGATGGATAGACAGACTGATAGTTGATGGCTGGATGGCTCGATGAAGCTGTACTGAAGTACAGTAAAGAGAGCTTGCCATATTCAGCCTGTCAGCTGGTGAGCTTAACACAGAACAAGCCAGGTTTATACCCTATAACCCCTTCAGAACCTTCTCACACACTTCAGTGGGTGTTTTTAGTGATGCATGTTTGCACAAGACATTTTTTCAGAATGAACTCCTGGTATACTGCTCACAATCCCATCTCTGTATTTGAGTGAGTTCTGTGTGCCGCCTCACATAAGTGCTTTCGGATTAAATGGATTCAGCTTTGTTTCTTGGTTTCGTTCCCCGGAATAACAGTCACGTTCAAATCAACACCTTTAAATGTTTCTAAGCTGACATGAGAATGAACTCTGCGACACCTAATGTCATCTAAAGATCCATATTTAATACGTCTTAAATAGCCTGTTTATTGTGTGTGCATTTAAGAGATGACAGGGGTTCATGACGGTGTGCGATGCTCAAATGGTGCTGCGGTTAACCCGTGCCTAGAAATGTGGTTGTCATTCCTGGAATGCGTGTTTGGTCTCTGAGCTTTAAGCCACGGTGAATCCATAAATGCTTTAAATAAAGTTTATTCAAAATATGCCATAAAGGATAACTGCAAACCAGGAAGATCAACAACCATGTCTTTATTGCTTCCTTTTATAGAGCCAAAGCCTACAATGTATGTGTGTCATTTATTAAATGTAATGATATCCAGCTTGATCTAAGTTCATGGAAGAGTTCTTCCATCATTTGATCAGTCTGAGTGCGTGTCGTAACGTGGCAGGTGTATTTTCGTTTTGATCGAACAGGGTAATCAGGATGGATTAGGGCTAAAGTGAGTACAAATGTGATGGAAAACGTTTTTAGTTACACACTAATCCCTCTGTTGTTTAATCTAGCCCTCCTGCCTTACACACATGCAGATCTACAGATGGAAGGAGTGAGAGGGGTTATTCAAAAGGCCGGTTCAGTTTGCCCTTAGTGTTGGTGACATTGAATCAACTTACTTGTTTGCTTTGGAAGGGCTTTGCTGTGTGTGTGTGTGTAGCTGCAAATAGCCCACCTCACTATCCACACAACACACAGTGCCAACATGTGGAAACCTTTAAAAAAAAAGCATTGCTTGAGCTCACAGATTCAACTGATGGTAAAAGTTTCAAACCATCTACTGATAATGGTGCTGCTGAGTAGGTGTAGGTGTACAGTGTTTGATGATTATATTACGAAACTAGTCTGCTTGTGCTGGAATGGAGGTGGCCTGCTACCAAATCCATTCAAATCCCTGCACTTAATGGAGATGGAGCATCATTTTTTTTCTCCCCTCCCTCCCTCCTTTCCTCCCTCCTCCTCCTTGGGATTTCGCCTTTTCTCTTTTACACATTTCACACACACATTTCATTTTCAGTCATGGTGGAGATTTTCTGTTTTTGTACTAGTTAATGGCATTTTATCCACCAGCCCTAAACCATGTCTATGACACTTATATGCTTGTATGCATTTTTTTTACATTTTCATTTAGACTGTATTTTGTCTGTTTACTAAGATGTTTTCTGAATGGGAACTAGTTTCTACATTTTATTTTTTATTAAAATAAATACTTTATATTTTTTATTTTTAAACTTTTTGAGTGAATTATCCATTTAAGTGATCTTGAATTTGAGGTTTTAAGGTCTGGAAACTAAAGAGATGCATGTGATATTATTGAGATCTTATTCTGAGTGAAAAATCAGTGCAGGTCAGAGGTAATTTAGGACCAGATTTACTGAACAGGGCAAATTACATTTTACATTTTACATTTATATTTTACATTTACATTTAGTCATATATCTGATGCTTTATTTAAAGCGACTTACAACTGAGGACTAAAGCAAGCGAGTCATCTTGAATAGGGAAAAACAATGCAAGAAGTGCTAAAAGAAAAGGAAATATATTTTTAAATATATATAAGGTTTAGTGCTCACAGAAAAGACCAATGACCAGGGCCATTGACGTGTTGCATGCTAAGTTAGGAAAGGCCTGATCTTCCTGATGTTGGGCATAGCAAACTTGCATGATCAAGCTGTCTTAATAATGTGGTCAGTAAAGGTCAGCGGATCATCAAAGATTACTCCAAGATTTCTGACCGACCTTGATGGGGTGATTGAGGAAGAATCTAGCTGGATCTAGCAGTAGAGACGGATTGGCAGGGAGGATGAGAAGCTCAGTCTTAGCCAGGTTGAGCTGCAGGTGATGTTCCTTCATCCATGCCGAGATGTCCGCCAGACAGCTTGAGATGCGTGCAGCTACTGTGGGATCATCTGGTTGAAATGAGAGGTAGAGCTGGGTGTCATCAGCATAGCAATGGTAAGAAAAACCATGTGCTTGTAAGGTGGGTCCCAGTGAAGTGGTGTAAATGGAGAAGAGGAGCTGTCCAAGAACTGAACCCTGGGGAACCCCTGTGGTCAGTTGATGTGCTTTGGGTACCTCACATCTCCATGTGACCATGAATGACCTACCTGTGAGATAGGACTCAAATCAGTGGAGGGAAGTTCCAGTGATGCCCAGTGATGAGAGGGTGGACAGAAGGATCTTATGGTTCACAGTGTTGAAGGCAGCAGACAGATCCAGGAGAAAAAGAACTGATGATTTGGAAGCAGCTTTTGCAGTCGGCAGGGCTTCGGTGACCGACAGCAATGCTGTCTCGGTTGAATGCCCTATCTTGAAGCCTGATTGGTTGACATCCATCTGGTTGTTCAGACACAGGAAGGATGATATTTGGTTAAAAGCAACTATTTTAACAATCAAGTTTTTTCGCAATGAATGGTAAGAGAGAGACAGGTCTGTAATTCACTAAAAGTGATGTGTTTAACGTTGTTTTTTAAGCAGTGGAGTTATCCGAGCCGGCTTAAAGGGATAGTTCACTTTGAAATACATTTTTGAAATTTGTTAGCTTGCCTCAATGGCATCCAAGATGTAGGTGTCTTTGTTTCTGCAGTATTTTCAAATTTTGATATTTTTAGGTCAAACCGTTCTTGTCTGTCAGTCATATAATGGAGGTTTATGGGGTTCCCCCTTTGTCCACCTCAAAGAGCATGCACAGAGAAGTCCAAATTAAACCTGATTTAATGACTCGTAAATGTAAGTACACCTTGATGGCCTAAGACACAAAACGAGCGGTTTGTGTGAAAAGTCGAACAGTATTTTTATAGTTTTTACCTCTTGTAATCACAGTCACATCCAAGTACTCTGAGGGTGAGGGCACTTCTGTCTGCGCAAGGGTTAGTGTAAGGGGATAGAATAAACAATTTGTACACTATAAAAGCCATTGCTTTTGCTATGGAATGATCCCATTTTAGATAGCCAAGTAAATGTGTGTGTGTGTGTGTGTTTAGCTCTGTATTCAATGTCCATCATGCACTGCTGCTTGCCTGACGTCATGCATCAGTTTCAAAACACTGTTCTTTTTGCTCCTCACAGCTCAGAAAGCTAGAATAATTTGTTAATGGCTGTGTAATGGTTTTTCAGGGTTTTTTTTCTGTTAATAACCTGCTTTCAAAATGTGTGCAATGTGCATGCTTGTGGGTGCGTGCGCTGCATGAATAAGAGAATATTGTCATATCTCATTCTCCTCCTTCATCTGAATTTTCTTCATGCATTTGGTAGAGCAGCCTGCTGAATGTGAGTGTTTGTTCCTCATATATTTTGACTGGAGCTAGTTTACACACACACTTATTTGATGATGCAGTACATCAACCTTAGGTGTCAGAGTACTGATTGACCTGCTAAGTGTGTGTGTGTGTGGGGGGGGGGGGAGTGCCAGAATCACATAAAGCATTGTGCTTTTTAGCAGCCTTTGTAACAAAACGTGCACTCGACTTGGTAACATAGAATTCAAGATAGCATAAAATATATAATCAATTCCTGCAACTTAGTTTTTTATGTGTGCACCAGTAAATATTGATGGTTTTACACTGCTAGTGGGTGAGAGCAAAGCAACTGAGTGGTTGTTCAAGGAATCGATTCATGCATGTCGTATTTTTGTATTGTTATGGTTGAGTACGATGCCTAAAGACACCGTAACAGATTTCCACAGATACTCATATTCCTGCTTTGTTGGTTTTAAGATTACTTCAGAGTCATTATCAGTAAAAAGAGGCCTTATTGATACCATTTCACTAGTATTGTCCCTTCCACCGCATTCTCTTGAGATGAATAACTGTTTTTCTACCTGGTTTATTTCTTGCTGGTTAAGGGACCTCTCTACTGAGTTTTCCTGAGTATTTTCCCCACTGTTCTGTTGTTCATAATGCTCACATTTGATTCAGCAGTCCCCAGACGTCCTCTCCCTGATCTCACGGACACTCACTTATCACTGAGACACATAAAGCACAGCCCAATCTCTTCCCCCACTGAAAAATATGGCACTGTCAGCGAGCAAAAGAGAGAGATAAGAGGCTGTGCAGGTTGATGTTTAGTTATGCTAATGCATACCATCAGCCGGCCGCCTCTTGTTATCCGCTATTATTTGACTTCACTTGCATAATTCTGAATTTATAATGATGTTGTGTGGTGTTGTACAGCTCAAAGACAGGAGACCTGGACAGATCATGCTCTTCACGAACCTCCATAGTCTATACAGCATCTGTTAGCATAATCAGAACTGGCTGCGTCACTGGATCACGCCAGTTCTTTAAAATGTAATAACTATTTATCAATACAAATGAAATTGAATTAGTTACATTGTATGCTTACTAATGAAATACATTTGAAATAATTGCATATGTGCCAATCACAAGACACCCGTTTTGTATTCATGTAAAATACATACGTACGGTGACTAGATTGTGATAGTTTTTTTTTTTTCAGTAAGATTTTATGTTTTTTAAAAGGTAAAAAGAACAGCTTTTATTTTGAAATCAAAATCTTTTGTAACATTATAAATGTCTTTAGTGCCCCTTTTGGTCAATTCAATGCAAAAAAATAATCTTCTCTTGAAAATAGTTAAGATTTTTAAAAGATTTTCCTTTTCTTAAGTGTGGCCACTCTTATGTAATTGACCCTTATTTCAGTATGAGATGGGAAAAGCCCCCTAATAAGGATAAGGATAATAAGGAGTCCGCATACACAGCAATACACACACCTCATATGATTCAGAAAGTCATTTAACATGGATTAAACTGACGTTATGAAACAGACAGCAGATGTTACTAAGCTATGAATTTTTTTTTTCTTGTCCCAACTGAGTTGAACACACACACATTACACGTGCACACATAGCATGGCCTGAACAAACACACCCAGCTCCACTGGTAATGCCAGCGGCCCTCAGCAAACTTATTAGGGAGAGAGCATGCAGTCAGCCATTCACACAACTCATCGTGTACCACAGGGCTGTGTCTCCAAACCAGACAGCATCACTTTAGTGGAAATATAACAGAAGACTCATCAACTCCAGCTCAGCCAGCCTATTAACAGATTCATCTGAACATACAACGCCAGTGGCTAATAATGTTACGCACACAACTATCGTAGCTTCCATTTGCTATATTGAGTTTAAAACTGTTGGCAGACGTTGTATTTTTACTGGCTTTGTGTCTGATAGTAAATATTACTGTGGCATCCCAGAGCTGATTTTATCTTCACTTTCACCACTTATGACCACTTATCTTTGATTTGGCTGGAATAAAAGTGTTGTTCTTACTGCTGAAATCAGATGATCCTTTTAGAGTTTGGAGTGACAAGTGGAATCAGAATCCAAATTCGCGCACACACGTGGTGTGTGTGTATATATGTGTATATATATATATATATATGTGTGTGTGTGTGTGTGTGTGTGTGTGTGTGTGTGTGTGTGTGTGTGTGTGTGTGTGTGTGTGTGTGTGTGTGTGTGTGTGTGTGTGTAATTTAAACATTTTTGTCATATTTTTGGTCTATTATTTTCCATTTTTACTTTTACACACAGACTACATAATTTAAACACATTACACCATTTACACACATTAAAATTACTATTTTTGGTGTTCAAGTTATGTATAAATTGTATATTTAATTAAATATATGCAAGAATTATATATCTATATAATAAAGTTTTACTCTGCCTATTTTTTTAGTTGATTTACTCCTGATCCAATCAGTAACTGAAAGACTGCTATATTTACTTGACCTGTGGAGGGCGCCCTATTCATGAAGTTGGCCACGGCACGTCACAGTTGAGTATTTTTGGAGCTCTGAACAATCTGCCCTGCTGTTTGTGCATTTGTTTGTTTGCGTGCGTGAGCAAGAGTGACAGAAATACACATATGTCCGTATAATAGTGACTTTCAGCAGGATATCTGTTCACTGATTGATGCAGTCTCATGGGGAGACGTGGATAGAAGACGTGAAACAAGACACCCGCAGCAAAGCACAGAAGGTCGCCAACGTCGCTGAACAGCCCTGTCCTTGATCCACTGCCACTCCTTCAGCTGTGTGTCGAGACGAGACGACAGGGTGATCTCAGGGCTCTTTTCAGATATTTTTACTAAGACAAATAGGAGCTCAATGAATCTCAACTGTTCCATGATGTCAGCATGACCAACAGTGACAGGACTCAACAATAATGATTTTGTCCAGCTGGTTTGGACGGGCCTGTATTTATTTATTTTTACTTTCCCCTTACAACATTTTTACTAAACCCTCACAAAAACTATACATTTTATTTTTAACCCTACATGAGTAAAAATAAACTCACACTTGCCCCCTGCCATCCTTATTATGGAGCCCTAAAGAGATTAAAGGTACAATATGTAAGAATTTCGTCTCAAAATATCCAAAAAGCACTTGCACTTTGCACAGTGTAGATATTCCTTTAAATTATGTACTTGCATCAACCTAAATGTTTCCAAGAATTTGTAAATTCAGAGAAACACACAATTTTAAATAGTGCCCTTCCTTGTCACTTGTTGCCCATCAATGAAAATTTGTGTTCTGCGCATGTTTCTATTCGCAAGGAATCTTGGTCTTTTGAGTAGATGAACTTCTCGGCGCATACAAAAATCTGCGTGCAGTATACCGGAAGTAAACATGGCGAGACTTTCAACAGCATACTTTTGGAGCGAGCTCTGTAACGTTACCAGCATCAAAGCGCAAACAAAGGCGATCGCTATCTGCCCCAAACTATTCATTATCCGCATGCTGCTGCTGTTGTTGTCTTTGGATACAGGAAGAAGAATCGGAAATGACGCATTTTGCGTCTTAAGGTTGTCCGTACGTCTGAGACTCTAACTGCGCGTCGCTGTTTACATCAGGATATTGCAATTCCATGTATACAGAGAGAAACTCGTCTCTGCTCACACATGTAAACGGGTTATTCCTAATGTTTCAGAAACCCGAATAGTGACCTTAATCCGAACTATAACCCGAAAATAGGCTGCATGTAAACGTAGTCAATGATGTAATATCCACATTATCCCTGGTTTCCGCATGTACTGCCATTGTAACCATGGCGACATATGTGGGCAACTGCCTTACGTCTAGCGGTACTCGCACTGTTGTTGTTTCGTTCCAAGATTTTGGATCATAATCCCAGCAGACTTTGGGACAAACGGAGAACTAAAACGAGAATCAAAATCGATGTGTCGTTTTCGAGATGCCGAGAGCTTCAAGGCAAACTTGCACTTGACAGATGCCGCACTTGCATGTACTTTTAATAGACAGGTGATCTTATTAGACAGGTAATCAATGTTAGCTCAACATGATGAAATGTTAGAATATGATCAGATATTATTCTATTTTTGATTTAGCTTACTGCTAGTGTTATACAGCCAACAAACTAACACATAGACTAACATAGAATAACATTATAACTTTCAACACACTCAAATGCTGTTTAGTGTGATAATGCCTGCACAAGTTTCATTCATCTAATAAACTGACCTGTGTGTGAGCAGAAATTCAGCACTTGCGGGTAGTTCGGTAGAAATGAAATGTCCTCATTCCTTTATATCGGCGGACGTCGTGTATGGCGCTGATATCGGTCTTCATTAGCAATCGTACTTCATACCACAATCATGTTAAAAAACATCAATGTACACTCACCGGCCACTTTATTAGGTACACCTGTCCAACTGCTCGTTAACACTTAATTTCTAAGCAGCCAATCACATGGCGGCAACTCAGTGCATTTAGGCATGTAGACATGGTCAAGACAATCTCCTGCAGTTCAAACCGAGCATCAGTATGGGGAAGAAAGGTGATTTGAGTGACTTTGAACGTGGCATGATTGTTGGTGCCAGAAGGGCTGGTCTGAGTATTTCAGAAACTGCTAATCTACTGGGATTTTCACGCACAACCATCTCTAGGGTTTACAGAGAATGGTCCGAAAAGAAAAAACATCCAGTGAGCGGCAGTTCTGTGGGCGGAAATGCCTTGTTGATGCCAGAGGTCAGAGGAGAATGGCCAGACTGGTTCGAGCTGATAGAAGGGCAACAGTGACTCAAATAACCACCCGTTACAACCAAGGTGGGCAGAAGAGCATCTCTGAACAGCACAGTACGTCGAACTTTGAGGCAGATGGGCTACAGCAGCAGAAGACCACACCGGGTGCCACTCCTTTCAGCTAAGAACAGGAAACTGAGGCTACAATTTGCACAAGCTCATCGAAATTGGACAATAGAAGATTGGAAAAACGTTGCCTGGTCTGATGAGTCTCGATTTCTGCTGCGACATTCGGATGGTAGGGTCAGAATTTGGCGTCTACAACATGAAAGCATGGATCCATCCTGCCTTGTATCAACGGTTCAGGCTGGTGGTGGTGGTGTCATGGTGTGGGGAATATTTTCTTGGCACTCTTTGGGCCCCTTGGTACCAATTGAGCATCGTCCAACGCCACAGCCTACCTGAGTATTGTTGCTGACCATGTCCATCCCTTATGACCACAATGTACCCAACTTCTGATGGCTACTTTCAGCAGGATAATGCGCCATGTCATAAAGCTGGAATCATCTCAGACTGGTTTCTTGAACATGACAATGAGTTCGCTGTACTCAAATGGCCTCCACAGTCACCAGATCTCAATCCAATAGAGCATCTTTGGGATGTGGTGGAACGGGAGATTCGCATCATGGATGTGCAGCCGACAAATCTGCGGCAACTGTGTGATGCCATCATGTCAATATGGACCAAACTCCCTGAGGAATGCTTCCAGCACCTTGTTGAATCTATGCCACGAAGAATTGAGGCAGTTCTGAAGGCAAAAGGGGGTCCAACCCGTTACTAGCATGGGGTACCTAATAAAGTGGCCAGTGAGTGTATTCACTCAGTCATAAACATTATTAGATCCATCAGCATGACATAATGTTTCGTGATTCTGCTTGTCACTGCTTCATCATTCTACGTTTCTGTTATTATAAGAGGTTAGCGAAAAATTACATATTGTAGCTTTAAATGGCTGACAATATCAATGGTATACATCATTAATGGGACAGTGGTTTCTGAGGAATATTGTTATGAAACTGCCTGATTGCAGTTTATCACCCTGTCATAAAAACAAAATACTTTCTGAACAAGTATGTTGATTAAATAGTGTTTTGTTTGACTTACTTATTTTTGCTTTCTGTTTTGCTTGCCATGTTTGACCATTCATAGTTGGAGTGTTGTGAGTTGGGAGGGGTGGGTTTACAGTGTGTTTGGGCTGCAAAGACAGATGTGTGTTTGTGCTCTGTGGTCGGGGAGTGGTGTTTAGAGAAGGAGGTGCAGGATCAATGGGGCCTGTGTGTGTATGCTTCAGGTGGCAATATTCAAAATCCTTGTCCTTGTTGTGACATTTTTGGTCCATTAGGGCATTAAACATAGTCTGTTGAGTATAAAAATCATTGGCAATGGAATGTCCCCATAAAAAATTTAAACCCAACAAGTGTGTTCATGTGTGTTTTAAAAGCTCTAGTGTTTGTGTGTGTGTGTGTGATATAAACAAGTCCAGAGATCGAGTTTGCTATTGTAGGCTAGTAGTGCACAAAATATGATATGCTACGTGCAAAGAAATGTTCTTTAATGAAGACTCAAATACAAATTGAGCATTGAAAGTTTCATATGAAATGTATGACTGTTTTTAACTGTACAAACATGCAGGATTTACAAACTTTCTGGACATTGTTGATGAATATCTCCCCTAGTGGAGGTCAGTAACACTGCTGTAATCCCCAGAGGTTGTTAATCATGTGAAAATAATGTTGTAAATAATAGATATACATTATCATTCAAGAGTTTGGGCTCTTTTATCTTGAGAGAAATAAATACTTTTATTCAGCAAGTAAAATAAAAATAAAAATGCTGTTTTTTTCCCTTTCTATTTATCAAAGAATCCTGAAAAAAATGTGCCATGATTTTCAAGAAAATATTAAGCTGCTCAATTTCTTTCACTATTTGTAATGTTTCACCACATCATTCTATAATACTCCTTCAATGTGACAAAAATTGTTCAAAGTGCTAATTTTTCATGTCATCTATCAATCAAGTCATAAAGTTTTAATTTTAATATACAATTAGAAAAATCTGGCCATTCAGATGCCTAAAATATTCCATATGAAAGAACTTTAAACTTTTATTCTCTCTTTAGGAATGAAGCGTCCATTTAGTCCTGATGAAGACGGATCGAATGGACTGACTGGGCATGAGGGTGTATCCTCTGATGGGATGGAGTTTACCAGACAGGACCCCCCACCTATAAACCCTCGTTCGAAGCGGGAGCGCAAACACAGGTCGTACACACTCTGTGAAGTGTGCAACATTCAGCTGAACTCCGCAGCACAAGCACAGATACACTACAATGGCAAAACACACCAGAAAAGACTCAAACACATAAACAACAGCAACACAGGTAGGATATGTGTGTCTTTCTCTGGTGTTCCTGTCAGTAATCGGAGCTCAAAGACTGGAGCTTCTAGCTTAACATTATCCACACATATATGGTATGTTCCTGGATCAACATCCTTTATTAGTCCTGGAAATGCTTACTTTGAAACCAATTTGATTTTGAGGATAGTACTGATTGTTTTTCTGGGGTCAGCAGATGAGGTTTATCTGGGAACATGTCAGACAAATAAACTGTGGTGAGGTTTGACTGAAATATGAACAGAGAAATTCCTGGTGCTGTTTTTTATTCTTTTCTCTTCATGAGTTCTCAGCTGGTAAAAATACTATCATGTGTTTCAGAGTTGTACGTTTCTGGATAAACTAAGACACAATCACAATTGTGTTGTTTAGAAATAAAGGACCCTCTGACGATTCTATATAGCCAACTAAACAAAATAACATGTAAATGTTTAGAGCTTCTGACAAAATGAAAGTTAATATTTCATTCATTTGAATTTTTTCAATCTGTTTTAAATGATTCAATGGCTCACACATGAAGACTTCACTTTTTTTATTAATGGATGAATCAGCATTTTTCAGCATCAAAGGGTGATTTTTCTCTTTGTTGGTCGCTACCGTAGACATCAGTGTTTTGATCCGAACTATAAACTTTTATATTAGTACTTCTCTGAATTACTGTAACAGAAATAATAATACCGTGGGATTGAAACGACTGTGAAGCTGTTTCAGATGACGACTGCTCTCTCTGGATCAACCAATTCAGATTTGAATGTAGAAGGTTTAATAGACTTAGCCGAATCACTGTCTCATAGGGATAAGATTGCGTAGATGTTTAAATGAGATAGTCCTCACTGCAGAACATGACGTCTATGGGGAGGAGTCGGATCCAGATCCAACTCCTCCCACTTTACATATACCTAAACCCACGCCTAAACCTACCCAGCTCCACCCCCTGATCCCTAAAGGCTTGTTCGACTTCATGCAGCTCTGCGCAGACCGATCGGCGGCTGACTTGAAACAGTGCATGCCGGTTAGACATTTTGTCCGACTTGATGCAGCGCTGACTCCACGTGACTGTGACATATGCCATCAAAGTACCGCGAGAGCGATACGAGAGTAGCCGGAGGACTCAGCCAGCGCAGCTTCTGAAGAGCGGCTGCACGAGCACTGATGATGTCACAGCTGTTCCACGATTCGCCGGATTTAACGCATGACAACGATCACGTGCGTTTCGTGTTTATTCTCACACATTTAGTTCCACTAAAGCTCACAAATCAGTTTTTTATAACAGTAAACAGTCTTTTCATGTAATCGCGATGTTATATTGTGTCATGTTTATCAAATAAAACTGATTAAAAAAACGTTGACTCCACGTCATTGATTATAGGCTTATTTTGAACTTTATTCTAGTTCAAACAGATGCTGTATGAAGCAGTAAAGTTTTTTATGAAAATGTGTCTGAAATATCTGTTTATTTGGCAAATGTTGCATTTATTTCAGTTAAGCTGTGGTGAAGCATGCAAACACCACGTGCGCAGTCGCTACGGGAACCAGAATGTGTCCGACTTCACGTCTCCGTTTGCAGCTCCTCCCCGCCTGCACGCGGCTATTCTCGCCGATCGGTTGCATCCAGCCGCAGGCGATGTCGAACACACCTTAAACCTACCCAGCTCCACCCCCTGATCCCTAAACCTACCCAGCTCCACCCCGATCCCTGAAACCTACCTAGCTCCACCCCTGATCCCTAGAACCTACCCAGCTCCACCCCCTGATCCCTAAACCTACCCTAAACCTACCCAGCTCCACCCCCTGATCCCTAAACCTACCTAGCTCCACCCCCTGATCCCTAAACCTACCCAGCTCCACCCCCTGATCCCTAAACCTACCCAGCTCCACCCCCTGATCCCTAAACCCACCCCTAAACCTACCCAGCTCCCACCCCTGATCCCTAAACCTACCCAGTTCCACCCCCTGATCCCTAAACCCACCCCTAAACCTACCTAGCTCCACCCCCTGATCCCTAAACCCACCCCTAAACCTACCTAGCTCCACCCCTGATCCATAAACCCACCCCTAAACCTACCTAGCTCCACCCCCTGAACCCTAAACCCACCTCTAAACCTACCCAGCTCCACCCTCTGATCCCTAAACCTACCCAGCTCCACCCCTGATCCCTAAACCCACCCCTAAATCTACCCAGCTCCACCCCTGATTCCTAAACCCACCCCTAAACTTACCTAGCTCCACCCCCAGATCAAAAAACCCACCCCTAAACTTACCCAGCTCCACCCCCAGATCCCTAAACCCACCCCTAAACTTATCTAGCTCCACCCCCTGATCCCTAAACCCACCCCTAAACATACCCAGCTCCACCCCTGATCCCTAAACCCACCCCTAAACTTACCCAGCTCCACCCCAGATCCCTAAACCCACCTCTAAACCTACCCAGCTCCACCCCTGATTCCTAAACCCACCCTAAACCTACCCTAAACCTACCCAGCTGCACCCCCTGATCCCTAAACCTACCCAGCTCCACCCCTGATCCCTAAACCCACCCTGAAACCTACCCAGCTGCACCCCCTGATTCCTAAAACCACCTCTAAACCTACCCAGCTCCTCCCCTCAGATCTGGATCTGACTCCGCCCCTGGATCTTGTGTACTGCAATGAGGTGCTACTGGTTTGAATGGGATCGCATTCTTTTAACAATTAATCGTTGCAGCTCTAATATGTATGCACATAGTGTTCAATGAGCTCGTTTAGACCAGCACACAGCATTGTTTTGTATGTACGAAAATTATTTTGGTACTGGAACCGAAATAACCAAGAGAACCAAACTACAGGTCTATCAGCCAACCATTTCCCTCTGAAATATCAAGGATTGGTTTGAGCTGGTTCCAAACTTTTGACTCCACAGTCCTTATATGTGATAATGAACTAAAATATATAGAGATATGATTGGGATGCAATGTTGCATCCATATTTGTTGCAACAAAATATGTTGATCCAGGAACATGTCCAAATTGTCTCAATCATGTAATGCTATTCATGTCCAAAAATTAACACATTATATACATTCTGTGTGTTGATTTTTTTCTTTTGATAACCTAATATTTTTTCCTAATATTAGTAATAAATGTGTAGAAATTCTTCACCCATGGTACAAGACGCATCAAATTGTTGTTATTGACAAATTCATAAATACATGACATGCAAATGGCTTTAAAACATAATCAACCACCTTCATGTTGTCAGCTGAGGTCTGACAGGCATCTTCGTGTAATTCATACCCTTAGACCTCATTGTGTCCATCTGCAGTTAATATGTGATTTTGACTCTACTGGCTTTTATGTTTCCATGGTGATGCAGCTTTAAAGCCCTGCTGATAGGTCAGGAAGGAGCATTTCAAAGGTCTGTGAGATGCTGATTGTTGTAGTTACGGTGGTAAAGACGGGGCTGTACGTCTACATGTCGGCCTAGACATAATTGCAGGAGAGAAGCGAGGCAGCTGGTGGCAGCTTTGTGTCGTTCAGCCTTATTTCCACTGAAATGGGCGGAGTTGGACAAAATCTTGTGATTAGAGGTGGAATTTGTGATTATTTGAACAACAGTGAAATAATCCACTAGCACAATTCATTCGTCCTGGCGCACAAAAACAGAGCTATGCACAATCGATGCGCAGATAGCAAGCACATGCAAATGCCACACTCCAAATTCAGGCCTGCAAACACCATTTACCTTCTCTTGTAATGCAAATGTGAAATTAAAGCTAACTTCCATGCTGTTGATTCTTACACATAAAAAGACAAGCATGCACGACCAATCATATGAGCAGCAGTCAGACCCACTTCAGGTGCAGGCTCTCATACAAATAGATCATAATTACATAGCAACCAAACATGTTCACCATGGAAATGCTCAGACGTGGCAACGCCCCCTTCAGCAACGGGGTACAGGCACTCACAGTCTCGGTGGCAGCTAGATTTTATGCAGTGTGTGTGTCAGGGTTTTAGCATGATTCTAAATGGCATAGCTCTATGCCGATCCCATTTGTGCAATGCGTTTATGGGGAACCTTTGAGATGCATGCACACTGTGTGAGTGTGTGTGTTTGCATTCATGCGCAAAGATATAAAGGCTCATTGATTAGCCATTCTGCTAGTGTCCGACAGCATAATAGAAGTCAAATTAAACTGGACAACCTTTCCCATGAGCATACAACAATGCCTGAAGCCTAACCACACACACATACTGTATCACACATCTCCTTGCATACACATCCCCAGATGCACAAAACAGTGACTGACTGATTCAGGACTGTATTTTTCATTTTCAAGTGGAGAACACTGTACAGCGGGGTTCAGTAGCCAATCACATAATATAGCAAGTTAAGCATTTAATTAAGCAGTAGCTTACATTTTAGGCAAAATATCGCCAATTACTTTGTCTATTTTTGTTCCACCAATAAACAAATGTTCCAAACGAAAGCAAATCATTATAAGATGCGGCATGTCTTGGGGCAACATATAGTAGTAGTGCTTAATTCCTGAAAATAATTGGTTTAAACTAATTATTTGATTGAATGATTCAATGAAAAAGTGGCCTACATTATTATATCTTTATTTATTACATCATACCTAGTGAATCATATATGTCTAAAATTATTTTGTTGTCACAATTGTCCTGTGCATTGGGTTACCAGCACATCCAGGTCCAAGCTTATTCATTTCCACATCCAATGTAAAATAAAATTTTGCATTTTCAGCAAAAGTACATTTTTTGTTAACCTTTTACCATATGTCTTGGAGTATCACAATAATATCGTATCGTGATATGTATCGAATCATGACATGAGAGTATCGTTACACACCCCTAGTCCCTTCTAAATGACTGCAGCTGCCGGTTACCATAGAAACCTGAGACTCATGCTTAGAACTGCCCATGTGCAATTGCTGATAAGCTAAAAACGCTGTTTTAGCGACAAACAGTTTTTGAAATTTCAGGATTCCCCCATTGAATTAGATGAGACTTAGGGCCCTATTTTTGCAATCTAAGCACATGGTCTAAAGGTACACGTACACTTCGGGCGTCTCTGAATCCACTTTTGCTAGTTAAACGACGGAAAAAATGGACAGTGAACTTGTCGCATGGTCTAAAAGAGTTATCCCTATTTTCTTGAGTAATGGGTATTTTTTTAACGTTAACGTGAAATCAAAACCAACCAGAGTCTCATCTCCCATTCCCTTTAAAAGTCAGTTGTGCTCGCGCCATGGCGGATTCACTATTTACATGACAGAATTTGTAAGTGGAAAGACTGAAGGCTTCTCCAGACAGGGAACGGATCTGCTCATGCGTGAGGTTAAAGCGCGCAAGCGAGACCATCTATGGGACAAGCCGGGTTCCACCATATCTTTATGTACACAATAATCTTTTACATTGTAATCCTTTTATTTGTAATATTTGGCTAGTTTGTGTGCTGCGCATCCCTGTGTGTGTAATAAGCAGAGTGTACTTGCATTGTGCACCCATCTATAGGCGCAGATTACTAATAAGCCCTTTAAATAAAATAAAAAACAGTCTATTTCAGTTGCCTCAGAATAGCAACACGCAAACAATGTGCCTGAACACAGCGGAAAACAACCAAACCTTCTCTATTGGAGTAGTTCGACCTAAAGAATCACAAAACTTCCACTGCATTGCGCTGGGTGTATGATAGGGCCCATAGTCTTGATTTCCCATAATAGTTGCTGAGGCGTAAATTTATTTTAGAGTTAAGTCTTTAAAATGGAGTTTGAGTATAATGAACTTAAGACAGCATTTTATACAATATTTTAATGTAATTTAAATTTAATTGGGTACAATAAATAAAAAAGTCTATTGTATTATGAATAAATTAGTGTATTAAATAGATGTCAGCGATTAAAACTAAATTCTAGAATGCTTATGGTAAGACTGGAAATCTTTTAGAAGAATTAAAGGCATTTATGTTGGTACATTTTTGTGTGTTTATTTCACTTTAATGTCAGTAGGGAAAGGCAAAAGCCTGGAAACTTGATTTACGGAGACTCATACACATACACACACACACACACACACACACACATACACACACACACACACACACACACACACACACACACACACACACAAAGTTAGTCTTATCACTGCTCACCTTCTGTTGATTCCTCCAGGCCCCTGTACCGAAACCCACATAATCAGCATGACTGCACCACACACACACACACACAGGATATGTGCATGCAGAGGGCATCACGTTCTATCTTTTATTTTGTTCCAAAATTAGCTAAGGTGTTTCTTTAAAAAAAAAAGTATAATGGGTTTGGATTGTATGCATATATAAACATTTGCTAATAAGACTGTACAGTTTAAATCCCTCAGAGCATCTGCTTTTGTCCATATTGGTTAACGGTCCACTCTAGCTGACAGACCGTTTTACCTCACCCCATCTATTTTAAAACACATTTCCCCTTCTACCCTTTCTTTATTTTCCAACTCTTCTCTCTCATTCTTCATTTCACCTCATTCTTATCTGTCCTTCCCCTTATCTCAACACCCCCACCATCCCAATCCCCAGAAAGGTGCATCATGGGTATGGTAGGTAATATGACTGCTGAGATTAGCAGTCTTCTCTCAGGCTGCCCCTGGACAAACGCACTAAAAAGTGGTACATAGTTCTGCTGTGCATGCATGAGTAAAGATCAGTCTGCTAACACGACAATTTCAGCTTTCGATGCTGACTAAGAGTTGAAAGATTTCTGACATCATAATCTACCATTCACCATTGTGAGTAGTGAGAATTTTATATATTGGCCAGACTGGATAATCTAAAATCACATTTTGAAATAAATGCTTTTCTCCAAAACACTTTGGCCATAATAATTCGCACCCTTTTATTTAATACTTTCTGCTACCTTTTTCTGCAAAATGCCCTTTTCTCCTATAATGCCTGAGTTTGGAGAACACCTGGCAAGAGATCAGACCATTCCTCCACACAGAATCTCTCCAGATCCTTCAGATTCACAGATCTATGTTGGTGCTTCTTCTCTTCAGTTCAGCCCATTCATTTTCTATAGGCTTCAGGTCAGGAGACTGGGATGATCATGGCAGAAGCTTCATTTTGTACTCAGTGACATATTTTTGTTTTGATTTTGATGTTTGTCTTGTATCGTTGTCCTGATGGTCGATCCATCCACGGCCTATTATACGAATTTCTAGCAGAGGCCATGAGGTTTTGATTTAATCTGTTGGCATTTGCTTGAATCCATGATACCATGTATCTGACAAGATGTCCAGGACCTCCAGCAAAAAATAGGCCCACAACATTAAAGATCCAGCAGTATATTTCAGCGTGGCCATGGGGGTCCTTTTTATTCCTGTTTGCACCAAAACCATCTTGTGGGTTTGCTGGCAAAAAAAACTAACATTTTTTTTTTATCTAACCATGAGAATCCGGATCCTAGTTCTGGTTGTTTCTGAGAACTGAATATGCTGGAATTTGTTTTTGGATGAGCGAGGAGGGTTTTTCCACATGTTGTTTGGTAGTGTTGTCACGATACTGAGAATTTCTAACTTCGATACAAGATACTCTAGAAAATATCGAATATTCGATACCATTTACGATACCACAGTGAAAAAACTGCCAAAATATTAAGGGGGAATTTTTATTTATTTAAAGCTAAATATAACAAGTCTAGAACATGACAATGAGGTATATTTTACATGAACAAAAATGTCCTGAGTTCTATTTGTTAATATTTTAACGCGCCTTTGGAGAGAAGTGAAAGTGACCGCATGGCTAGTATCGATACTTTCGGGAAATTAGTATTGGTACTGTTCAGATATTTCAGTATCGATATTTATCGAAATATCGATATTTTTGACAACACTATTGTTTGGTTACCCTCTCAAACAGCGTGTGGTGACGTAGGGATTGTTAGAATTTTTGTCTTTGGCCACTCAAACGTTGCTCTTCTCTGTGCATTAACACAATATAGACACTTGTCCTCTTCCAGGCAGATTTGTAACTTGATTGTTAATAATTAATACATTGATTGGAACTTCTTAACCATTGCCCTGATTGTGGAAATGGGAATTTTCAATTCTTTGTTATGTAAATGTTATTTGTTATGTATATGTTATTTTCTAACAGCCACTTTCTATTTGTGATGCCCAACAATCTTTTGCTGCACATCAAAACTATATTATTGGGTTTTACTCATTGTGATGAAGGATTAGTGGAATTTGGCCTTTTTGTTTCCTCATATTTATACTCCTGTGAAACAAGAAGTCATAGCTAGATAATTTCATGTTCCTAGTCACCCTGGTGTGCCAAATAATATATTAATGGCAATAAACTGCAGGCCAGATATATTTTACTCATAAGAAATTCTAGTTGTGCTAATAATTGTGGCCAACATGTTTTGGAGCAAAACATTTATTTCATAATGTGATATTCCCCCGTGCACTTTCAATTCTTTTTATTTCAATGAAAGGTTCGAATTTTTGCGGAAAAAAATTGCAGATTTATTTTTGTTTATCATATTTTGATCATATAATTCTAAACCACATCTGTATGTATTGTATAATGAACTATACACATTTTTATTAAATGATCATTGAAAAATATTAATCTATTAATTCATTATTTATAAATTAATTTAAATATCATGGCCATATTGGTCATATTGGTCATTGCCATCAGCCACCATGCTCTCTTGATATTGGTATTTGCATTGGTTGTTACTAATGGTGACCTTTAAAAAGTACCCTTAACCTGAAGAATCTTCAAGGGTGTAGAATTGTGTTGTATTGTGAAGATCTTTGAATGAAAGACGTCTGCTAAATAGCATGTGTGTGTGTGTGTGTCATTTATACCAATGTTTTAGTTAGCACATGCTGGTATTTTTAGGTACAGTGCTTTATTTGTGTGTGTTGGGGATTTGTGTTTTGCAGTGTTTATGCTGGTCCTGCGTTTGTCTTTCTCTGTCTTTCATGCCGTCCGTCTCTGGCTCTCCTCTAATGCAGCATGGGGTATTGGGATTATAGTGAGTGACTGTGTGTGTGTGATTTATTAAAGTCAGAAATTTTCTGCATGAGTGTGTCTGCACAGCTGCGTTTTTCCTGCCATTCCAATATACTGCTCTCTCTCTCTCTCTCTTCTTCCGACTTTTCCTCTTTTATCACCATTTTCGTTCGATTATTCACAGCTTCTCTCTTTCATCATTTCACCCTATTACTCTTCAATTGGTCTCTTGTCAGTTCTCTGAGAGCAAGATGAAAGAGTTTACTAGTCTGTTTTTCTCTTGTCTCAACTGATGTCATTTGTGTACCACTATAATAATGGCACAAAAATGTTAATTTAATTTTGATGAAATTAAATAATACTAAATTATTTTCCTTATTCAGAACATTTGAATTTTTGGTAAAACTGCTGTGTGTGATTTTTATTTATTTACCTCGTGAAACAGAATTTCTACATTTAATGACATTCTCAAGCATTCCTACTGCCCCTATCTGCGATTGGTCAGTCATACTGGCAAGCCCCGCCAAACTCACACCATTGGTTGATCCAGTGCTGCTGGGTTGGGCCACTGCCAAAAAACCTTCAGGAATTCAACAATAGCTTACTGTGCACAAAAAGTACGGTATTTTAATGGCGCAGAACTATCACACGTCTGCTTTAATAGAGTGTCCTGTACAATTGCGAATTATTAAGATGTAAAACTAGAGGTCGGACAAATGAAGCACAACGCACACACACTCACAAAGTATACGGATTCAACCTTGGAGCACATTCAACATGAGGAGATTTTACTGCGTAACATTTTACCAAAGGAACGTCACATTCGGTTCAGAGAGAGACTGGGTCTTTCATTGTTATTCATGTATTAATTTATGCACTGGGTAGTGAGCGAATAGGGCTGTAATATGCAGATGAGTTCAGTGTTTCATGATGGAAATTTTCCGGTTGGCTGCTCTGGGTGGCTGCAGTTAATGATAAAGTATGGCAGAACGACAGGAACAGAGGGTGAAAGAGACAGAGAGGGGGGGGAAGTACTATTTATTACTAAAAAAAAATCACTGGCATTAACATCATCAACATCATGGCTGTTGTCATCAGTCTCCTCATCACCATCATCATCGTCATCTGTGTTTTAAATCACAGGGGCATAATGTGTCCTGTCAGCAACTCCCTAAACCCACAGTGAACAAATCGCAAACGGCTTTCTCACTCCACTCTATTACACGTTACCGTTCATTAGTGTGTTTGTAGTGTGCGAGTGTCTTTCTTGACATTCATTTTCCCAATTATACAAGACTGTTCTCATGTTGTAGCTGCGCAACAACTCTTTTCATGCAGATGGACAGAGAGCGGAATATCGAGAAGGCTAAAGGTTCTGAGCGCATGTTTTATTGGGCAGCGCTTGACTCGAGCGTAGACTTTGCTTGGGGTGATGTCTGTAGCGTGTAATTAGGATTTCATCATTTCTCTCATTCAGGCGAAAAATGGCACAATCTGAGATTTGCACTCGCACTATAAGAAGAAACATTACAGTCTTGTGTACAGCACGATTCTAGTCTTCCTCTGGTTCTGATGCCGTCTATCACACACACTCAACTCGCACTGTTATTCCCAGTGTGGTTAAACCCCATTGGCTGGTCAGGGAAATGGATGTCCTGAATCCCTTTATCAGACCAAACAGATGCTGCCCCAGAACAAGAGAGGGGTCCAGTGCGAGTGTGTGTGCTTGTGTGTGACATTGAGCGCAGGTCACTGGAGTGTATGTGTTTGACTCAGGCTAATATGCTGCTGCTGAAATATTCAGGTTTTACATTCTCAGCAAATCACTTCAGATTCATTGTGACACTCATATTATGGGGAGTTCATTTGAATGTTGCAGAAAGGATTTGAATTCCTGTAGACACTCTGAATACACAATTGTCATGTTTTATTGTTACATTATTTAAATAATTTTGTATCATTATAATTTTTTTGTCTATTTCTTTATAATATTTGTGTACATCTTTTTACTGCATCTATAAAAATATGTATATTACAAAAATACTTATCTATATTTGATATATTTATTTACATTTGTTTCTGAAAGACATATCTTATGCTCACCAAGGCTACATTTATTCAGTCAGAAAATACAGTAGTGCTGTGAAATATTACATTAAAAAAATGTTTTTATATATTGAAATATTAATATTTTAAAATGTAATTTTTTCCTGTGCATGTCAAAGCTGAATCACTCCAGTCTTTAAGTGCTTACTGTGATACTTCAGAAATCATTGTATTATGCTGATTAGCTGCAAAAAAACATTTCTTATGTTTAAAAAATAAATTTGACAAATATATAAATAATAAAAAATATATATAAATATAAAAATAAATAATAATAAAAATATAATAAATTGACATGTTTTTTATTAAATTAATTGTTGTGCTACTTAATATTTTTGTGAAATACAAACATATGTTTTATATTTATCTAATATACAATGTAATCGTTGCTTTTAATTTTTTAAAATATTTGTATTTGAAATCTCTACACTAATCAAAAGATTACCCTCTAGTAGATGTTGCTTATTGTCATAAATCGTTGTTTTGATTTTTCTTGACATATTTTTGTGTATGCTGTTTGTGTTTTTGAATATGTTTTGTACTGTGAGTTAGGTTCTATGCCGTGCGTACGTGTGTTGTTGTTTATGTGTGGTGTCAGTGAGTGTTTGTGTTGTGTGTGTTTTTCCTCTGTCAGCTCTTGTCAGTGTCGGATCTCTTCAGTGCTCTGATGGGCAGTGACAGACCAGCACAGGAAATGATGTGCAGGAAGCAACCTCAAGCTCCATATGACACTATGTTGGCAGACAGCCTATCTATGTGTGTGCTTCTGTGTGATGCATAAATCTCAGCATCTAATCAAAGAAGGTTAATGTTGCGCATTACTGTGATAAATCTCTCTCTCTCTCTCTCTCTCTCTCTCTCTCTCTCTCTCTCTCTCTCACACACACACACACACACACACACTCACAGTGTTTTCAGAAGTTAAAGGAATAGTTCACTGAAAAATGAAAATGCCGTTATCATTTACTCACCTTCATGGCATGCCAAACCTGTATGACCTTCTCTTTCTTTCTTAAACACAAGAGAATATCTCTCATAAACGAATGGCTTTCAGCAGGATTGCAAGAGTCATTCCTTTGCTTGACCTTTACTCTCATTTTTCCTCTGCTTTATGGACTTCTTTTTACTGGCTTTCCAGTCTCTTTTCCTTCTCTCTCTCTCTCCCGCTCTTCCCAGGTGCTTAAGAGTCAAACTCCATTCTTTCCATTCTCTTTTCCATTCTCTCCCTAAATACACATATGTATTCGCTCTCTTTGTCCTTCCCCAAGCCCCTGTCATTATTCCATAGTGTCATGCAGCGGGAGCGCCAACTGTTGTGGGATGTTGTTTGCTTTAGGTTGTAAGCCTTTTTGTAACTTCGATTTCCAGGTTAAGTGTGTGTAAGACTCTTTCTCTCACGCATATTCATATTGCTAGTGGCATTAAATCACTTAGTTCTCTTACGAGAGGTTCTCTGTATTTGCGTAAAGCCAGCTTACGCTACGGGAAAGATTCTTCTTTGCCGAACAATTGAAGCCAAAAATTTTTATAATTTGTAAACATTGTCAACGCACTTCTCAGGTGCAGGACCTAGAGCGGGCTAACTAGCAGGCTCATTGGTTCGTTTCTGGGAAGTGCTCAAACCAATCGGAGAGCGCGCTGAACCCGCGCCCAATGAGCGGACGACGCTCGCTTATCACGTCAGAGCCCGCCGAAGGGGCGTGGCTTGAGTGTATATAAGCACTCTCCGCGGTTTGGAACAACGATTCATTTTGATTCAGCGATCTAATCGCCTGCCGTTGCAAGACTGAAGCCGTCGTCGTGACAAGGCACCTTCTAGCAAGCAAGAAGCCTGAAGAACCCGGCCTCTGCCACCTTCAGCCGCCTCAGCGAGCTAGCGCCGTCCGACGACTTCCACTTGCTCCATCACAAAAGAGCGTGAGCGTCTCTTTAAAGATGTCTCGCATTTCCTGCGGCTCATGCCGCGCACCGCTCGAAGACGGAGACCGCCACCTCATCTGCCCTCTCTGTCTCGGGCTTGAACATGCGGAACTCGCCCTCGCCGATGGAGGATGCTCTCTGCGAGGCGATGACAATGTCTTCCCTGCGGGCAAGACTCCTCACCGCGCAAATCCCGCCCAAGCCGCGCCGCGCCTGACTTCCTCCGCCGGAAGAAGAAGCGCCGCTCTCAGAGGCCGCCGGAACCTGCGATGGCTGCGTCTGGGCCGCAGCCGCCGCCCCCCGACCGCTCTCTCTCTCCACCCGAGCTGGACCCCCCATTGCCGCCGAGTGGCCGCTCTGCAGCGTCCCTCGACTCTGAGGAAGAGAAAGAGTCGCCTTCGTCTGCACGCTTCTAACAGCGACGAATGGTCTTCACTGGGCTCTTCGGCGTCATGCTCCGCGGGGACCCGCTCCGGCATCGAAGAGGACCTAATGCGCCTCCTGACTCTTGCCGTCGAGCGTCTGGGCCTCGACTGGTCACCACCACCCGAGTTACCACCGAACCGGATGGATGGAAAGTACCTGCACCGCGCCCGCCCCCGCTGGCACCCGGTCCGCTCCTTTCCTGCCTGAGCTCCACGCCGAGCTCACTAAATCGTGGAAAGCTCCTCTCCGGCTAGGACCCGCTCTGATGTCTCCGCCTCGCTGCGCTCGGTGGATGGAGCCACCGAGAAGGGCTATACAGCCGATGCCGCCCGCTCCCCACCCTCTGGCCTCTTCGGATCTGCCGTCACGGGCATCGTAGAGCGCTTTCTCCCAGGTCCAGAAAGCCACCCAGGCCATGAATTCTGCTCTCCCTGCCTCGCAGCGGTAGACACTTCTGCAGGCCGCTCTCGTGCAGCCCCCGTGCCAGAACGCCTCACAACGCCGCCCGCAGCAAGCTCAGGCCCCATCCGCAGCACAGGCAGAGCGGCCCGCCTCGCCCCTCGCCTCTGACAGCCGACGCAGACAGGCTCCCCAAGCGCCCGCTCCCAAGGTCGCGCGCTGAAGCCTGATCACGCAGAAGTCCGCCTAGCACTTCTGGGGAAAGACGGCTGTTCCGCCGCCTTGCCGGACCGCCGTCAAAGTTTCACCCTCTGTTAGTCCCCGAACCTTCGCCGACTGCAGCAGACGATCCGTCGCCGAGAACAAGCCGGTGACTCGATCCGCTTGCGGAGCGACAAACAGCCGTTTCACCGGCTACCCAGCAGAGTTCAGAAAGAACGCATAAAAGCCTCAAAGTGTAAAAAATGTGACCACAAGCACGTGTTCACTCACACTTTCTCCCGTGCCCCCACAGAGCTCACTCCCACTCAGCGGCCTCCGTCCGCTCGGGTAGCAGAAAGCAGAAGCACCGCCTCTCAAGCTGCGCGTTTCCCCCCTGCCGCTCCTGTCATCACGGCCCATAAGCTCCTCTGAGTGCAAATCCCGTTGCCACAGTCCATCAGATGTACACACCAGTGCCCAGCCCCGTTCCATGCAGCAACCGGGACAGCACGGCCATTCAGCCCCTAAGCATTATGCTTGCAAAGCGTGGAAGCCACGTCCGGCACATGTCCCGTGGGTACCAAGCATTATAAAAGACGGCTACCAGTTACAGTTTCGCCGCCGCCGCCGCGTTTCGCCGGCCCTCTGTGGTTAGGCCCAGGCTGCCAGCGGGACGCTCGCACAGAATATCGAAACTGTTAACAAAAGGCGCGATAGAGAGAGTCCCTCCACCCATAGACCGAGCCGGGGTTTGACGGGCCGCTTATTTCTGGTTCCCGCAGCAAGACGGCGGCCTCAGGCCGATTCTGAGTACCTCAGATTCCTGAACAAAGCTCTCATGACGAGATCATTCCAGAATGCTGACGGTCAGGAACTCCCTCGCACATGTACGCCAGGGGGATTTGTTCATCTCCCTAGATCTGAAAGACGCTTATTTTCAGATCAGATACACCCTCCGTCACAGGCAGTTTTTACGCTTCGCCTTCGAGGGCCGAGGACTTCATCGAGCACGCGCGTCTCCCGTCTCGGCCTTTCCTTAGCGCCACGCACGTTCATCGAAATGTATGGACGGCGGCGCTCGCCCCCTCGAACCCAGGGATGCGCATTTTGATCTATCTGGACGAATCCCGGCTAAGATACTAGCACGTTCAAAACAGTAGCTTCTGTCGACCCGTACAGCTCTTCTCGCTCATCTGGAAGCGCTGGGCCTCTCTGTCAACTGGACAAGAGCGTTCTCCAGCCCAGTCAAACTATCTCGTTTCTGGGATAGACCTGGACTCTACCACTATGAAAGCACGCTTGTCTCCGCTCAGCGCACACGCCGCTTGCAGCGTTAGCCGCTTCGTTTCAGATGAATACCCGAGTTCCGGTGAAAACTTTTCAGAGAATGCTGGGTCACATGGCCTCAGGCTGCAGCCGCGCTGACAGCTAGGTCTTCTACATATGCGCCCCCACAATTCCTGGCTCAAGACCCGTGACCCCGCCCGAGGTGGACCACGGGCCGCCAGCTAATCAGAGTCACTCAGGCATGCATTTCTGCACTTACAGCCTGGACGGTGACCGATTGGCTCAACGGGGCGTCACGATGGGGACCCTCTCTCACCGAAGGTGATCTCGACAGATCGCATCCAACACAGGCCCTGGGTGCGGGTCTGTCAGGGTCATCGTCCTCTGGCCGATGGTTCGATCGGAGACCCCATTTCACAGAAACTGTCTCGAGATGCTCGCGGTCGAGTATGCACTGTTGCAGTTCCTCACGCGCATCCAGGGTCACCACGTCCTGATTCGTTCAGACAACATGACAGTGGTATCCTACATCAACCGTCAGGGCGGGGTCAGATCCAGGAATCTCTTCCTGCTGACACGCCGCATTCTAGTTTGGTCCCAGAGTCATCTGCTCTCGCTCAGAGCGACGCATGTCCCGGGACACCTGAAACGACGGTCCAGACATTCTATCCAGGAACCTTCTCTCTCCAGGAGAATGGTCCCTGAACCCTCTTACAGTCCAGTCACTGTGGCGCCTCTTTGGCAGAGCGGAGATAGATCTCTTTGCGACAGAAGAGAACTCGCACTGTCCGATATTCTTCTCGAAGAACGAGGACGCGTTAGCGCTAGAATGGCCATACCGCCCGCCTCATGCCTTCCCTCCCATCTCCCTGCTGACCGCAGGTCATTCAGAGAATCAGGGAATTTCGCCACCCGGTGCTCCTCATAGCCCCGCGTTGGGAGAATCAGATTTGGTACCCGGAGCTCACACAGCTGTCTCAGACAGCCCCGTGGCCCATCCCGGTCAGAGCAGATCTCCTCTCTCAAGCCCGCGGCAGATCTGGCATCCCCACCCGCAGCGCTGGGCGCTTCATGCATGGGTGACCAACGATTACACGTTGATTTGCCAGAGGGAGTCTTGAACACGATCAAACACGCTGAGAGCGGCATCTACCAGAAAGCTCTATGCGGCTAAATGGTCTGTATTTTCAAAATGGTGCACCGAAAAGAATTTGGACCCCTTAAGTGTGAGGTCTCCTCTTTGCTCTCCTTCCTTCAAGATATGCTGGACAAGGGCAGAACCCCATCCACCCTGAAGGTTCTATGTGGCAGCCGTCGCGGCCTTCGTTGGTCCGACGCGCCCAGTCTATTGGCAAAGACGAGCTGGTTATCCGCTTCCTCAGGGGAGCCAGGAGGATGAACCCCCCTCGCCCCCCCTCGGTGCCGGTTTGGGACCTCTCAATAGTCCTCGAGGCCTTGAAAGCCCCCCCTTCGAACCGCTTCGAGTCTATTGACCTCAAATATCTCTCCCTAAAAGCCGTTTTTCTGATCGCTCTGCCTCAGTTAAACGAGTGGGCGACATTCACGCTCTCTTCGAACGCGTGCGTGTCTCGAGTTCTGGCCTGAACGACTCCGTCGTCATTCTGGAACCCAGACACGCAGATATGTGCCTAAGGCCGATTGGCACCCCATTTAGAGCACAGGGTGATATCCCTATCGGCTCTGCCCACCTCTGATAGCGAGCCCAATGCCAACCTCCTCTGCCTCGGTCTCGGGCGCTGCAGAGCGTGCACATGATCACCACGCGGCTGCCACGTGTCGAGACGGTCTGAGCAGCTGTTTGTGGCGTCTGGGGGACGCACAAAGGCTTGGCCGCTCTCAAAACAAGACACTATCCAGATGGATAGTGGGCGCTACCATGCGCCTCGCCGCCTATGCGGCTAAAGAATCTGCCCTTGCCGCTCGGCGTCAGGCTCAGCTCCACTCGTAGGCATGGCCTCCTCCTGATGGGCTTGAGTCCTGTGGTATTTCTACTCATGATATCTGTGTGGCCGCGGGCTGGGCTTCCCCGTCCACCTTTATCAGATTCTCAGAACTCTGGAAGTACCGGCCTTACAGGCTAAGTTACTTAGCGGTCTAACCCCCGCAGCCTGCAGCCACGCTTTATGGGGAATCCTTCAACCGGTGCTAGCCCCTCTGATCTTCCCCTCCATTCTATGGAAACTTCCTCATACTATGGCCCGCTATGCCGGCCGCCTCTTTAGGCTTCATATTCTCATATAAATCGGCGTCTGCCCTTCTATCATTATTCTCCACTATTGCTCCCTCCACCCTCCCGGGGATGCTTGTGGTGACCTACCGGGCACGGCGTTGAACCAGGGGGCTTCCCGTAGCGTAAGCTAGCTTACGCAATACGAGAGAACCTCTCGCAAGAGAACGAATCGGTTACCTAACGTAACCCTCGAGTTCTCTCTAGATGAGGTGAACGAGTATTGCGTTCCCGGCCGTGCCCGCTCTGAAAACAGCGATCCGCTTCATCACTCATCAATCGTTTGTTCCAAACCGCGGAGAGTGCTTATATACACTCAAGCCACGCCCCTTTCGGGCGGGCTCTGACGCAACAAGCGAGCGTCCGTCCGCTCATTGGGCGCGGGTTCAGCGCCGCTCTCCCGATCGAGTTTGAGCACTTCCCAGAAACCGAACCAATGAGCCTGCTAGTTAGCCCGCTCTAGGTCCTGCACCTGAGAAGTGCGTTGACAATGTTTACAAATTATACAAATTTTTCGGCTTCAATTGTTCGGCAAAGAAGAATCTTTCCCGCAGCGTAAGCTAAGCTTACGCAATATCGTTCCCTCATCTAGAGAGAACCGAGGTTACCGTTCAGGTAACCAATTCTGTTTGTTTCGATCAAAATGTACATGCACTTAATTACAGCAAATGTTTTGCATTCATTGGCTGATAATTGAAATCTACATAAATCTCGTCATGTATGTTTCTTATAATAATAATAATAATAATAATAAAATCATGCAAATAAAGGAAATAATCTGCATATATCTCTTTATATATTAAAGCCCCTCTGTGGTGAAAATCAAGCTTTTAATGTTGTTTATGTCTATGTGGTGTTGTTAATTAGCTTTTAAGGAAAACCATGTGTAAATTCATAAGTCAACACCATTGCTGAGGATTTTCTCATTAAAACTTCAGTGAACCAAAACTGTCTCAAAAACGCGGTTTGAAATCGCTGGTGTTTCTTGCGTCACAAACTACCTACCAATCAGCTTTCCTGTACAACTATGTAGTTCACTGCTTCACTATAGTATGATGCATCATTGGAGAAATCAACTAGCTAGTCACGACTGTTTCCCAAAACCCATTGTCGCAAAGTATCGTTCGTTCAACCAGGTTGCTTTTCGCACGTGGTGGAGTAATAACTACTTTTACCGAAACTGTTTGAGATCCAATTAACGCTAGAATTTTTATATATAAATTATATAATAAATTAAAGCTGCAAGCAGCGATGGGCGGGCCCTCGCACCTGTATGTACGTCGGGTGTGAGGCAGCCGCGTTGCACATTCTGGAGCTCAGCCGGTACGGCTGTGAATTTGCTACGCTGCTTTGTTAAAGGTCACTTCCTGTTGCCAGCAGGTGGTGCTATGACTGTGGGTCAATGTTGGCATGTAGATTTGTTCAGGGCGGGACTCTTGTCAAAATGTGTAAAATTTCGTGCAGATCTGGGCATTTACAGCCAAGTTACTACAACTTCCTGTTTCATGGCGAATCATTCGACGCCATGGACACTGCCCATTGACGAAAAACGCAGATAGCACAACTTTACATCGTCAATGCCTTTAGAAGTCACAGCAGAAATGTGAAGTCGATCCGACTAAATCCCTAGGAGGAGTTCGTTAAAGTACGCAATGAGTAAATCATTCCAAAAATGATGGTAAAATTAGAAATGGCCGACTTCCTGTTGAGTTTAAGGCATCGCTCCAAGAGACTTTTCTGTGCGTCTGGACATGGTAGACGTACCACAGAAATTTCGTACAAGTCGGTCAAACGTGCATCGGGGGCTGCTTCGTTAAAGGTCACTTCCTGTTGCCAGCAGGTGGCGCTATGACTGTGGTTCAATGTCAGCATGTGGATTTGTTCAGGGCGGGACTCTTGTCAAATGTGTAAAATTTCGTGCAGATCTGGGCATTTACAGCCTAGTTACAACAACTTCCTGTTTAATGGCAATCATCAACGTCCACGGACACGCCCATCGACGAAAATAACCCTAACAGTTTCAATAGGGGCCTTGCATCGTTAGTGCTCGGGCCCTAATTATAAATTGTTATCTGAGGACTATTTCTAATTGTTCTCAGTTGTTTTGTTTATTACCAGACTCAATATTTGTCTCGTTCTACATAGTTAAGCACGTTCGCACATGCGCACTCTTCAAAATCGGTACTTTAAATCTTTTGAAAAACTAAAAGACGTAAATTACATTTGTATGTATTCTAAATAAAAGGCACCAGTTGTACTGAATGTCAGCTTGCTTATTTTGCTCAAAATAAGGATTTATTACCTCCAAATGTCATGAAATATAGAAACGATGCCTCTAACCACAGGTCAAGAGCTGTCGTTCAAACAGCACACAACTTTGCGATGCTGTTTGCGAATGTTCGTTGGAATCAATTGTTTCGTGAAACACCGACTCGTTGAACTATGCTGATAATGACGGATTTTGCGACCATAGTTGGCTAACGATGCTTTCGGAAACGCACCCCAGGTCAGCGTGTGAGTGATAAGAGGTGGGCTAATTTGCATATTTATGGAACAGCGAGTACATAATGAGGCATGGGTGTAGTTACCTTCAAGCTTGTTTAAGACAATAATTTTTTTTCAAGGAAAAATTGTTTAAATTGATATAAGTAAAAAAAATATTGACTACAGGGGACTTTAAATAGAGTGATTAAAAAATCCATGCAAACAGATGCATTCATTTTCAGACGCTTCAATTTGAACTGGTGAATGAAAAAAAAAAACAGTCTGCTTTATTATTCCCTAAGCAAAATGGGATCTTATCAACCTCAAAAATCTCAAGCTGCCAGCTTCTCACTCTTGACTTAATCAGCAGTTTTTCTGTTTGACAGTCCGTGTTATCAGTCAGATTCGCTTGGACCTGTGCAAGTGTTGAGGCAGATGGAGGAGGCTAGCATAACCAGGCAGTGAGACGCTACCATGTGCTCGTAGCAGCCATTTGGAATAAAGGTGCAAGTAAATTATGAAAGGAAACAAGATTACAAAGACTAGCTCACAGCAGCAGGAGCCTTTGAAATGAAATGCTCACTGTATTTTAAGTATTGCATTTACATTTAGCTGACGCTTTTATCCAAAGCTATTTGTATCAGAGGTTGCACACCTCTGGAGTAACTAGGGGTTAAGTGCCTTGCTCAGGGAGGGACACATTGGTGTCTCACAGTGGATTCAAACCCAGGACTCTCACACCAAAGGCATGTGTCTTATCCATTGCACCGTCACCACCCCACTGGCAAACACTTGCCAATTGTAGGGATTGGCAAAAGTGCCTATATGGCGCTTGTATGTTTTCCAGTGGTTCTGAATGATGGGATTGATTGGCAGGCTGCTTCATTTACACCATCTATGTTTTCAGCTGAAATGATTTTCACTGAGTGCTACGCTAAGGTCATGATACTGCTCTGAATGTCTGTCTGCAGCTGTAATAGACTCTTAACGCTACTGAAGAGTAAATCATTTCCTCCTCCACCTGCCCATCACCTCTTGTAATACGCCCTACTGCACTCTGGGAAACTGAAGGCTTGAAGACTAATTGCTGAATTATTCAAATTATTCAGGAAGAGTTTTGACTTTTGAGAACTTTTGACAAGTACTCCGTTTCTCTACATTTTGCTCATGCAATTGTGTGGCTACATGTCTTGAGACACGTTCTTTTGAATGTGGTTTTATTGTAAGGCGTATTTTTGAAATTATTTGATTACCTCATGTTGTTCCGAATGCTTTCTGAATGCTTTGCAAAAAAATATTTCTAAAGAACATTTCCAATGGAACTAAAAACACTATTAAGAACGCGACAAAAACCTGATATTTTGAGATTCTATATTTAGAATTGAGTCATGCACGTCCACTACAGCTCACAAATTATTTGTGTATATTCATGGAAAAAATAACAGTACATTTTTTAAACAACTTTGGGGTGAGTAAATAATGACGAACTGTTCTTTTATCTAAACTGAGAGATGAAAATGCTAATTTGATCGTAAAGAGGCCAAATCTTTTATTTAATTGTATTAGATTGTTCTCTTACTTAGCACAACACGACAAACACTACCTCTTGTGTGTGTGTGTTTGTGTGTGTGTGTGTGTGTGTGTGTGTTGTGGATGGATGGACGGATGGATGGAGGAAGTATGGCAGGAAGAGGGCACAGCTGTCTCTGCTGTCACTGCTAATGTTCTCAGAGCTTCAGGCTAAGCAAACTGAAACACATACACGTTTGCACACAGAACCGGCATACATCGGATCATTGTTTGCTATATCTACAATATTACGTAAATCTGTTGAGCGAGAGGAGTCATGGTCACAGTACATATCTGGAAGCAATGATGATGCAGGAAGTTAATTTCAAGGATTTAACTGTACTTTAAAGATAAAGAAGGAATTGAATGATCTGTACAACGTTGAAGAGCAGCTCTTTTCTTTCTAGTCATTTGTCAAACACAGCCCAGTCCACTTCTCCAGTACAGACACAAAGACCTCCAGGGGGAACTCTTGCTGGGAGAGGTGTTTATGGCACCAGCAGGGGGTCCAAACGCCCCAGAGCACTGATGGAGATACTATGCTGATGATAGCATCTATCAGATTTATTGAAAAACTAAAGCCATATTTTGTAATGTGAATATCTAAAATAATTCCAGAAAGAGTTCCTGTTTGGTTTCTGTTCTCTCTTAATCATTCACAGACTACACTGGTTAATCTTTTTCTGATCAGGCAGGTGGTTGACGGTTCACTGTTTGTCTCAGTTCACTCGTTTGTGCTCACAATGTTCAATATCAAAGTATGTCAGTTGTGCAGAACAGGGAGTGAAATATTCCTGAAAGACAAAGTTTGAGTTTTTTTAGGGTTGTTCTGTGGAGACTGGTTGATTTGAGATGGGAGAAAGTCTAAATTTGCCTATTTCCCTCCTGTATAGTTGGTGAAAATATGTTACATGAGTAGTGTGTCCAAATTTGCAGTATTTATAAAACACTATAGTGAAGGATGGAGCATCCCATGAGTGCAGGGAGAGTTTTAAATGCTGGTGAAGCAATCTGACAGTCATTTTGGTCACATGATATTGATGTTACATGTAATGTTGAATGTATAATCTCCTGATTGTATTCATACTACACATATGCACCTCTTAAAAATGCAGGTTGTTTTAACCTAATTTTGGGTAAATGTAGACAAACCCAGCCATTGGGTTACATTTTTAAATTACAATTTTAACCTAATGGCTGGGTTTGTCCATATTTTACCCCAAATTGGGTTAAAACAACCCAGTATTTTTTTAGAGTGCATACTTAACCTATTTCTTAATGATTGCAAAGAAGTTATTACAGCCTATATTTGTACCTATTCATTTATGACGAGATTGTGAATCTCTGCATGCCGCTCCACTCTCATGCTGTTCCAGACTGGCCTTCACATTGATACTTTGGCTTCTTTTGGAACTTTTGGAACATTCTTTTTAAATCATCCTTATTTTAAAGGGTAACGCTTTACAATAATGTTCTTTAGTAAGTTAACATGAACTAAGAATGAACACTATATCTACAACATTTATTACTTAATATTAATTTCAATATTTAGTAATAGATTATTAACAAAGTTTGTATTTGTTAACATTAGTTATGCACTGTGAACAAACATTGAGCAGCTGGATTTTAATTAACATTAACAAAGATGAATACATACTGTAACAAAATGTATTGCTCATTGTTAGTTCATGTTTGTAAACACATTAACTAATGTTAACCTAATTAACCTTATTGGAAAGTGTTACTATTAAAAGTGACAGACTGCTTATAAGAAAACGAACGTTATCGTTCTTTTGTGTTGATGGCCGCAAATAGTTAGGTCTTTACAGTTGTCGTTCTTGGTGTGAACAGGCCGGTTTTTGTCTGAAACAATTACGCCTACATGATTGTTGTATAAATGCAATATCCCACTTGATATGTAGCCTAACAATACAAAAAAAACAACATAATTTTTGCTTCATAATTGGCTATGGTTTAGTTCTAATCCCTGTAAATGTAGCATTGAGAGTATCTTATGTCTGCTAAATGATCTAGAATCATTGGAGGTAGAAAAATACCACCCCCGCCCCCCTTCACAGACGCACACAGAATTATTTAGCCGAAATCAAGGACCATGAAAGGAGAAAATAGCACCAGCTAATTTTCCCATCTGTGCCGTTCGTTCAGGTTAAGCGGCGGGCAGCAAAAAGAGCGAGAGAGAGAAGGTGGTGGGGAGTAGACGGGGTAAAAGACTGTCGATCATACTCTCTCCCTCCTCCTCCTCCCCGTCGAGGGCGCGCAGATCAGCGGAGCACTGCGCGCGTGTGTAGCGTTCCCTCTGATACATCAACTCTAGGACCAGAAACAAGAGTGAGACTCATCGAAGAGTGAGAAATCTGAAGGGAAAAGTCACATATCGAACTGTCGGAGAATATTTATTAACCCTTCTGATTTTCCTGCGCTGATCTTTTTGTCTTTTGGTTGGTTTCTTTTTGGAAACCAGGATATTTTGTCCACATCATGCTTATCGGTAAGTCAGTTCCAATTGAGATATTATTGTATTTGTGTTCGTGGCATATTCTGTATAATAAGTCTTTAAATGTGGTAATAATGTCACGCTTGTTCTGCGTTGAAGATGCCTCTCGTGCCAAAAGTCCTTGCTCATATGCGCACTGACCACCGGCACGCGCAACGCTTTTTATTCGAGGTATTGGCTCGTGTTGCTTAATCGATACGAAATTAGGCTGAAAACGAAAACTTCACAAGAAATAGAAGGCAGACGATGTTGAATTTTCTAGAACCCGAGAAGCTCCAGAAGTGAGTGTGTGAGATATGTGATTGTGTGTGTTTGTGGCAGATTTGGTTGCACGAGACGCGCGACTGTCATACGCATGCCATCAAACGGCCTTCGGTGTGTCTGTCAGCCGCTTAAATGTGACGTTTGGTCCAGTCAACACCTGTAAAAGCCCGGTCTTTTAACAATTAAAATATTTTGGACCCGCAATCCCGGTTTCATTAGCAGGTGCCATGGTCTTCAAAACACACATTTCCCTCCAGTTGACCTCTGTAGTGCGAGAGACCGATGCACAGAGACAACAAAAATATGAGCGAACGAGAGATGATAAAGAGAATGCTGTGTAAGTTTTGTTCATCTCTCGTGACACGGCCGAGCGCATTGGAATGACATTAAAAAAACTTTCGTGCTCCTCTCTCTCTCTCTCTCTCTCTCTCTCTCTCTCTTTCCGCGTACTCACTGGTCCTGCAGCGAGGTGCTACTACAGCAATGCAGAAATGATCTTTTTTCATTTACGCATCGTTAAAAATGTATTACGGTTTTATTCTGCACATTGTATGAACAAACATGCGTTTAAAAAAATAAAACGACCTGATAAGACATTCGCCGCCACTATTCAATTCTGTAGGCTACAAATCACAATTTATCTGATTTTAAGAGGTTTGTCTTTTTAATTCAGACAACAACAAAAACTAGTTTTCTGCTAAAATATTTTTTTCTTTAAAGTCCTCCTTTAAAAGTGCATTTTTGAATCTCAAAGCACCTGGTCTTCAATCCTCACAAGAGCTCAAAGCAGCGGAGCGGAAAATTAAAAATGATAAAGGATTGATCCTGCACGCGCTGGAAATGCTTTATCAATAACGCAGCTCATTTAAGGAAATCGTTTGAGTTTTCTATTTTCTTATAGCTCATGAATTTCGTTGGGATCGAATCCATTTGTTTATGCATTTCATCACGGTGCCTTTTCATTTTGGGGTTTTCCATTTCGTCGTTTGTGATTTTAATTGTTTTTAATAAACTCTGTGCTTTATATAGATTTATTTGGAATATTTAAATATATAGTTTAAATATAGAATAAATATTAAATGTATAGTTTGTTTTTTATTGTCTCTTGTATATGTTATTTTAGCTTTTATTTGTAAAAAAAATGTGTTCTAATTCTATTGTATTTTTTTTCTACATTGATTTGTCACTTAGGCTACATACAATTGCTGTGTCTTAACATTTTTGTTGTAATTGTAATTTTTTATTCTAGAATCCATCATTTTGTTTTTTGTTAGCAAGGCTTTGGTAAATATAAATGAAAGGAAGCAGGAAAGATTTAAATGTCCTTCTCACCTCTCAATTTCTCTCATTATTAACTGGATACCAATGCCCTGTCTGCTTAGCAACACAGAAAAGACACACAGATGTTACACAGCTACACAAAGTTACACCGAAACCACAAAGCTGTTTAAATAAAGACGCTCAGATTAAATCCAAGGAAATAGGGGAGAGACAAAGAGATGAGGAGAGAAAGCTGCAGCATGAAATGGCACCAGCTTTCACTCACAGTTAGTCTGAAATCAGCACTTCTAGACGATCAGCATCAAACGGATGTGTCCGTATGTAAATAATCCATCACCTACTCAACCTTAAGGTGTGAATTATCTGTGAATGTAGCTCAGGTTATGGGGACAAAGGTCATGCCCTTGACATTCTTTAATAGTCTGGAGCATTATACGTTTTATTTAAATTACATGCATTGTCTATACCTTGATCACTCTAGTGTTAGCATGGCCATTATTTTATTTCTGTGCTTTTGGCATAGGATTCTTAAAAAAAAATGTTTACATGGCAGAATGCTTTGCATAAATCAGCTGCTAATTAAAATCTTATCTGTCTGTTTCTGTCTCGAACATTCTCCTCTGTAATTATGGAGGTGTACGAATGCGAGTGTGTGCCGGAAGTCACACCGTGATCATTGGATTTTTTGGCTGTGTTTTCTCAACCCCGTCTCACTGTCATGGTTTCAGTTGTCGTGGCAGCGCCCCAGCCCGTGTGTTTGTAAGTGTGGGGAATGCGGTAATACCATCCTTTAAGCGAATGCTCTTTGCCAGCCGCATATTACTACAACACTCTCTAGGAAGGCCCTATGCAGTACTCAATGCAAGACATTTTATTCACAAATATTGTTTTTATTCAAAAAAATATTTACAGTATGAAATATATTATATTATTTTGAAATATAATATATACTTAATATAAAATATGAATAAAAATATGAAGAGTTCAGATGCAAAAGCCTCTAAGTGCCATTTGAAATTTTCTTTAAAATGATCA
The DNA here is from genome assembly GCA_030378365.1 of Hybognathus amarus. Classification (NCBI taxonomy): domain Eukaryota; kingdom Metazoa; phylum Chordata; class Actinopteri; order Cypriniformes; family Leuciscidae; genus Hybognathus; species Hybognathus amarus. Next base: position 544,274 of record JAQIUQ010001579.1, read on the forward strand.
TTTTATCAAGCTTGTATATTTAAGTTCAGTAATTTCACTTAAACTGCAATGAAGATTACCTTTTCATTGTCATTTAAGTGAAATTACTGAACTTAAATATACAAGCTTGATAAAAATGGTCATTTTAGAAGAAAATTTCAAATGGCATTTAGAGGCTTTTGCATCTGAACGCATCATATATACTTCAATATAAAAAAGTTTGAAAAAGAGTCATTTAATGTTCCCAAAGGTCTGGTTACTGAGGAAAAATATGTTAAACTGTCAAATTTATTTTTAATAATTGCTGTGATATTTTTCTGCTATCATTTTTCTGATAGTAAGGTTGTTTACGTATAAAATCTTATATTGAATGTGAGGTCATGCCTTTATATAGTCATTTTAGTGACTTTGAACATGGCTCGTCCAATCAGATTTTAGAGTTTGAATTATGCAATTTTTTTTTTTTTTTTTTTTTAAGAGAGGTTTGATCCAGATTCTTGCACCATTCTTCAAAGACTTACTGCGTTTCTATAAATTTGCAGTTGCTTCCCTCATCAAAATCAGCACCATGGAAATTCCTATACGGTCACCTTTCCGTTTTCTGGTCTTTTTACATTTTGGCCTTAAGCATCGCTTCCAAATTTAAACCACCCCGCAATTTATCAGTCGATGAACACACAATGTAGAGCACTAGTGTGTAATGTTAAACTGACATCTAGTGCAAACAGCCGCATTCCTTTCTCGGTTTCTGTGTTTTCGGCTCGCGCAGCCTCTCCTTCAGTAATGGAGGTTATATTCAACTCATCTATTTAGTGACGCAGTAAGTGTGCGTCTGCTCCCTGCAGAACAGCGAATGAGTGACAGGGCAAGTCATTAAAATGAAATGACAGCATGGGTCTTGATTGGCCTGTCAGTTCGTCTGATGTGCTTATGTGTAAGTGTGTGTGCGTGTCACAATGACAAGAGGGTAAGGCATACGCTCTCAGCAGGGGTTACGAAACGAAAAATGACCGTCTATCAATGTATGTGTGTGAATGTTTATCAAAACAGGCTGTGAGTGTGTGTGTACAAACGATCCGCTGAGCTGTTGTTTAATCACGGACACATACGGCACTCTGACTCCATGACCCGGAGAGAGAGACCGAGAGAGATGGAGGATGAAACGGGGATTTAACCCGAAATGGAAGAACTTCTCTCTATCTCTCTCTCTCTCTCTCTCTCTCTCTCTCTCTGATTAGAGTGTGACAATCTTTGAAGCAGCTCAGTGCTGCTGCTACCCACCCATAATCTTTCTACCCACACAACTTGCCTTTCTTTAGCTTCAGTCTCTCTCTCTCTCACTCCGTCTCTCTCTCTCTGTCTGTCTCGCTGAGTAAATACCTTCTATTCCAGTTCCTTTATGAGGAAGCTGATGATAAGGAATTTCTTTCATCCACGGTATTGGCTTCTTCCGTCCCAGTTTAAGAGAGTGTGTGTGTGTGTGTTCTCCCATGTGTGCACAATGATTTTAAGATTAAGTTTTTCCTGTACCCCAACCACAACAAGTGTCAAGTTTTTGTGTGTTTGTCTGTGTGTATGTCTAGACTCTATAGAGCTGCAGTAATGTGGTTAGAGAGATTCAGCTTTTATTTGAGAATGACCATTACATCTTAAGATGAAGTGGCTGAATTAAGTGAAACGTTGAATTAACCATTTCAAACGGCATGAAACAGCATGTGCAATGCATTTAACTTCTGCAATGTGACGTATTTCTTAGTCCAACAAAATATATGGTGCAAAATAATGAAGGGAGGAACTAGTTTGTTTTTACGGATTGAATTTAATTGGATTGCTGTTGTATGGTAATGATGTTATTGGTTCATTGTTCCTGTGGTCTTGGCTACAGTAGCAGAAATGAATAGCAGTTTTATAGGTCTTTTAGAATAATGTGATTAATCATGACCTTTTTTTTACTCTACTGTTGAAAAGTTTGGGGTTGATAATGTTTTTAAAAAGAAGTCTCTTATGCTCAGATCGAATAATAAAGTAAAAACAGTAATGTGAAATATTATTGCAATTTCAATAACTGCTTTTTTATTTTAAATATTGTATATAAGATTTATTTCTGTGATGTCAAAGCTGAATTTTCAGCATGATTACTCTGGTCTTCAGTGTTACGTGATCTTCAGAAATCATTCTAATATGGTGATTTGCTGCTCAAGATGTTTTTCTGATAATTATCAGTTGATTGTGCTGCTTAAAATCTTTGTGTAAATTTTGATACACAGTATTTATTTGACATATAATTGTTTGTAATATTACAAATGTTTTTACTGTCTCTTTTGATCAGTTTAATGCATAAACTGCATCATTAATCTATGACCACAGACTTTTGCTAATATTTTATTTTTAAATATTTAAATCACATTTAATTTAATGTTGTTTTAAGAACTAAATTTATATTCCTTTTTTTCTTTTTTTTCTTCTTTTTTTATTTATTTGGACTGAGATTAGATTTCTTTATCCATCAGGAATTGATTGCACCCTCTGATGTTGCACACCAGAATAAAGTAAGATCTGAAAGTAAGTTTGCAGTCAAATGTGGAGAGGAAGAAATGTCCCAGGAATCATGTTTATTTGAGCCTCTAGCTACTCAAGATGGGTGAATGGGACATGAAGGCTAAAGGTCAAGTTCTCCTCGAGAGCATCTATAATTTGCGATTATTGCCGTACCCTTTATTGCATTAAATGTTAATCTAATAACCATTAAATTACTGTTAACTATTGGCAAGATTTTATAAAAGGCTGAATTTCCCATTACAGCAGCCTAAACGAATGGTTATATAGCTATTTTGCTATTTTGGTTAACCTTATTTTTTATATTATTTTCAGAAGTGACAAAAGTTTTGTCTTAATTTTTATATATTTTGCTGAAACATAATGAATCCCAGTTTGTCCCTTAAAAAAAACATAAACTAGTAATTTAAGTCAATGCATTATCATTGTTATAAGCCAAAATAAATAAGACAATTTAATTTCATGCTGATATGAATTCAGCAGATTTTTTTTTTGTAAATAAAAGCAAGCAGATTTTATGTGTTGTAATAGCAGATATCCCGTTGTAACATCGAGCTGTTTACATCGATATTGACAACTTAAGAGACGTTGCTGCCAGTAGTTCTTTGTCACCTTGTCAGTTCTTTCTCCCTCACATATGCACAAACACATGAGCAAGTCCTCACCACAGCGCCAAATCATTTATCCCCTGCATCTTCTCTGCAGTAGGAGCCATTTTGGTGCCACAGTTTCACTGTAGAGTTACCGCAGGACCAGCTCAGGCTAGCATAGCAAAAATAGTACCTTCCATCCCCATCCTCTAGGCCAATTGGCCTTTTTGGTTCCTCCCAACGCTTGCGGGAAGGTGACTTTGACATCCAGTGTCTGTTATCTATGCCTTGCCTTGACTCATAGTGGTCATGGAGCAAGAGCTCTAACTGCTCCCCTTCTGCATAAGACAGTGGTGCCAGGGTTCTCTGAAGGCCTTGCAGGGGTGTTGAGTCTCACCAGTACTCCTTGAGTGCTAATAGTCCACGTGTGCTCGTTGCGCGCACACATATGCGCACAGAGAAGGATCAAAAAGTGGAAGGGCAGGGTTGATTGGGGGTAATTTGGGGATTTTAGAAGGGCAGCTATTTCGACTACAAATGTCCCTGGAGAGAGAACCAGGGGAGGAGGGGGAGGGAACAACAGCAATAACGTTCACACTCTCGTCATCTGCACGCGCGCGCACACAGCATTGTTTTGTTGTGTTGGCCACATTGCTACTTTGGTGCACAGTGGGATGCTGGAGGTGTGTGCGGTGGCCTAGAAAAAGCATCACAGATCACACCCGTGGCTCCGGACAGGGAGAGGGGTCTGGAGAGGTAATTCTGTCTTAGGCTCCTACAAAGAAGGTCAGTACTGCCTATGGGTCTCTCCTCTCCTACATTTAGCTCAACCTCACGTCGTTCTAAATCCATTTTGGGTTTCTTTCTTCTGTGGAAAACAAAATGAGATGTTTTGAAGAATGTTCACGCTGCTCTTTTTCCATATAATTGTATCATAACTGGGAAAAAAATTGAAAAGTAAAACTTCTAAAACTAAATTAAATTTAATTTACTTTTAGTTTTTGATATGGTATATTATAAAATGTAAAATATGAAAATGGCAATTACACTAGTGATAGTGTTTAGAAATGTAAAGCTGTGAAACATTTTAAATGTAAACTACAGACACTACAGTTTAAATGTTTGGGTCAGAAAGATTTTCTTTTTATTTAATTAATATTAATAATAATATAATATTATTAATTTTATTTAATTAATATTAATAATAATAATAATATATTAATAATTAATATAATAGATTTAAGTTTTTTTAGCAAGGATGGATTAAATTGATCAAAAGGGACAGTAAATACTTTGATAACCTTAACGATTTCTATTTAAAATAAATTATTTTGAAAAATACTTCAGAAAAATATCTTAAGTCTTAAGAAAAATACTTGATAGACAAACTGTTTTCAAAATGTAGCCTAGGATAAAAAAATAATAGTAATAAGCAAATAATCATATTGAGTCACACTGAAGACTTGGATTAATTTGCCATCACAGTAAAAATCACATATAGAAATATATTAAAAATAGACTTAAAATTAAAATATACTTCAATTAAAACTATATTATTAAGAAAAATATTTCACAGTATTGCTGTTTTTACTATAATTAAAAAAAATAATAAATGCAGCCTTGGTGTAGTTTATGTATCTTTGGTGATTGATGATGGGCCATTTTATCTTTCACTGAATTAAAAAAAAAAGCAGTGGGAACATTCTTTAAAATTTCTTCAGTAGAAAATTACAATTTTCACAAGTTTCACAGAGATATCTCCTACTGGATATGTGATTTCTTGTTGAACTAACCCTTAAAGGGTTAATTGGTTAGCCTTTTTCTTTACAAAGTCTGTGCTCTTGAAGCATGCATGACTAAAGCTTTAAGACAGAAAAGTGATTAGCCAGCTAGTCACTTAGGATGTAGTTTAGTTTAATGTCTGGTTTAAGTCAGCTAAGCCCATAAGCCTCTTCAGTCTGGAGATGGCTTAATCAGCTTAGTTCTGGATCTGATACAACTGATAAAGATCGGCCGGTACTAGTTATGAAACTAAATATGATATTATTAGTGTTTGATGTGTTTAGATGCGTGTATATGAGTGAGGGAGAGAAAAGAATGTGACCGCTTAGATCTGTCCTAGTCTCTGTTACAAGGAAGGTCATTTCACTTAACGTGTTGGGGAATATATTCTCTCTGAGGTACAGCAAGGCTACAGAAGAATGGAGAGGGTGAAAAGGAAACTCTGATGTTGAGTGTGTGTGAGAAAGAGAGAGACAGCATCTTCTATCACTAGTGACCATTGCATTGGCTCTGATGCGCTCTGTCTGCCCAAATCTACTGCCTGAAGGTGAAGTCAATGCATCACCTTGACAGCGTGTGTGTGTGTGAATGTGCACACTTATGCGTGTGTGTGTTTCTTTACATCTATGTACATGTTTAACCTTCATGTTCATGAGGTTGACATTTGCTGCTTTTATGTTCAAGGTCCCAGAGGTGATGTACATATAAAAGGAAAACATTTCGAATTTGCTTTATTTTCAGATCTTTCATATTCTTGTGCTGTACAGTATATTCCTCTGACCTAATCAAAACTTATTAGGCATATTATTAACCCTTTTCCCGCCAGTGACCAAATTGTCACTGTTATATGTAGGGGGCGCTATTATGCATTTTCTGAAAGAGGACAGAATCTCCAGATCAAAACACAGGCGGAGAAGAAGCGGAAACAAGCGATAGAAGCATTGCTAACGTCATATAAATTAAAACTGCCTAACTGTTACTGAATGAAATGTTGAACCACTGAAGGAGTATTAGGACGGTGCAAGCTTTAGGGGTGTTGATGGACGTGATCTACTCCATTTATGTTTTGATCATCATTCTGAATTCGATCCCAAAATAATCTTTGACAAAAACTATTTTCTCAGCTTTTTGTTTAATTGTTTATTCTTTTTTTTAATGAAGCTTATCCACATTTAAGTGTTTAAGAATGCTTAAAGCTAGATTTTTATTTTTAATTTTTTTTTAAGCTCTGTTGATTCATTTTTACACATTGTATGTTCAGATATTCATTCTGGGGGCCACACAATTTTTGTGAAAGTTATTAAAAATGGCTGGCAACTTTTTTTCTTTCTTTTTTTTAAATGCTGGCGGGGAAAGAGTTAATATCTAGACACAGTTAACTAACTTTTTCAAAAATGTGTCTGATTAATTTGACCCCAAAATTGTGGTTAAACTTGAGTAACTGATGATTAGTCAGCACTATGATTAGCAAATTACCCAATTACAAATACAGTAGTGGCAGCTGTGTGTGTGTGTGTTAGTGTGTGTGATCATCACTACACCCTGAAAAATGCTGGGTTGTTTTAACCCAATTTGGGTAAAATATGGACAAACCCAGCCATTGGGTTACATTTTTAAATTAAATTTTTAACCCAATGGCTGGGTTTGCCCATATTTTACCCAAAATTGGGTTAAAACAACCCAGCATTTTTTAGAGTGTAGAGTGTAGGATTTTAAACAGTGAATTTGTTTTTAAACATTTCATTGAATTTGTTCAAATCGGTCATTTGAGTAATTTTATTCACTCTAAAAAATGCTGGGTTGTTTAAACCCAAAGTTGGGTCAAATATGGACCAACCCAACTGTTGAGTTAAGTCTTATATGAAATTTTTTAACCAAATAGTTGGGTTTGTCCATATTTGACCCAACTTTGGGTTTAAATAACACAGTCTCATCCCAAGAAGTCATATAACTGACGTCTTGGGACGTCTTTTGACCATACGTCAATATCCGCCTTTTAGGGTACCTTTAAACGTCGGTTATGACGATCTTGGGACGTCATACAACTGACGCTTTACCTTTAATGTCAGTTAGGTGACGGGGTAGGTTTAGGTCTGGGGTAGAGTAAGGATCCGATAACGTCATCTAACCGACGTTTAAGGGTACCCTAAAAAGTCGGATATTGACGTCTGGTCAAAAGACATCCCAAGACGTCATATAACTGAGACTGCGCTCATTTAAACAGCTCGGTATCTTTTAGAGTGTTCATTTTGTTTTCCCTCAAAAATTGTCTGAAAATCAAGTAAATGTGTTTTTAGTAATAATCCAAAGTCCAAAGGTTCTGAGATCACAATGGAAATCTTAAAATTAAAATGAAAAACAAGTTTTATACTCTAATCATGCAAACTCCTTTTGTATAAGAGGTTGTATGGACTTGCTTCACAGCGTTTTACTTAACATCTGTTATGCAGATCAAATAATTTACAGTGAAATTAATTGTATCAAAATGCAAAATAGATGCATTTCCTCTATTGGTCTCGGCTTACAAGAAAAAGTGAGGGAAAATGACCCTCAAATGCGGATTGAGATATGTCGTCTAAAGACTGAACAATTTTGGAAAGCAATTTTTTAGTTATATCACCCAGCCCTAATCATACCACTGTAATTTTACTCATTTATGCTAAAAAGCAATGGCTGTTTTAGCATTCACTGACGTTCCCCTGTTTCAAAAGAGAGAGAGAGAGAGAGAGAGAGAGAGATCAAGACAGAGGAGAGAACAGAGAGATGGACAGATAAGAGTGAAATGAATGTCAGAAGTGTTGCGCTTTGTGCGGTTCTCCAGTTAAATCACCAAAAGGCTGTTTAATAAGTCGACATGTCTTCAGTTAGCAGAGGGACCGCGGGGACCATTTAGAGCGGCGCGGTTGATGTCACGAGGGGGAGGACGGTAAATGAAGTCTCACAGATGTGCTTGTGTAGATTAATGTCTTCATTGAGCTGCCATTATTTGGCATGACGCATGAGGCTTATTTAAAACAATTACAGACCACTGCTGCCAAATTCAGCTCCCAACTCATTAGCCAGGATCTCTGATAAAATGCGAAAGCAGACTAAAAAAGAACACATTCACACGCAGGAAATAGGGCGAGTGGGAAGGGACATTTCAATGACATTACGTCCTTCAAGAGATGCTGCATCTATTGAGCCAATAAATAGATATGCAAAACGATAAACTGAACACCTGCTTACTAATGAACCACAATGCAGTCCGAGATATAGATGGCGGCGACGGGTACAGATACATAGTAATAACTATGTTTAGTCCTCTGTCTCTGTGATGTATTTTCCGCCATACATTTGCATTTATGTTCACGCTCTAGCAGGCACATGCTTCCGAGAAACACTTGAATAATAAGATTTTTAAAGCACTTTTCCTTATCTCGCTGCTGCAGTCTCCTTCTGCATTAACATCAAACACTGTCTTATCTCTCTCGCTAAGTCTGGGGGTGGGTATATACGTCTGTGCTTTTCTTCAGTAAGGTGTTTAATCATGTAATAAGTGATGTTTATTTTGAGGTCCCAGCCCTTAAGTGGCTACTGATACAGGAAATTACTTCATTTAAACAGGAAATGAACTCCACTAAGCCTCTGTCACTCCACATCACTATATAAGTGGCTCTGATTGAACACTCATTTTCTGTGTTGAGGTGTTTGTGTGTTAAAAGAGAGAGACCGACAGAAAAAGAGAATGAAGGGGTGGACAGAGTTTTTTCGTGTATATGAAATTTTAAGATGGCTATTTTTTATTTAATGCAAGGAAGTTCATTTAATTTTAGGTGTGGCTAAAGTTTCCAAGTGTGTCCAAATATATTGTGTTTCCTGGGGTATAGTATATAAAGTGTATATAAAAAGAAAGAAAAGAAAATATTTCTGAAATGTACATTGAAATGTTATGAATATTATCTAATTTAATTGTAAAATTAATAATACTATTAATAATAAGACTAGGAATGTTAATTTACAATTATATTATTATAATGCAATTATACAATTATCAAAACTATTTAAATTTATGTAGAGTGCATATACATACATACATATGAAGAGTTCAGATGCAAAAGCCTCTAAATGCCATTTGAAATTTTCTTTCTAAAATGGCCATTTTTATCAAGCTTGTATATTTTAAGTTCAGTAATTTCACTTAAATGACAATTAATAGGTAATCTTCTTTGCCATTTAAGTGAAATTACTGAACTTAAATATACAAGTTTGATAAAAATGATCATTTTGGAAGAAAATTTCAAATGGCACTTAGAGGCTTTTGCATCTGAACTCGTTCATATATATTTGCATATACATACATGCATACACTTTAAAAAATTATTTAAGTGCATACACTTAAATAATTTACTTAATTCAGACAACTTATTATTTTGAGTTTCTGATTTTTAAATCAATCTCCTTCATTATATTAACTCACTTTTTCCAGTTGAATCAACTTAAAATTTTTAAGGCAACCAGGTTACTTAATTTTTTATTTTAAACCAACAATATTTTTTTACAGTAACCAACAATATATATTTTTTCAAATACTATGTATATATGCATAGTATTTGGAGACTTAAGTCACACTTGATGTATGAAATAAAATAAAATAAATGTTATAATAATAATAATAATAATAATAATAAACTATTAATTTGAATGTAATGTTTTTAAGAACTCTAAAAGAGCAAAATCTTTTAAAACAACTTTTTCTTATCAGTGTGTAACAATTGCACAGCCTTTGGCAAGATTTTGCAGTCGCAATCAGCCCTGCTCTCTCCAGCACACACACACACACACACACACACACACACACACACAGTGTGATTGAGATAAGAAAACAGCATGTGCTCTCCCTCTGCATATATTCACCCTGCAGTCATGACGCTCACAAATAAGAGCACACTTCCTCTGCTATTTCCCATCCATTTCCTTGTGTTTTTTCTGTCCTCATCTGCATGGTGTTTTTTCTTTTTCTTTCATGTGCCGCTGTGGTTTACAGAAATGTGACAGATACTTTAATTTTATATTTATGTCTTGCAATTCCTGCTCTTTATCAATTTGAAATTTGCAATGGTGTACCAAACCTCTCACCCTCCCTTCCTTCAGCCCGACTCTCTGGGGAAAAAGAAAAAGGAGTAATTTATCACTGTGCAGCCTCAGGGTGTTTAACACACACACTAGTGCACACACACACACACACACACACACACGCACACACACACACACACACACACACACACAGAAGCCTTAGGCTTTATTGTTCCTTTGTGGCAGATGGGTTGCCCGCTTTGCACCATTGGTTTTGATGATGTTCTCCCTCTCAGTCACTCTCTCTGGAATGCACACACTTACACTCCTACTGAAGAGCTTTTATTTGACAGTATGGCACATAAAATGGGGCCATATGGTCAGCAGTTATTGAATGGACAATAAGTTAGGAAATGCCATATAAGAGTTATTTCCTCTGACATAATGCTTTTTTGTGAGTTATGGGTGTTTCAGGGTGGTTTTCGTTTTAATGACAGTGCTAATTTTGTGTTGATTTTATTTTCAATTATAAGTAGAATTTATAATGTTAATAATGATTCAAAGACGTGGTGCTCTGCATTTGAAGCTTCTAGTCACGCTCAAGAGCTTTGCCTTCTGATCTTATCTTTTAATCACGTCGTTTATTGTCTCCTTCGGCTCGCTAACACTTTTTTCTATTCTGATTCAGTGCCAAACCCGCAAAATGCGGGTGTATTTCAGCTGTGGCGTGTAACACAGTAAGTCATACTAGCCACTTTAGTGGGTTGAATTTTTTTATATAATATAATTTTTTTAATTACAGTCTTTTAAAACAGCTTCTGAAATAATAAACAACACTCTTAGAAAAAAGGGTTCATTGGGGTTTTATATATGAAGCAAGGGTTCTTTACTCAACTTCAAAGAACCTTTAATGCTAAAAAAGGTTCTATAATGACAAGAAAGAACCTTTTGGCACAAAGGTTCTTTATAGTCTTTTTTAATTAATTTATTACATTATTCTGCAACATTTTGTAGTTGTAATTCAATTTTTTTTTATTAAACTGTTGTAGTAACTTAATATCACATTTTAATCATGCTGATTTTTGGAGGAGAAAACTGAAATCACACTCTTCATGTGATATTGATTAACTACAAAACAATGATATAAATATACAATTTCTAACCCTCATATCTTGAATTTTGTGATCATTCACATGCAGTCATAAATAATTTTTTAGGGTCTTGATGTTTGTCAATAATATGAAATTTAATCCAGAAAGGACAAAAAAATGATAAGGAATGAATCCAAAAGGTTCCATAGAACCTTTTTCCTGGTTACAAAGAACCCTAAAGGGTTCTTATTATTGAACCCTTAAAAGGGGTTCTGAATAGAACCTTTTAGGGGTTCCAAATACTTATCGCTGATAGAACCTTTTAAGGTTCTATATAGAACCTTTTCTTCTAAGAGTGTAAGTGCAATGTGGTGTGGTCAAAAATATAGATTTTAGATACATATCGATACTGAAATATCTGAAAAGCTTCTAATACAAATTTTTCTGCAGAATAGATACACGAAAGTGCTTTCTTGCTCTCTCTCATCTCTCTGACAGCGAGTTAACCTGCCTCCCCTCACTCACTTGTTTCATTTGCTCCGGATACATTTTGTTGGTGTAACAGGGCTTGTAACAGGGCTTGAATCGTGCCGTGTTTTATCATGAATAAAGCACAGCTCTTGACCAATCAGAATCAAGGATTCGAACTAACCGTTTTATGATATATATTAATACACACACATGCATGTATATGTTTAAGAAAATGTGTTATTCATATATAAAATATTTATATTTATATATAATATAGATTATGTATTTATATATGTATTTACGTGCTAATAATTCTTAAATATGTACATGCATGCATATGTATTTATATGTACAAAATATTTATGCACCGCACACACACACAATTATATTATGTAAACACAAACTTTTATTTTGGATGTGATCAATCGCAGTTAATCTTTGCACATCCTATATATATATATGTATGTATATATATGAGAACAAAACATTTCATAACATGTGTTTGCTAAATATACCCCATAGGCACATAAATTTAATCCAAGTATGTCCAGTAAACAGTTTTTTTAATGTGGCTGAGGCTGAAAGACTGTGTCTGCGGCCACTTCTGGATCCGAGCAGAGAAGAAAGATAAGACGTTATTAAAAGAGGCTCTTATTTTGAATAGCGAATAGTCTATCTTAATGAACAGGAAAGACGCTCATTCAACATTTTTTTTTTTTGTCATGCTTTGCACCTCTCTCTCCATTCATTTGGTAATTTATGAGCCTGGTAGATAATATGGAACTGAAAGAATCCCGTGTGTACAATATTACACATGTAGATTTTTCAGAGAATACATTACAGATATTCTATGTAGATTTGAACATAAATGTAGGTCAGTCAAGGTCAGGTCCAAAAGACCCTAAAGGGGGCTCATTTATAATGTTACAAAAGATTTCTTTTTCAAATAAATGCTGCTCTTCAAACATTCATCAGAAAATCCTGAACAAAAATAACGCCTCCATTTCCAACTAGTAATAATAAGAAGAAATTTTTCTTTAGCAATAAATCATCATCATCATATTAGAATAATTTTTAAAGAATCATGTGAAACATTTCTTATTATCATCATTTATCAATGTTGAAAACAGTTGTGCTGCTAAATATTTTCGTGGAAACCGTGATGCATTTTTTTTACAGGAGGTAGTGTATACACTAGGGCCCTGGTTAGATGCTTTTATTTTGCATTTTATTATACTGTAAATCAACATAATTGCAGAGAAAGGTTATATTGAAGAAAAAAAACACCAGGATGTCTTAGTATTTAGTTTGTCCTATTTGCTTTAATGACAGCAGCAGCAAAATGTACAGTTTTTTGATTACTTACACAGAAACAGTGCAGAATCTAAAATATGTCTTTCTTCATTTTACAGCAGAGCACTTTTTTGCCCCCCAAAATTTGGACCCCACTGCACATGTTTTTCACTGTTTGCATGTGAATGTGTGTGAGTGTGCGTGTTATCTTATTCGGAGTTTGGATAAAGGCATTGCCGACATCCCTCTTTCTATTTACATAACGCACAAGCCTACAGCATCTACCACACACACAACCTAAGCTCTGTGTCACACACACACGCAGTCACAAACAAACCCTGTAGCAGCAAACCCTGCCTGAGTCCATCTTGAGACGAAATGGAGGGTGACAGGCATGTGCGTGTGTGTTTGTGTGTATGCACATGCATATCTTGTTTTATTTGTGCTTGCCTATTTGTATGTGTGTGTGATGCAAGAGAATGTGACAAAGAGAGAGCTAAATTCTGTGCTGTTTGGGACAAGTGCATAATGTTTAGCTGCAATGTTGCGCATCGGAACTCACTGGAGGCCTTTTTAAAAGCAAACATAAATTAATTTTAAGCCTGATCTGTCCACTGGAACCAGCTCAGACGGTGTGGCTTCTCAGTGGTAAACCTTGAGGAGCTGATCAGATGGAGACAGGACAGTTGAAAAAAAAAAACACATTTGGAGAACAACTAGGTAGATTTATAAATTGATGATGACAAAGTACATTAGTGGCAGACCAATGTATCAGCTAAGATAATTATGAGCCAACATTTAATTTCCATTTAGGGAGTATCAGCATTTGCTTGTTCAAAGTAAATATCATATTCTCATATGAAAAATATATTTAACTATATTACAATATTTATAGTATTAAGATGTAAATATAGTTTTATTTAAAAAAAGAAAATTTATACTTTTAAATAGCAAGGATTCATTTAATTGATCAAAAGTGACAATTAAAACATATATAATGTCACAAAAGATTTCTATTTTAAATAGATGCGGTTCTTTTAAACTTTATATTCATCAACAAATCCGGAAAACAAGTAGGCCATATATATATATATATATATATATATATATATATATATATATATATATATATATATATATGTGAGCTTTATAATTATAAGGTTCTTATCTCCGTTTAGGGTAGTTCTGAGATATTGAGCATCAAAGTTTTTACATCCCACCTGGCAAAACTGTTATGTAGTATAATCTTCTATTATAGCTTTATCTATTAATCTTTTTTTTACAAAAATAACACCACACAGGCATTAATAAACACCTAATGGATCAGATTATGTCAAAACTCAATTTCGACCAAAAGTGGAGATAGAACCTTATAATTCTAAGCTCACGATATATATATATATATATATATATATATATATGTATATATATATATATATATATATATATATATATATATATGTATATATATATATATATATATATATATATATATATATATATATATATATATATATATATATATATAGTGCTGTCAAACGATTAAAATATTTAATCGCGATTAATCGCATTAATGTCATAGTTAACTCGCGATTAATCGCACATTTTTATCTATTCTTAATGTCTTTTGATTTCTTTTTGTTACATTTTTTTCTCATTTTAATGCTCTTATCAACATGGAAAAGTGGATTGGCTTGTTTAGTGCAAATGGTTATTTTATTATTATTATTGAAAATAACATTGGAATAGTGTTCAATTTCACTCTAACATATATAGCCTAAATAATCTCTCACACAATGTAACACTGTCCATCAATAAAAGGGTGAAAGAAATACTGACGAGGTCCTGATATTGATGAGGGGTGGAGATATTTGCATCATCTGTGTTTGTGTGTGTGTGTGTGTGTTTGCTTGGCCATCATCAAGTGGTGTTTCCTGGACGTGCTGTGATGATGATAGCTCAGTTCATAATGACAAAACATACAGATCGCTTTGGTCTTGTCAATGGGACAATTTGGCAACTTTTTAAAAGTAAACTTTACATTCAGAATCTCATTGGCATCCATTTCGGCGTTCGCGCTCGTCATCCACTCAAAGCATAACGTTACTATTTGGCCGGCTCGCAAGCTGAAACGAGTGTGTGCGGCACAAAACGTCCCTCGCGCTGCGCTCTGAAACACATTCATGACATGTCAATGGTTTGTGCCGCGCGAGGACGTTTCGTTGCTTCTTCGTCCAAAGCGCAAGCGGATCTAGCTAGACCGGAAACAAAACAACAGGCACGCCGCACACACTCGTTTCGGCTTGCGAGCCGGCTTTGAGTGGATGACGAGCGCGAGACGCTGAAATGGATCAGGACGCATGCTGCATCCTGTTGCAAAAGTATGTGAAAAACGACAAAGTTTGCTAGGACAAAAAGGCCGTTAATCGCGCGATAAAAAAATTAACGCCGTTAAAATGGGTTTGCGTTAACGCCGTTAATAACGCGTTTAACTGACAGCCCTAATATATATATATATATTAGGGGTGGGCCGTTATCGACGTTAACCTGCTGCGTTAACGTGAGACTCTTGTCGGGCGATAAAAAAATATCGCCGTTAATCTATTCTCACAGTTGATTAATTTCAAAATTAATCTAGATTAATCTAGATTAAAAAAATTAATCTATGCCCACCTCTAATATATACACTACCGGTCAAAACTTTAAGATCGGTAAGATTTTTTATGTTTTTAAAAGAAGTCTCTTCTGCTCACCAAGGCTGCAATTTTTTGATAAAAAAATACACAAAAAACACAGTAATATTGTGAAATATTATGACAATTTAAAATGACTTTTTTATGTTAATATATATTAAAATGTAATTTATTCCTCTGAAAAAAAGCTGAATTTTCAGCATCATTACTCCAGTCTTCAGTGTCACATGATCCTTCACAAATCACTCTAATATGATGATTTTATGCTCCAAAAACATGTATGATTATTATCCATGTTGAAAACATTTTTTTGCATTTTTATTTTAAGATTCTTTGATATATATATATATATATATATATATATATATATATATATATATATATATATATATATATATATATATATATATTCTTTATATATAATATATATATAATTCTAATCTCAATATTTTGCTGGCTTTTATATTGAACAGTACTTCAGGTCCCCTTCTCCTGTTTCTAAATGTGCAATATAAATAAGTGTTAACTTAATATACTGTATATTTCATCATTTTATCATTCATTAATCATCCTTAAATATGACCACTAAATATGGTTGACCACTAAAGCACATACCTGTAAGATGTAATGACAGGGGGATGTATAATAAAAGAGGGACGGCTGTTGATTATACTGTAGCTGTGGAATTGCAAATAGAGAAACAGAGTGGGCTTAATTGTTAATTATGTGTTAGCGGTTCTAAATCTCATTTGCTGGTATCAGGGGATTGATTATTGGCTGCATTCAGATACAGTGAGAGAACACTGAGTCCTAACGCTACTTGACAGGAAGCATCTCGGTCTGCGCCTTTCCATTTCTCAGGCCTGTCCAATGCCTCCTTCTTTGAAAGAAATCAAAATAAATAAAGAAATAATCTGCAGTCAGGTGCTCTCTCTCGTTCTATAAGGCAGCACAAAAAAAAAACACATTTCAATCAAATCCTCACTCTGCACAAGATTGTCAAACCCCTCACGAACAATAATCAGGACTCACTCCCAAATCTCTTCAATTCACTCTCCCTCTCGTTCTTTCCATCTCTCTCGGACCTGCATGTCTCTCTCTTTCTGTCCTTCCCTACAACATTTCTTCTCTCTGTTCCCTTCAAGATAACAATCCTAAAGGACGACTATGCTAGTTTTGATTAGACGTAACAGTGCATGAAGAACATAATGAGAGAGGAAATGATGGAATGATTGTAAGCTCCACTGAAGCCATGTGTCAGAGGGACAGAAACAAGCAAAATTAATTAGCTGCAGCAGAGAGACCCTTCCAGAACACTGAGGTCACACAACACTGACCTTTAAAACCAGGAGATCTGATTGGCTGATGATGTAAACTTAACATGACGAGCGGAATGAGCAAAGATTTTATCAATTAAGGATCAGAGAGTGAAAAGAGTGCTATTCTGTCCCCATCTTTCTCCTCCTTTGTTGTTGTGTGTGTGTGTGTGTTCATTTTGCAGTTCACCAGCCAGCTTACATGAAATCAAGTACGTAATTAGGGGTCTCTGGCAGTATGCGTGTGTTGGCGTGTGCGTGTCCAAACTCACATGGGACTGAATAATAATGGCTAATGAAACATCATGATGTGCTCACTCATGCCGAATTGACCCACTCATCTACCCAGAAATCTCAATTTAATGAAGTGCGTTTATGAGCGTATGTGAATGTACAAATTTGCCAGTCTCAAAATAATAGTTTGAAATATGTGTGCACCCAAATAGCCACTCACAAATCATTTCTGTTGTGCCAGGTCATGTACTGTACCATTTTGCATTTTTTTAAAGAAATCTCATATGATCAGGTATTCCACAAGAATGCATTCAATTAAATATGACACTGAAGACCAGAGTAATCATGCTGAAAATTCAGCTTTGCCACACATTTTAAAATATATTTTAAAAGAACTCCGGCGCAAGATGAACCTTTAGTCTAATTACACATTGATACCTAGTCGACCATTCTCTGGGGTTTGTTTTCATGATAATCGAATAAAGAGTTTGACTTGTCAAGACTGTTTTCCAAAAATGGCTGCTGCCTGTATACACGAAGTGGGCTGTTTTTATAAACTCTTTATAAAGTATCTTCTTATTAAATGGTCTGTACTCTTACAAAGTTCTCAATGCTTCATTTTGCATGCAGGAACCCTCATTATGTTATTGTGTTAGTGTTAGTGGTATTAACTAGCGATTTCGCTTTACTTATTATATGCCCCCATATACTAGCGTTATACGCTAAACAGTTTTAAGAGATGCAACTCTTTACATTAAATTATCATGAAAACAAATCTCAGAGAACGGTCTAACTAGGTACCGATGTTTTATTAGACCAAAGGTTCATTTTGCGCCGAGTCTCTCCTTTAAAACAGTCAAATCAGTTCAGTCTCTGGTGAGCAGGAGAAACCGAAACATTAAAAAACCTTACCGACCCCTTACCGAAACTTTTGAACGGTAAAAGCATGAGCCTCCTTGCTCATATAGCTCTTTTAAAAGGTTTGATGACTCTATATCAGACAATTATTTACACTGCAAAAAATAAGGCCTATCTGTTTCCAATATATAGCAATATAACAATTAACAATAAAACATCCTAAAATAAATGTTTAACTTGATAGGCAAAAGTGCATGAATTTCATTTGCTTAAAGGTTCAATACCTAAGATTGGCATGTCGCTGAGAGGGCGCTACATTCAAAACAACAACAACGGCTTTGCTTGATGACGACGTGAGGAACGCAGAATGATAGGAACTGTTGTTTTCAACTCCACCGTCGATAAATCAGTCAGACGGGAATCGAAAATTAGTTGTCATGGATGAGGTAAAGTTCGATTTCTATAAATGTTGCGTTTAATGACATGCTTGTTTTTCATTAAACTGAAATAGCCGCAAGAAAAGTCAGGTTTAAAAGTAAATTAGTTATCACAGATGTTACTGTACGAGTCACTGGACGAAGCTATGGTGGAGAGGGTTTGCAGTCAAATCGTTGCTAACTGGATCCTGACTTCGCCCTATGCTGCAATATGCATTTAGTTTTGCATTCATTTACAGAAATCAGCTGCTTGAATGACAATTACTGATGTTATTAGATTTTTCAGGTGATATTCTCAATTCATTCAGTTAACGGATGTTCTGAGGTAAAATTTTCAGACTGCAGACTCAGCAATCGATTGTATTTAATTGTACAGTACAATCATAACATAGAACAGACATTATCTTCCTTTCATGATGAGAAAGTGCGCGTCCGGTGTGCGATACTGGACTTTGTCCTAGACGTGGCGCGGCTCTTCTCGTCCGGTGTGCGATACTGGACTTTGTCCTAGACGTGGCGCGGCTCTTCTCGTCCGGTGTGCGACCCCCTTTACAGCCAACAGTTCACATTCCGAGAATAATTGAAAAGAATAATGCACCAGAATGTGCACCATTCCATTACAAATGCACGAAACAAGCTGACGTTTGTTGCTTGATAGACGCAAACGCACAACTACAACTTCCGCATTTATCCAGGACTACACGTAGTACGAGCGGAAACTGAGGTAACGCGGATATGACGCGAATTGACTGGCGACTCCCAGCTCACCCCTGCTCACACGCCCCGTTTCCTTGGTTAAAATCTCAATTTACTCGCAATTTAAACATAGCTTGAAACATTTGGAATATTGTAAGTTATCATCTTAACTAAATATATAACACTGGCCTTGTGATTTTGGGATATTTTAATGCAAAAATCTTAGGTATTGAACCTTTAAAGCAATTAAAAATAGCTACTATTTGGCGAGTGGAAAAGATTGAGATAACTTCTTCTTGAAAACATTACCTGAAATTAATTTTCTACAATATTGATTTAGGTATTCTAAAGCAAGTTGAACAGTGAAAAATTTTTAGTGATGTAATGTGACGACACATTTGTCTGATATTTTAATGTCTTGTGTTAAAGGAGCATAACGCAAGTCTCAGAGTTTTTGCAGAACTACGCTCCTCTGTCGATAAACGAAACTGCGTGCGCGCTCATGGAATACACGCATACACGCACGTTCTGCACGAGCTGTTCATAACCAAAGGACTGGAGCATCAGCCGCACACTGTGCGGCACACATCTTTTGTTACAGTCATAATGAGGTAATACAGTTATAAATCTGAAAGCCATTTAAAATATATGAAAGGAAAGGCTTTTGAGTAAATTACACACTTATGTAGGCCTATGTGTGTGTGAGGGGAAAACAGGGGTAACGTTAGTAGAAAACTTAGGCTTTTGTTTCCATCGATCTCCATGTTGAACTGTTTTATGTGCTTACTGTATCCACTTATGATTGTGTTATTATGGAAACACGTTCATGAACACGTTTGAGCCCTAGAGCAGACCGCCCGAGATCTCTCCGTTTGTTGAAAGCCTTCCCGATGTTGACTCTAGTCTTATTCCGACGACTGGCACTGGACAGACAGAAGTTTTATTTTCTTTGTCTTACGTGGAGTTTGCGTTGGGGTTTGTAATGAACTACAAGCCGGTCTCTTTGGGGCTGTTTTTACACCTGGCCACAATGCGTTTTTCTCAGATCTATTTGATTTATCAAAACGATTCCATTACACCTGGTCACATAAATGTGTTTTTGCAAAACGGATATTAATCTGATATTCAATTCCCGTTAACCGCGTTATATAGATTTCATGAAGTGCACGTCACCGAAAGCAACAGATGAGCTGCATTTATTGATCATCGGCTTCGGCTATTTCAAAATCAGCAAAGACAGCAATAAGAGAGAGCGGCAGAAGCCCTGGTATGAGATCATTTCATTCTTAAGGCTACTTTTAATGAAGATAGTGGAGGTAGAAGGAACTTAGTGATAATCGTATGCGTCTTACTTTCACTTTCATTTGCGATAGATTGCGCGCTGGCTTATAAATACACTCGCCTGCTCATCTGATGCACGTTGTCATATATGACTAAAACAACATGAAAAAGCCTGTTTTCAACAACCAGATGCATTTACACTTGTCCAGTTTCGTCTGGAATACGGCCCAGACCACATCCTCAAGTGGTTTGAGCTATCGGATTCAAATCCGTCTGGATTCAACCTGGTCTTACAATTCGAATAGCTTATCCGATCACAGAAAACACATGAAGTGACCAGATGTAGGCTGAACAGCCCTTTTGAATCCATCTTCTACTTTTGGGAAAGTTGACTAAAGTTGCGTCGCTCGAGTTGTCTCTCTGATACGGAGAACGGCGGCGATACACTATCCTGCAGCAGGCACATAGCCAGGCGAGCGTAACGCGCATGACGTCACGCCCAGGCTCAGATTCGAGCCCGAATCCCTCTTATTTATTTCACTGTACAGGATTATAGAGGCGATCGCAGTGATCAGAGAAGGGCTCATTCAGCCCATCAGACGATTGTTTCAGCATGTATGGGTTAGAAAACGGCTATTTTTAACATAAAATGTTGCGCAATGCACCTTTAAACATGGTACCCTGTGGATAAGAGTTTGCATGGTAATTATATGCAGATGATGTTATGCATAGTAAAACGAGGCATTGTAAGCTGGTTATTCGGGAGGAGACGGGGTGGAAATACATACACACAATCTTTTGCTGACTGGGTTTTATAAAGGGAATCTGGCCAGTTGTGGCAGAATCTAGCTTTTGTGTGTACGCACACCTTTAGGATGAAACCCATGAAAGGTCTTATACATGAGGGTCCCAGGAGCCTTCGTTTTCAGCTGGCTGAAAACGCTTTGGTGGACACACGGCTTAAGGGGCTTTTTCTACTGGCTCAAGTTCGGGTCGATTCAGATTTTTAAAATGTAAAAAAGAAATCCTTTGTCCGATGACGTATCTGAAACCGTGCATTAAGATTTTCAAAGTAGGTCTAACAGGTAAATATACAGAAATTGTATAATCAATTTATTGCCTATCATTTTTTTGCCAATTTATTGCTGTTACTTTAAGACCTTTGACTGATGCAGATCTGGCACATCCTATTTTGCTATTTTCTCACAATCATCTAATACAGTGACGAGGATACAAAATGGGAATTTTGCATGATTTTGTCTGTTCAGGTTTGAAAGAGAAGCGGCATTCTGTGTGCACATTTTTAGGGTTTTGTTCAGAGAGAGCCGTGTTCATTTTGATAATAATAGTCTCAGTCAGTTTTTCACGGTTTGCATTGTTTGAGTTAGCTTTCCTGTTCTAGTGTTTGCTGTTAGTTTGTTAATAGGCTATATATGACGCATAAGTGTATTTGACGCAAGGCTGCTCTTCAGTTTCCGGTTTTGAGATTTAAAACGCAGGAAAATCAAGGAAAACGGGATTATGGCAGAGTCTTCAAAATTTACTGTCCTCCCGTCTTTGAAACGAAACTTTAATACGTTTAGATGTCATTTTATATATAGTTATGTTTATTTAATATAATAAACAAAGAAGCAGAAACAAAACGTGGGTAAAAAAAGTATAAAAGCCAAGATAAATTCTCAGTATAGCATTGGACACTCTACGATCGGTGGAAGTAATCCGCATCCTTACTCGGAAATACGTCATGCACGCCGTGCATAGAGCCAATTGGTTCTGTTATCCTCCATTCCCTGCCTGTTTGTTTTCCTGGTTACTAATTGGCTTTATGCACAGCTGCACTACTTCCGAACTTAAGCCAGCTCCTTGTTTCCTGTCTGCCATTATTGGACAAACTTGATTAATTCAGGTGTGTCTGATTATTGTTGCCATGACTACTGATGTCAGACACACCTGTATTAATCAATTTGTCCAATAATGGCAGACAGGAAATAAGGAGCTGGCTTAAGTTCAGGAAGTAGTTCAGCTGTGCATAAAGCCAATTGACTGAGTATTCTTTTCAGGTCTAGTTACTCCCTTTGTTTGCTCTGTGCATTTAAGCTCTCAGTTTCAGTTCCTTGTACTGTATTGTTTACAAGTGTATGTGGTTGTAATTCCTCCTAGTTATTCTACTGTTTATTGTTTTTATTCTTAAGTTCAAGATCTGTTTGAGTATTTCCTTCGTTGTGCGCTGACATTACTGCCACCAACCTCATGTCAAAAGTTTGGAAACACTACTTTTAACATTTTTTATGTTTTTGAAAGAAGTATCTTATGCTCATCAAGCCTACATTAATTTGATCACAAATACAGAAAAAGCATTAATATAGTGGAATATTATTGCAAAATAAAAAAACTTTAAAATATATTTTTTTCTGTTTTGCAAAGCTGAATTTTCAGCATCATTATTCCAGTCTTCACATGTGTCACATGATCCTTCAGAAATCATTCAGATATGTTGACTTGATGCTCAGTTGATTTGAACTGATACACAAATGTTTTCAAACTTGATAACAAATCAGCATATTAGAATGTTTTCTGAACGGATCATGTGGCACTGAAGACTGGAGTAAAGGCTGATCATCACAGAAATAATTAATTATTATTTTAAAGTATATTCAAATAGAAAACCATTATTTTATATTATAATATTTCACAATGATATTTTTTGATATAGTTCTGTATTTTCCGCAGTTTTTTTAGACTTCTTTCAAAACCATTAATATATATATACACACACACACTGATCAGGCATAATGTTATGATAATGTGAGGATTTGAGCAAGTTTGACAAGGATCAAATTGTGATGGCTAGATTGATGCATGTGGAGAGCAAAGGCTGGCCCGTGTGGTCCAATCCAACAGACGAGCTATAGCCCAAATTGCTCAAGAAGTTAATGCTGATTCTGATAGAAAGGTGTCAGAATACACAGTACATCTCAGACCAGACGTTTGTTGTGTATGGGGCTTCAACGCCATAGACCATTCAGGGTGCCCATGTTGACCCCTGTTCACCGGCGAAAGCGCCAACAGAGGGGCATGTGGATGGCCGAGTGCGTGTGCATCGCTTACCTGGGGAACACATGGACAGCACACCAAATATGCATTAAGCTTTAATCTATCTAATTATATGGAAGTGTGAACACATGAAATGGCACCAGGATGCACTATGCAGAAAGTCAAGCCGGCGGAGGCAGTGTGATGCTTTTGGGCAATGTTCTGCTGAGAAACCTTGGGTCCTGCCATTCATGTTACTTTGACCACTACCTAATCATTGTTGCAGACCATGGACGTCCTTTCATGGAAATGGTATTCCCTGGTGGCTGTGGCCCCTTTCAGCAGGATAATGCACCCTGCCACAAAGGAAAAATGGTTCAGGAATCGTTTGAGTAGCACACAGACAAGATTTAGGTGTTGACTTAGCCTCCAAATTCCCCAGATTTCACTCCAATCGAGCATCAGTGGGATGCACTGAATGCTCTTGATGGGTCAGGGCTGTTTTGACAGCAAAGGGGAGACCAACACAATATTAGGAAGGCGGTCATAATATTAAGCCTGATCGTTGTGATATATATATGTATATGTGTGTGTGTGAACAATCTGCTCAGTTACTGGGAATTTAATGCACAACCATTTCTAGGGTTTACAAAGAATGGTGTATAAAAGGGAAATAAATCCAGTATGCGGCAGTCCTGTGGGCGAAAATGCCTTGTTGATGCTAGAGGTCAGAGGAGAATGGGCCGACTGATTCAAGCTGATAGAAGAGCAACTTTGACTCAAATAACCACTCGTTACAACCGAGGTATACAGCAAAGCATTTGTGAAGCCACAGCACGCACAACCTTGAGGCGGATGGGCTACAACAGCAGAAGACCCCACCGGGTACCACTCATCTCCTCAACAAATAGGAAAAAAGAGGCTACAATTTGCAAGAGCTCACCAAAGTTGGACAGTTGAAGACTGGAAAAATGTTGCCTGGTCTGATGAGTCTCGATTTCTGTTGAGACATTCAGATGGTAGAGTCAGAATTTGGCGTGAACAGAATGAGAACATGGATCCATCATGCCTTGTTACCACTGTGCAGGCTGGTGGTGGTGGTGTAATGGTGTGGGGGATGTTTTCTTGGCACACTTTAGGCTCCATAGCACCAATTGGGCATCGTTTAAATGCCACGGCTTACCTGAGCATTATCTCTGACCATGTCCATCCCTTTATGGCCACCATGTACCGATCCTCTGATGGCTACTTCCAGCAGGATAATGCACCATGTCACAAAGCTTAAATCATTTCAAACTGGTTTCTTGAACATGACAATGAGTTCACTGTACTAAAATGGCCCCCACAGTCACCAGATTTCAACCCAATAGAGCATCTTTGGGATGTGGTGGAACGGGAGCTAGGGCCCTGGATGTGCATCCCACAAATCTCCATCAACTGCAAGATGCTATCCTATCAATATTGGCCAACATTTCTAAAGAATGCTTTCACCACCTTGTTGAATCAATGCCACATAGAATTAAGGCAGTCCTGAAGGCGAAAGTGGGTCAAACACAGTATTAGTATTGTGTTCCTAATAATCCTTTAGGTGAGTGTGTATGTGTGTGTAAATATGTGATGCAGCAGAAACTCAGCATGAGATGCCAGCTGGACTCTACACTGATTTTGTGGCTATGTTTGAGCGGGAGGGAGATAGACGGAAAGGCAAGAGAAGTGCATTCTGCTAATTACAGCTCTTTGTAAATCATAATTATGCTTTTCAAATGTCTTTTCAAAAAATCTCGAATCATTTCTGTGTGTTTTGTGGTCCACTACTTTCATACACCAGCATCCACTGAGGCATAGAGCATGTGTGTGATGTTCATTGTGTGGATATATGAATATTGCATATTGAATATTGCTTGCGTGGAACCAATTACCAAAAATAAGTCTGCCTTTTCAGGGTGTGATGGTCATTTAATTTGAGCTCCATTGAGTTAGACAGATTACACTCACACAGACATTTATTTGGAACATGAAAATGTGATGGAATGGGTTGTATGAGGCTTTAGGAATGAAGCATATTCACTGAAATATCTCTGAAGTCTTTGTGTTTTAAAGAAGTACAAAATTACAGGGATAATTCACCCAACAATGAAAATTCTGTCATCATTTAATCAAACTTGTGTTGTTCAAAAATGCCTTGGACATTTTATCTTTTGTGAAACACGAAAGAGGATGTTAGACAGACTTGTTTTCCATACAATGAAAATGAATGATGACCAAGGACTCTCAAGCTCTAGAAATTACTAAAAGTAGTCTGTATAGACCTTGGTATAATCCATATTCAAATTGAAGTTAAACAGTAAATCAGTATTCACTGATAATCTTTCATATTCACATATTGAAATTTAGTATGTTGTGATTGTTTCTCCTGTGTCTCATAAAAATTACATTATTTTATAACAAATAAAAGCTAATTCATAATTATTTAAATTATGAATTAGCTTTTATTTTTAGTTTTTCAGTTTTCATTTAAAATTCTATTAAAAATGTTATGTGCTCATTTATTTTATTTGTTTATATTTCTATTTAGGTTTTAATGTATTTTTATTTATAAATAATTTTAGCAGTTTGAACTTATCAATTAGTTCCCAGGTAACTTTTTCCATTTTTAAATTAATTGTTTTATTTTATACTATATTACATGTAAAATATTTTTATTTTATTTATTTTATTTCAGATTTATTTCAATTAATGAACAACTTTTTGTAGTTTTAGTTAACAATAACAACAGTGCATTAAACTTGCTGTGATGTGCCAAATTAAAATGTATGATCAGTGAATAAAGTTTAGATTTCTGCTTTTTCACACAAAACATTAGTATGGCTCTATAAAATTTGAGGCATCCTTCCACAGCCGAGTTAAGGTTGCTCTAAAGTGCTCTGTGTCTGCTCAAAATTTCTGTGTAAAAACACAATGCTGCATAAAATAAGATGGGTCCCTGACTATCAAAGGCTACTCTGATATTGATTTGGTTCAGTGTAAATGAACGTGAACTTGTGCCGCTCTAAACTACGTCATTGTCATGACAACCAAAAGCACGCCTGTCTCAGCTCAAGAGGTGGGAGAATCAAGAATAGGGAGACAAACCAGGCCTAGCTTCATATTGTTTAAGCCAAATAAAAAAAAATAAAAAAATTAAGCCAACAAAGGACAATGAAGTAAAAGAGTCCTGTACTCAAATCGTGCAGCAAACCACCAAAATGAGTCGTTGCCGTTTGTAATCTTCCTTTGAAGAGACTGGTAGATCAATGTGCTGCTACATTTCTCTTAGATTCAGTAAATGCTTATTTGGCGTCACTGTGTTTATATTATATTCCTAAAATCTTCTTCCTGTGGACGATATTTCACCCACACACGACCTGCCTGAAACGCTATCGATAGCATAATTGTTCATGCTTTCTGGCTCGTTGAAGAAGAAAGGGAAAAGAAAATGTGACTCTTTTAATCCAACGGTGATCTACCCAGTGCAATAATTCATAATTTCTTTGTAGCATTTGTTCCATCTGGATAATTTTTTTTTAAGAAACAGAAAATAACTATCAGTACCACAGACAAACATCAAAGCGTGAGACAAAGCAGCACGCAAATTCATGCACAATTTGTGATGATTTCTTTGATTTCTGTGCCGCTTTTTCTGTGTAAAGATGCCTTTGGAATATAAAGTCATGTGGTCACCATTCATTATCATTCTTTGAATGAAAAACAGGGAAGATGGAAAATCACATAGGAGTAGACTCTTTTTATGATATTTAATGTGGCACCATATGATTTTTGAGAAAGGCCTAATCGTGACAGTTCAGAAATATCAGTATGTGTGTGAATGGTGAGTTATGCATGTTCACTTGCTCCAATAAATTGTCAGAGCTATGATTAATGTTGCACTTCTGTGAGTTGAATGCTTCAGTACTCTCTCTCTCTCTCTCTCTCTCTCTCTCTCACTCACATACACACACACACACAAATGTGACAGTTTGACGTAGAATTAAATGACTGACATCAGGCCTCTGTGGTGTGTGTGTGTGTGTGTGTGTGTACACTGCCCTGATTGATCTTTGTGGTAGGGTAAGTATCTATACGCTCCTAGATTTCAGATTCAGCCAACTGGAAAATGAGAAACCCCTACATCCCCGCTCCATTAGAAACATGATATCCCTGTAGACACACACACACACCATTAAAAATCCCATATCCCATGGTGTCCATTTCTTTGAGCGAGACACAGCCAATGTGGGCCAGTCTACACTGGAGTATGTGTGTTTGTGCATGTATTATTGATCAATACCTTTTTTTTTTCTCAATGTATTTCTCAATATTTATCCATATGAACAATCATGTGATAATCTGGAGAGCTATAGATCAAGCAAAGCTAATTATAATAACATTCTTAAAGTATAGCCTACTAGATTGCTGATGTGTAAAATATACCCAATGAAATTTGAAAATATTTTGTTACATATCAATTTATATGTTTTGTGGTTTATACTTTTGACAACTTTGAAAGTTTGTGTTGACATTAGGAAGGTGGCAGTGTGACGGCAGTGGCAGTGTGACGTATATCAGGGTAAATTATGATGGGGTAATGTGGGACACTGAAGCACTGTTGAGTAATATTTTAGTGTTTTATTTTTCATCTTAAGTGTTGGGATGATATTCAATGTAAAAGTTGTACATGAAAATATATGATGGCACTGGTGATGGCGCAGTGGATAAGACACATGCCTTTGGTGTGAGAGACCTGGGTTCAAACCCACTGGGAGACACCCATGTGTCCCTGAGCAAGACACTTAACCCCTAGTTGCTCCAGAGGCGTGCGACCTCTGACATATATAGCAATTGTAAGTCGCTTTGGATAAAAGCGTCAGCTAAATGAATAAATGTAAAAGTATATATTTATGTAGTTATTGCAACTTCATATTAATAAAGAGATGAGAAGAGATCTGTATATATACAGAGGTATAAAGACCATGGGCCAGAAAGTAAAAGTCCGGCCATATGTTTATTCCACCCATGAACTCAGCCAGCTGATTTCACTAATGAGTTCTATCTCCTGGGTGAAAAACTGTGCTAATTAGCAAATCCAGGTGATTGAACAAAATACTGAGGAAGACTTTTATTTTCTGAACCTGGACTTTACACCTCTGTATATTGTATCTCACAAAAGCGAGTACACCCCTTACATTTAAGCAAACATTTTAGTATATCTTCTAGGGCTGCACGATTTAGGCCAAAATGATAATCATGATTATTTTGATCAATATTGAGAATTAATTACAATTATTAAAGAACAAATAATTATCACAATTATTTGTTGATTTTAACCAAAACAATCATTTTTTGTCACATACTTTAGGCTAATTATAACTGCGTTCACATCCTTATTGTGCTACATTCCTGCTAATGTACAACTATGTGCATAAAAATAAAATAGGTCCTCTCATTCACCAAAATTTAGTGCATCTCCTTAAAGAATAAATAAAAAAAAAGAAAACAATAAATAAAATGTAGCTAAACTTTAACAGGGCACTATTTTACATTTACATTGTGTAAATATATTTTAGGAAGCAAAATATAAACTTGCATTGTAAATGAATAGGACATGTGAGGCATAGGCAGTGCCACTGACCAACTGAAACCTGGTCAATGGTGCAGTATTTTTTATTTTATTTTTATTTATTTAGAGGGCGCATTAGTAATATGCGCCATATAGGGGGTGTACAATGCGCATACACACACAGCGACGCACAGTAGCACACAAACATGCCAAATATTACAAATAAAAGAATTGCAATGTAAAAGATTATTATTGTGTACATAAAGAAATGGTTGGATTCCGGCTTGTCTCGTAGATGGTTTGCTTTCGCTCTTTCATGACCTCGCACACAAGCAGATCCGTTCCCTCTCTATAAAGCATTCGGTCTTTCTGCTTGCAAATTTCGGGATTAACGTCTTAGAGGACCATGCGCTGGTGTACTGTGTTTCAACATATTTCCTGATATCAATGCATGGTTTTTCTAGACAGCAACAAATACTTTTTTTAGAAGTAACAAAGCACAGCGCTATTTGCGACTATTGGATGAGAGGCTCTACAAATAATGTTTAGGATAAGGAAAAACTGCAGAACTGGCAACCCTGGCTCGAACTATGTGTGATTCATAGGGTCAGAGACAGCCTGCTTTTATGTAGCTGTTTTAACTTGCCCTAAATTCATCACGAGAGATTTTCTTCACACACAGTGTGAGTTGCAGTTGGTCATGTTTTTTAGCACGCTTTTTTTGACAGGATATAATTGGCCCTGATCATCGGCTATTTTTAAACAATCAGGGCTAACCGATTATTGGCCCATAGAATTGGTGCATCTCTAGTTGTTAATGAATGTAACTCTTTGAGATTTATAAAACCCTTATCAAGTAATCACAAACACTTGAAGTGTCATGGAAATGTATTGTTCAAAAGGACAAAAACTGTAGTCAATATCAAAAAGTGGCACAATTTATGTGAATTTACTCCTTACGCAAAGATTCAGATTTCATAGAAATCCTCTCAGGTTGATTTTTTTATTTTTTGGCAATGTTAACTGTTAGGTACTGAATAGATCAACCAATAATTCTGATCTGATCAGACCAGTCTGTGTTTTTGTGTCATTATAATGATAAGTTGAAACTCATTTGATTCTGGTTTACTGAACTGCATGTCTAAGTATCTCTCCTCCCTTCATGGATCATAATAATAATAATAATAATAATTCATTACATTTATATAGCGCTTTTTCTAGATACTCAAAGCGCTTTACATAGAAGGGGGAATTCTCTCAACCACCACCAATGTGCAGCATACACTTGGATGATGCGACGGCAGCCATATTGGCGCCAGACACGCCACCACACACCAGCTTACTGGTGGAGAGGAGACAGCGATGAAGCCAATCAGTATATGGGGATGATTAGGTGGCCATGATGGACAGAGGCCAAGGGGCAAATTTGGCCAGGATGCCGGGGTTACACCCCTACTCCTGCGAAAGACATCCTGGGATTTTCTGTGACCACAGAGAGTCAGGACCTCGGTTTAACATCTCATCTGAAGGAACAGGTGCTATTTTTGACAGTTTTAGTGTCCCCATTACTTATACTGGGTGTTAGGACCCACACAGACCACAGGGTGAGCACCCCCTGCTGGCTAACACCTCTTCCAGCAGCAACCTGGTTTTCTCAGAATGTCTCCCATCCAGGTACTAACCAGGCTCAGCCCTGCTTAGCTTCAGTGGGCAACCAGTCTTGGGCTACAGGGTGATATGGCTGCTGGCGTATTTGTATTATGTATTTGTATCATGTATTATGTATTTGTATCATGGTGTTTGTGCATTAATTGCTTGATTTAAATACTTTCCTGTCACTGGCCTGAACGTTGGTGATTTTCTCTAATATGTGTTAGTTGTTGTTTTTGCTCTTCTCAGGTACGACTGCTCAGGGGAGCCCCCTGCTGGCCTCATTACAGGTGCAGGGTCGTCCGCTTCAGACCCCTCTGGACCTGAAACACTTCCTGCCCTTCCGGACTCAGTGGCTCCTCTCCCCTCAGCCTGTTCCCCAACTTCAACACCGTGAGTTAATCAACACTCTCGGTTTTATTTTCTAAACCTCACCTTCCCAGATGTGTCATCATTTAAAGTTAACTCAGAACATTTTAAAGGCGTCGTGTTCGGGTCCCAAATGTCAGCTCTAAATGTCAGGTATGATTCAGCAGGCTGAAGGGTATTTTTAAAAGTGCAGAATCTTTGTAAAAGGGCCCGCTTAAACAGAGGAGTATTGTATTAGATAGTAATTTTAGATTTAAGACTCGAGCAGAAACTCAGATTAGGATCTAGATTTAGTTTCAGACTCTCTGTGGACAGTTTTGGAGGCAGTGTGTGTGTGTGTTACAGGGTTCTCTTTCTTCTGATAATTGCATTCTGAACACACACTCATACATTTACACACTCTCCATGTGTTATGTATTTGAGTACACTGTAGGTCGAACTCAAAATAATATATCTTAGACACCAAGGGCACGTCTTTATAGCATATATGCGTTTGTTAATATATAGTCCGATGCTGGTTCCCACTCTCTTGTGTGTGTGTGTATGTGTGTGAACTAGAGTGATAAATGCACCTGTCTCTACAGCAAAGTAGCTGTCAGTGACCTCTCTCCTCTCTTAAGCTCCACTGCTTTCCTTCCCGCTCCTCTTCTCTTCTCTTTACTGCTCCTTTAGTATTCTCATCTCTTCTCTGTCTTGTCTTTGCTCTTCTGCTCTCCTCTGCTTGCTTTTTCTCTTCTTTTCTCTTTTCAGCTGATTTGTCTTATCATCTCATATTATCTCCTGATTGTCTCTTTACTTTTCATCTCATGTTTGTGTCTGGTTTCATCTTCAAATTATTCCCTCTTTACTTCACCTCTCTTCTCTCTCCTCTCTTTTTCTTCTCGTTTTGCTGCTTTGCTTCTTGTCTCGTCTTATCTCATCGTACCTTCTTCGTCTTTTTCCGTCTCAT
This sequence comes from Hybognathus amarus, assembly GCA_030378365.1. Taxonomy (NCBI): domain Eukaryota; kingdom Metazoa; phylum Chordata; class Actinopteri; order Cypriniformes; family Leuciscidae; genus Hybognathus; species Hybognathus amarus. The sequence continues at coordinate 576,203 of JAQIUQ010001579.1, forward strand.
GCTCCTCTTACCTTAATATTCCTGCTCCACTTCTCGTCTCATCTTGTCTTGTCTTTTTTATCTCTTCTCATATCCTCTCTTATCTTCTAGGGTCTTCTTGTCTCTTCTCTTTTTTTGTTTCTTCTCATCTCTGCTTTGCTCTTATCTTTTTTTAACAACTGTTTATTGAGTTTTTCTATATATATATATTTATATATATATATATAGGCCAACAAGAATTACAAAAATACACAGCAAAAACTATACAAATCTAGACCCACCCTGGGTAGACTTCTGGATTGTAGACATAATTAAAACAAAAAGAAAGATTACGATGTTAAAAAAGTTGACACAATATCAAAAGCAGCATGCCATAAATTCACAGACTTAACATTGTATCCATGCATACGAGAAGTTGACAGTTACTGTCATGTTGGATATAATGTCCAACAAAGACACTGTCCATGTTCGTCTGTGTAGGCATTGTGTGAGCGGGATTGCAGTGGTTGACTAGCATTTTTTTTTTTTTTTTTTTTTTTTGCTGTGAGAGTGGCTAACAGTAAATATCTTTGTGGAAGTTCCCAAAAATATTTTTTTAAAAAGTGGCGTGGCGTCAAACATATATCAGTGTCCAACAGACCTGTGAGAGCTGGGTCCAAAAAGGTGAGAGAGAAGGACAATCCCAAAAGAAGTGCAAGTATGTGCCTAGAGATCCTTGAGAACAAAGATTAAACTTTGGATAGATGGAGGATGAGATTCATATAGAAACGTTTCATAGGAGTCAAGTAAACCATATTTTAGTAATTTCCAGTGTATCATTTGGTGATTGGGGTTCTTTGTAGACAGCTTTAACATCCTCCATACCTGATGTGAAAATGAAACATGCACATCCTCATTAAGATTCTTGGCCCAAACACTTTTAATAGAGAAGGGTTTGTATGAATGCTCAAAGATACAAATACATAACAAATACAAATATACAAATACATAACAGATACAAATACATAACCAAAACAGAAGAGGGAGAGTTCTTCAGAGGGAAGGATTAGTTTGCGCAAAAGGGTGAATACTGTAGGTAAATGGGAATCCAAAGTCACCACATATGCCCGAAGGGCCAAACTAATGCACAAAATCATGTACATGTACATGTTTCATGTACATGAAAAATGTAATTATATTCTAAGGGCACTAGGGCAGGTTAAAGGACAAGTTTGGTATTTTACGATTTAAGCCCCTGTTTTAAGACTCGATTCGATGAAAATGGAATAGTTAAGATGGTTTTTTAGACAGATGCTGCTGCCGAGAATTTTCAGTTTTCTATGGTTGCACCCCCACACCTTCACAATGGTTGCATAGGTGCACAGGAACAACCCCTTTATGAACGCATAAAACTTAAGTTTACAAAGACATGAAACCCAGAGTGGTCTGGGGTGTTTACTGATATGCTCACACAAAATTCGCTGCAAAAGATGCTTTCCAACAGGTTTTATCATTAGTTTTGTACAACTCCATTGACTAGTATTGTATGTTCTGTGATGTGACGGATTACTCTCGCCAGCCGGAAATGGGGTCTGAAACAGGGCTCAAAACAGGGCTTTAATCGTAACATGCTGAACTTGTCCTTTAATGTTCTGAAATGATTTTAGACCCATATCATCATAGATACAGCATCTGTGGAACTATATGTGTTTACTTTGTTGTTAGATTCATTGCAAACAGTGAAATGGGAAAATAGTATTATTCTGGAAAATTCAGGAACGAATGGCTTATGCCAGATTGTGGCTTGCTTTGTGTGTGCTTTTTGGCTTCCCTCAAAGTGAAGAAGAGATGAGTTACAATAGGACCAAGCTGAGACTTACACTGACTCAAGTGGAACCCCCCAGAAAACAAGATGTTTCAGTTCATAGGGATAAACTATACACTCACCGGCCACTTTATTAGGTACCCCATGCTAGTAACGGGTTCGAACTCCTTTTGCCTTCAGAACTGCCTCAATTCTTCGTGGCATAGATTCAACAAGGTGCTGGAAGCATTCCTCAGGGAGTTTGGTCCATATTGACATGATGGCATCACACAGTTGCCGCAGATTTGTCGGCTGCACATCCATGATGCGAATCTCCTGTTCCACCACATCCCAAAGATGCTCTATTGGATTGAGATCTGGTGACTGTGGAGGCCATTTGAGTACAGCGAACTCATTGTCATGTTCAAGAAACCAGTCTGAGATGATTCCAGCTTTATGACATGGCGCATTATCCTGCTGAAAGTAGCCATCAGAAGTTGGGTACATTGTGGTCATAAAGGGATGGACATGGTCAGCAACAATACTCAGGTAGGCTGTGGCAGTTACAACGATGCTCAATTGGTACCAAGGGGCCCAAAGAGTGCCAAGAAAATATTCCCCACACCATGACACCACCACCACCAGCCTGAACCGTTGATACAAGGCAGGATGGATCCATGCTTTCATGTTGTAGATGCCAAATTCTGACCCTACCATCCGAATGTCACAGCAGAAATCGAGACTCATCAGACCAGGCAACGTTTTTCCAATCTTCTATTGTCCAATTTCGATGGGCTTGTGCAAATTGTAGCCTCAGTTTCCTGTTCTTAGCTGAAAGGAGTGGCACCCGGTGTGGTCTTCTGCTGCTGTAGCCCATCTGCCTCAAAGTTCGACGTACTGTGCGTTCAGAGATGCTCTTCTGCCCACCTTGGTTGTAACGGGTGGTTATTTGAGTCACTGTTGCCCCTCTATCAGCTCGAACCAGTCTGGCCATTCTCCTCTGACCTCTGGCATCAACAAGGCATTTCCGCCCACAGAACTGCTGCTCACTGGATGTTTTTTTCTTTTTGGACCATTCTCTGTAAACCCTAGAGATGGTTGTGCGTGAAAATCCCAGTAGATTAGCAGTTTCTGAAATACTCAGACCAGCCCTTCTGGCACCAACAATCATGCCACGTTCAAAGTCACTCAAATCACCTTTCTTCCCCATACTGATGCTCGGTTTGAACTGCAGGAGATTGTCTTGACCATGTCTACATGCCTAAATGCACTGAGTTGCTGCCATGTGATTGGCTGCTTAGAAATTAAGTGTTAACGAGCAGTTGGACAGGTGTACCTAATAAAGTGGCCAGTGAGTGTAGATCCTCAATTGCTCTCAATGACACAGAAGCATCAAGATCAAACCAGACTGATAAAGGGCAGAGGGTAAAGACTTGAGGGTAAAGACAGTCTAAAATTAGGGAAAGACAGACATATACTGTATGTAATCTGCAATGCTGTAAGGTAGTCAGCTTGATTTGAGGATGTTTCCCATCCCATATATGATTTGTATAAGTTTGTTCCAGTAGCCAACATGTGGAGAAAGAGAAATCAGTAGATGAAAAGAAACGAATATGTGGGAAAACATTAATTTTAATCACTGAGACCAATTTTCCAAGACAGGAAATGTCCAGCTGAAGTTCACTGGGGTTAGAGGCTAAATGGCAACTGAGAAAAGTGTCTTGCCTCCCTTGGGGAGAATATTTTTGGTTCGCCTTGACTGAGAATTCTGGATTTCTGGCTTCCCTCATTTCCTCCGAATTGGTGCAAACACACTTCTCACCTGTAAGATTATCAAGTTTCAGAGCTAAGCGACTGGACAGCAGTCCGCAGTTCGCTGCCAACTCAGTTTTAAGACTGTCCTCAAAGGGTGTACAGTGTTAGCCATTCTGTCAAGCATATCACTATTGTCGTCAAAAAAGGGGCCACATGCATGGAGCTCTACTCAAGTGCGACTAGCTTCATGAGCACATCACGTGACTTCTCATCTTATTTCTACATCTTTATTGCATCCTTTGTCTTGTTTCTATCTGCTCATCTCATTTATTTTCTTCCTGTTTTGTGTAATCTGTTCTCATCTCATTTTAATTTTTACTGCTGATTTTGTCTTCCGCTCTGCTCATCATCCTCTCTTCCCTTTCTCATCTCATCTACCTTCATTCCTGCAGTAGTATCGACTATCCTCCTGACCCTCTCCAGTACTCAGTTCGACAATAGGCTTCATCAGACACATACACTCACTGACACACACACACGTTGACCTGGCGGCGATCTCCAGCCGGTACAGGGATGACTGCGGATGAACAAACGGAAGAAATTCTTGAGGCTCTAAAAACAAATAGACGTGCACCAGCTGCAGAGTCACTGTGATGTGGTGTATATTCCCATGGCGAGGACGAGGAGTGTAAGGGAAAGTCCCTCGGGTCAGGGCTTGCTCCGAAGTGCCGCTGGGATGGAAGGAATGTGTTTGAATAGACCAGGAGAGAGTCTGTTGATTGGAAGTAACTGATTTGTAAAAAAAAAATTTTCGCAGTCCATTTTTAACATAATTTTCTCGCCTCTTTCCCTCAGATGGACCCAGTGCAGAAGGCCGTGATAAACCATACGTTTGGTGTTCCTCAGGCTCTGAAGAAAAAACAGGTCATCTCATGCAATATCTGCCACCTGCGCTTCAACTCCACGGTTAGTGTGTAGTGTGTGTGTGGTTTACCCTCCGCAGTTGTGATGACAGACATCACGCTGGACGGGTAAAAGCTGTTTCATCCCTTACAACATTTATCCTTTCTTTTGTTCTTTCTTCTTTCTTTATTTCTTTCTGCCATTTTTTATTCTCTCTTTGGTCTTCTCATTTTGTCTTTGATAATGTGAAACTATCACAGTCTCTTTAAACATCTCTCTCTCTCTCTCTCTCTACACACACACACACACACACACACACACACAGATGTTTTATTATAATTACTGCAGACTAACTGTAACCAAATCATATTAAGCAATAGAAAGTGTTACTGTCTATTGAATACAGTATACCACAACCTTGAGTCTTATTGCTTATATAAAATTGGTACTGCATAAAATCAAGGACAGGAATTTTCATTCAAATGTTTGATGGAAATCATATTTTCATCAAAAATGAAAATTCTGTCATTATTTTTGATCATGTTGTTCCAAAGTTGTATGATGTTATTTTACCAAAATGTATTATTTTTCATACAACAAAATGTCATGGTGATCACAGTTGTCAAGCAAAGGTGTGTCATATCATGTCTCATGTGCTATATTTGAGTCATATAAAAGCTTTTGTGTGACGAACAGACTAAATGTAAGTCAGTCACTGAAAATCTTCCTCTTTGCCACAGCTCTCAAATCTCATTTCACGCTTGGGTTGCAGCACACAAGAACCTTTTTAAAGTTTCAGGTTCAGATTAATATTGCACAATGACTAAACATTCAGCCTGTTCCTCAAACAAAGCTATTGTTAAGAAGACTTGGCATATAATGTGTGTCATAAGAATTACTTTCATGATTATTGTTTGTACCTTTTTTTGACAAGAAAACTACGGTGGCCCAGTAGTGCACAACAAAACTAAATTAAGCCACAACACAATGGAAATGAGCCACAACACAGCGTATAATGTACAACACAAATGTAATTGTGCCACAACACAATGGAAAATGTACAATGCCGACACAACGAAATAAAGCCGCAACACAAAGCAAAAATGCTCCCGACCACTAGAAGGGCTCTCGGAGGGCCGATACAGTTAGTTTTCCATGCCACTGTTCTATTGAATCAGCAGAGTAAATGGCTATCGACACCACAGTTGGCTTTAACAGTATGTAGCTAACCATTGCATATTGACATTTATTATTTCAAAATCACGCAACAGTGCATTATAGCTGCACATTTAAGATCTCAGAATGCTTCTGACAGCACTACCAACAGCCGTCGATAAGATTAAATTCCTGTGTTTGCATGACTGCCGGGCCACCGAATGCAAAGACAGCCCCTCACATTTTCATGTTCCACAGCCAACAAAAAATCATATGGGATTAGGGTTTGGCTTTTTGTTAATGACTCAACAGTGAAGTGCAGCTTTAACTGCCTTTTGCTTTGGCAAGTCTAGTGCTGCGTTGGACAGCCATGTGTGAGAGGAGAGAAGATCCAACGGATGAGTGAGTACATGAGAAATGAAAGCATTCTTATCTCCATTGCCAGATTCATGCTGCTTGTTCACAAACAAGTATGTTGCCACTCACTCAGTGTCTGTCAGCCTTTGAGCGACACTTGATCAGTTTCAGGCTGGTTTGCAAGAATTGTGATGACCATATTTTTATTTTGGGGGGACCTGTTATGTCAGTGTTGCTTATGCAAGAGCGTCAGTGTTTTATTTATTTATATACAGTATTTACACTCACCTAAAGGATTATTAGGAACACCATACTAATACTTGTGTTTGAGCCACTTTCGCCTTCAGAACTGCCTTAATTCTACGTGACATTGATTCAACAAGGTGCTGAAAGCATTCTTTAGAAATGTTGGCCCATATTAATAGGAGAGCATCTTGCATTCAATTGAGATTTGTGGGATGCACATCCAGGGCCCTAGCTCCCATTTCACCACATCCCAAAGATGCTCTATTGGGTTGAAATCTGGTGTCTGTGGGGGTCATTTTAGTACCGTGAACTCATTTTCATGTTTAAGAAACCGGTTTGAAATGATTCCAGCTTTGTGACATGGTGCATTATCCTGCTGGAGGTAGCCATCAGAGGATCGGTACATGGTGGCCATAAAGAGATGGACATGGTCAGAAACAATGCTCATGTAGGTCGTGGCATTTAAATGATGCCCAATCCCATATCCCATCCGCTGCAAGGTTGTGCGTGCTGTGGCTTCACAAATGCTTTGCTGCATACCTCGGTTGTAAGCCAAGTGGTTATTTCAGTCAAAGTTGCTCTTTCTATCAGCTTGAATCAGTCGGCCATTCCTCTGACCTCTAGCATCAACAAGGCATTTTCACCCACAGGACTGCCACATACTGGATGTTTTTAACTTTTCACACCATTCTTTGTAAACCCTAGAAATGGTTGTGCATGAAAATCCCAGTAACTGAGCAGATTGTGAAATACTCAGACCGGCCCGTCTGGCACCAGCAACCATGCCATGCTCAAAATTGCTTAAATCTCCTTTCTTTCCCATTCTGACATTCAGTTTGGAGTTCAGGAGATTGTCTTGACCAGGACCACACCCCTATTAGATAATTGCCTTAATGAGAAATTGAACAGGTATTCCTAATAATCCTTTAGGTGAGTGTATATAGCTAATGTGTTAAAATTACAATTTAATATTTAGCATTCAACTAAAACTGATGTAAAGCTGAAAGAAACTGCTGAAAGAAAAGAAAAGCTGAAAGAAAAGCTGAAAGTTTGTTTTTTTTCCACAGAAATTTTACAATTGTATAAGGTAGTTGGAATGTTAAATTGACCAAATAGCTTCAAGGACACACACTGTCACATCCGCCAGCTTGAGCGCCCATAAAAAAGTAGTTTGTTACATACACAAACACATACACACACACGCGCACACACACACACACACACATTCCTGCTTTGTTGGGTGTTTTTTTTATGTGTGTTTATGCAGCAGCAGCAGCATCTCTTTCATGCTCACAGCAGCGTGTCTGTGTATCGATTAGCAGTAGCCAGTTTATCCTTTCTCTGCAGCAGCAATAATCAATCAGCAATAATATTGAATAGCAGTAAAAAAAACTTTTTTTAATTGTAACTTTGTTCACATAAGTATTTTAGTCATGAAACCGAACCTGTGCACCTAAAAATTGTGTATTTGTATGTTCCCGATGAGCTGTGGAAAAACTATAGATTAGGGACGTCATTTGTGGTTCTGTTCTTGTGTTCAGTTTGCACTGCTATTTGGGGCATTTTTAGCCCAGATATAAATTCTAAGAGAGAGAAACCCAACAGCGTTTGCTCAGTTAGACATCTGAAACTCTATCAATTTGCTCATTAGTTTCCCACTGCTTGTGCTTCACCATACAACTCTCTGTCTTTCTCTGCTTTAGTTTCCCTGTTAGCCCATCTGTCTGTTTCTTATTGTCTCCTCTTTCTCTTTCCTCTCCTGCCATTCTCTACAGATTTGATTTATTTATACTTCACTGATCATTTTAAAATGCTCATTTGCTGCTCGAAGAAACATTTCGTATTGTCAATATTGAAAACAGTTGTGCACCTTAAAGGAGAACTCCAGCACAAAATGAACCTTTGGTCTAATAACACATTGGTACCTAGTCAACTGTTTTGTGAGATTTGTTTTCATGATAACGGAATGTAAAGAGTTTTATCTCTTAAAATTGTTTAGCGTATAACGCTAGTAAATAGGGCATATAATAATGAAAAATATAAATCGCTTGTTAATACTGGCTTAATAAGAAGATACTTTATAAAGACAGTCCACTTCGCTTATACAGGCAGGAGCCTCTTTGAAAAACAGTCTCGAGTCAAACCGCCATGTCAAGTGTGACCGTTGGTAAATGGTCCGTTGTTTGTCTGTGTTAACAAAGTCTGTGTTAATGTGGGGCTATTTTGAGCCTTGTTAGTGATATTAACTAGCGATTATATATTTCGCACTACTCTATGCCCTATATATAGCGTTATGTGCTAAACAGTTTTTAGAGATAAAACTCTTTCATTCGATTATCATGAAAACAAATCTCTGAAACAGTTGACTAGGTACCAATGTGTTATTAGGCCAAAGGTTCATTTTGCGCCAGGAGTTCTCCTTTAATATTTCTGTGCATATCGTTAGACTTTTCAGAATATTTTGATTAATAAAAGAAGTTCAAAAGAACAGCATTTATAATTCTTTTGTAACATAATAAATACAAAGTTCTGGCATGAAACTTTAGATGGTGCATGCTAATAGTCTTTTTACTCGTTCATGATCACATTGTTATCTGTAGGGCACAGCTGATTGAGTTCCTGCTGTTTCAGAAGCCAATGAGCTCGCTGCTCCTCCTTTAAATACTTGGGTAGCATTTGCCTTAGCAGTATCCTTGCTGAACAAATGGACTTCCAGGCACCAAACTATACTGTGTATAGGGGTGTGTGTAAACATCCCCCTCCTCATCTGTTCAAAGCAGACAGTGTGGTCCCCCCAAGATGAGGGTCATCTGCTTAGTACTTAAGAGGATTTGAGAGGGTTGATTACTCCCTCTGGGCCCACAGACTCATTTCTGCACTGATATTAGCTTGATGAACTCGGTGTCAGCTTTGATTTCCAATTTTAAAAACTTTAACCAACTGCCATTCCATTTACAATTTTAAATGTTATTTCTATGCTTTTTAAACGGTGTCATCTTCAAAAATCAAATCAATTTGTAAAATGATTCAGAATGCAATAAGGGAATCACAGCTCAGCATGTCAACTGCTCATTTTCACTTTAATTACATGCTGAATTATTTCAGTACATTTCAGCAGAAATCTGGATTACAGCTCTAGATGATTGCTGAAGTCAATCACTAGAAACATTCACGTTTTAGCCTGAAGTGGTGTGTGTGTGTGTGTCTGTAAATACAATGCCTCACTATCTCTCACACTCATACACTACTTTTATTAACAGTGTAATTATAAAGTGTATTCCATTTGACACCTGCAATTGTAATTCAGGCCCTCTGCTGGGCATTTACTCTTATCACCCTCATGCACACTGTCTGTTCTCACTGTGTGTGTGTGTAGTCAACCCAATTATCTATTAACATGTTATGTGTTTTTGTGCATAGGCTGCCAGTTGGGCCCACCTGTAATTTTTTTATTATTCATTTTACATTTAATAATTTCGCAGACCACTTTTTCCAAAGCGACTTACAAATGAGGAATACAGCAAGTGATTCATCATGAAGAGGCAGACAAACACAAGTAGTGATCAAAATACAAAGTTTCAGACATTGCTAGGAGTATCAAAAGCTAGAATAGGGAGGAATTAAAGGAAACTGAAAGCAAAGAATAATGTTTTTGCTCATCAGTGTATATCCAAGTGGATTGGCTTCTTAAAAAAAAAAAATTGTGGGGTAGCACTTGATTTGTCCATCGGGAATTGAATGGACTGTTGCCTTTGCTGTGATCTCATATGAGTGTCCACCTTTTTGCCAGAAGATATGTCTTTGCAAAGGAGAGGGAAGTTATTTTGATTAAACATTCTGAGAGCCCATGAATTAAAAAAAAAGTTATACTGCAACATTAAAACATTCATGGTTTTGCTTTTAGCCTAAATAACAGTTCTGCACACTTTGGACTTCTGTGAACTTCTCTCAGCCAACTTTTTGATGTGCATCCTAAGATGTTTTTAAGTTCTCATGTATGCGCAGCTCAAAAATTAATGAGATTTTATAATAATTTGTTTCATATGTAATTAGATGTTAGTGTCGTAAGGGAATTCAGATGTAGTGGTAGACTAGTAGTGTGTATGCCTTCATGTTTCTGTAAATGTGAGAGGTTTTGCAGTCCTTTTACTCTCTCCCTCTCTCTACCTGTCTTTAGAATCAGGCTGAGGCTCATTATAAAGGCCATAAACATGCTCGTAAGCTGAAGGCATTAGAGGCTCAGAAGAACAAACAGCAGAGACTGACAACTTCGACAGACGTCGCATCACAACCGAGACAGAGACAGAGAGAAGGAGAGAGAGAGGGACAGGGAGAGAGACGGCAACAGAGTAAAAATGAGCGCTCCGGATCCACTTCCTGCTCTGCTGGATGACACCGCCATGGAGGGAAGTAAGTGAACTCACTGACAATTAGCTATTCGAGTGGGCATTTTCATTACTGCATAAAAACGTGCCCTGATGCGTTAATAAAATAAAGCCTTTAGCTTCTGTGATTAGATATCTTTCAGGGTGGGTAGACAATCAGAGAATATTGGGCTTAAAACATTGCTGGATGGGACTTGGGGTGGTTATTATAGGCTGCATATGTCTGCGTATAATCTTTTAAAGGGGGGGGGGGGGTTGACTGCTTTTTTTCTTTGCATAGTTGTGTTTATGGGGTGCAATATAATATGTATATTTGTGGTTTTTCAATATATGTATTCGTGGTTTTTCTTTTTTTTAAAAGTCTTATTTTTCATAAACTTCACCTTTATTGTCAGCCGCGCTCTCCTCTGTCCCCTGAACGAGCGGTTCACTTCCTGAGTCTATGAAAACACTCCCTCAGAAACACGTAGTGGGCTCAGATTGATTCGCTTGGGCCGGTGTGTTGTGATTGGCTAAACTGTCGCTCACGTTGTCCGGAAGGTTAACGCCCATTACCTTTACGGGTGAAAACGGGCATGCCAAAGGTGGATAGTGGATACCATAGAGTAGACGGTGGATACACATAAATAATGATGTCGAGACTGTATCAGTGAGGCAGAATCAGACCGAGAAAGCCGTGATGAAGAGAGTCAAGCAGAACCTCACCACAAACAGCTCTTACTAAACGTTTCTGAATGATAATTTGCTACATTTTTTAACTTTATACACGTTTGTTTTACACAATAGCATCTGACTGGCAACAATAGCAACTGACTGGCTACTAATGTTATACTTAAACAGCGTTGGCAAGTTTACGTTCTTGATCAAATCGAAAATAACGTCATAAAGCATATATACATGAAAAATATGTTTAAAACATTAGTACTTATACAAAATTCAGGTCCATAATGTTTGTACGCGTTTGCCGTAGACACAAAATAGCATAGTAACGTTAGCCCGCTGTCTATAAAGCCAGCACTGGCATTTGAAAAAAAATAAAACACAAGGCTACATCTGGAATTATACATGCAAATACATTTAAATGATTAAGTCTTAGCTTACTTACAGGTTGTGGCCCAACAACTGCTGCCTCTGGTTTTAAAATTGGATCTGCTTCATGTTTTAGTAACAGTTTCTTGTTGAATCCGGTGTTGAATTAATGGAGATTCTGGAAGCTGTCTTCTGTAAAATGCGCAGCACAGAGAGCTAAATTATGATCGTCACTTTCAGGAATATAATCAAACATAAATTGTATCCATTGTTGTCTGAAGTAGTGTCCGTGGAAGCTCGAACACAGAAGACCTGACAGCTGGGTGAACACTCACTCGACGTGCCGCAGAAATATGCGCATTCCTTTTCCTGCATTTTCCGGAGGGAGGGTTGATGTAAATGTGTGGGTTAGTGACGACTAAAACCCAGCTGTAGTCCCAATCGAGTCGTTTTTGTTGGCAATTATACTTCCTGATTTTTAAAAGACGATATCTCTGCTTAAACTAAACTTTAAGCGCTGCAACTTTGCAGATCCTGTTCATGCACCAACAGCAACATTACACACTATTTAAAATCAAAAAGGTGAAATCGCAGTCAAATTTTATTTCTTATTATTATCAGTGTTGAAAATGGTATGAAAATTGTTCTTGTATATTAAATAAAATATTGCATTTTTTATATAGTATTATATATTAAGCTATTGATCAACAACAATTTAAAGGCTTTTTGAAAAGGCCCAAATAAAATGCAGAAAGTGGGCTTGATTCATAGTAAGTGTTATTGTGATCTTAAGGCCCCGTCCACACTACTGCGTTTCGTTTAAAAACTGAGAACTTTTGCTACGTTTGCACTTCCCGTCCAGACTAAAACGGGAAAAAACGAAGACCTAAAATGGAGAAGTTTAGAAACGCTGCAGCTTCGTTTTGCGTTTTGAATCTCCGGAGGGTGTTTTAGTGTGGACGGGACAAAACGGAGGAGTTTACAAACGAGGACACTGAGGCTCACGCTCGGCTCTATGATTGGGTGTCATCAGTCATGACATATCCTTCCCTGATTCGTCAATCACTGTTTACACCGGCACACGCATGCCCAGTGTTGGTGAATAGTCACGTGACTTGCGTTTTCAGTCATTTTAATGTGGACAGGAGATCAATTCTAATACGCAGATAAAACGCTGTTGTGGACAGAGAACGTATTCGTTTTAATTCTCCATTTTTAAACGAAACGCAGTAGTGTGGATGGGGCCTAAGTGTCTGGAGAAATTTAGGCTTTTGTCATTTTATTTTATAATGCGTTTTAGAAAAACCATACATTGAGCTTGCCTGTAGTTCCTTCACTGTGAATTTCCTCCAGTCCTGCTCTTCATGATCTATCCTGTGGATTGAGGGGATTTCATTTCTTACTGAAGGACTTGACTTTCCTCTTGTCATGAGGAAGTATTGTGACAGAGAGCAGAACAACAAGCCGACAGAGAGCTTTGAGCTATCCCTCTCCAATAATCTCTACCTTTTCATCCCTTTTAAACTCTTTCTTCTTCTCCTCTGCCCAAACTCTATAGAATATGATTTGAAAAGCAAACCCGAATATGGGCCCAGGGGATACGATAAAGAAAAAAAATAGAGAGGAGAGAGTTAGAAACTCCTCATCCTTCTGCAACAATACCTTGAGTGTGGGAAAAGCGAGAGAGAAAGCACATGAAAGTGGAGGGCAAAAAGATAGAGAGCAAGCTCATCAAATCACATTTTAATATCAGCCCCATTCATGGCGACAACGGTGAGAGGGCACGTACAATCAGAGAGGAAGAAAAACGAAGATTAGATGAGAGAGAACAGAGAGAGAGAGAGAGAGAGTTTAAAAGAGATGGAAAATGAGAAGATTAGCCATTGCATTTTTGTCTCAGGAGCCTTTGTGTTTGGATTAGCTCTCATGCACATTCCAACACACTCCTCATACTAGCAGTGACCATGAAATACATATTTCTAAAATGTAGTTGCTGGGCTGGTTTGCCCAAATGTCTAATCTGTTGTAAATAAATATATTCAGGTTCACCTGTCTTTGAACTGAGCCTTTATAAGGGGTGATTACTAAAGGCATAAGTTGGACTACTGTTAACTTGACACTGTGTCTTAAAATTGCATGTGGAGGGACACTGTTAGCATGCTAGTTAACACTATAGTGCCATTGTATTATTTGCTATGTGGCTTTTTATAAGGCTTCTACATCAATATTGAGAATGAGATGTGGTCTGGAAACCACATGTTAATTTTCTCGTATTTGAGGCGTGGTTTACGAATGCCCAGAGCCGTACTGGGTGCTACGAATGTCTATCAAATGCGCCTGTACGTAGCTCATAGCCAATCGATTCAATGAGACCAGATGAGGTATGTAGAGCGACAGAAAATTAGATGATGAAGACGACGTTGTGATCAGAGAATTAGAAAATGTATGTATTAACAAAACGTGTTCCTTATGTATTTTTCAAAATCATCAATTTTTCAAAGCGGTTCAGACTAATAATTATCACAATAAATGTGAAAGCTTTTTTTTCTTTCACATTTAAAGGGATATTTTTGGTGACTTTTTTTTATTCTTTACACTTTCCCAGTCATTTTTCTATTACAGAATAAATGTCTTAATAGAAAAATGTATTTCTTAGTTTTTGCATTTTCTAAATAGTGTTTTATGTTTCCTGACTTTGATGGCACGTATCTTTAGCACATTTTGCAGTCCAGGCTGCAATATTAATAATATTACATGTTTTGTCTCTTAGAAATGTAAATTTGACAGTAGCTTGAGTTCACAGCTTGAGTTAGGATGTTAATTTATCTTCAATAAAAAAAAACAGTAACATCTGCAGAAAAAATTGCAACAATCTTATTTTTATATGTTGAATGTAAATATTCTGACTGTTTCATAGTTCCATGTATAATTTTTGGTATTTTTATTATTATGAAAAACGCAATGTCTGCAATGTTTAATTTTACTCACTGATGATTTAACGCTCTAATTTAACAGATAGCACACACTCTTAAACCCAGTGCTGTCACATTCACATATACGAGAGCTAATTATTCAGTGGATTTTGAAATGCTCTTATGCTAACGCCCACACACACACACACACAAATTGAGCTGATTGCCTGATGAAATTAGCAGTGTTCAATCATTAAGCTCGCAGCTGCAGGGGCCAATCACGACTCTACAAGCATGTCAGCTGTTATTAACAGCCATGAGATGCTGGAAATGGAAAGGGAGGATGGGAGGGTGCTTCTGGAAATTTCTAAGAAGAAGGGGTGCATTTTATAGCCGCTGTTGAAGCTCTTTAAAATGCTCTCTCTGTCAGATGTCACAGATCGTTCTCATCATTAGCTTTCTGATGTAGTACTGAACAAGCTCAGTATTTTACATTTGCTGCATTTGTTGTTTTGTTTTTTACAAAGAGAGAGTTAAATATAGTCATTATGCTCTATCCTGTTCTCTTCGCTATCCGTTACTCCATTCTTCCGCATCTGTCCCCGTCTGTTTCATGTTGCACATCTCTTTGCGAAGATGGAGATGTCCAAAAACGGAAACGGTTTAAAAAGAGTGACTCAGATCACATTAGTCTTTGAAGATCATTTGTACAAGCCACACTGCAAGACACACACGCACACACACGCTCCAAAGAGAGATGGGCATAGAGTGTTACCCAAGGCAATTCTCTCCATTTCATTAACTTTCACACATTTTTCAGGTGTGAAGGCAAAACTCCCACACACGTGCTCACACACAACCTTCCATTCAATGCTTTGTTTTCCTCACATTCTTCCTCTGCATCTCCTCAGGAACCTCCTTTTAGGGGAGTTGGTATAATCTAAATCTCAATGAGACACAGAAGGATCAGTCTATTCCCTGAGGCGGGAGAATTCAACAGATGTGTGCACATATCATGCAACCGAGTGTGATAAATAAGGCCTTATGGGCCACTTCTCACACATACCTGTTTTCACATGTTTAAATCCTGTGTTAAATTACTCAGCAAAAATAAGGCATTAGGACTAGGGTGACCAAACGTCCTGTTTTCCCAGGTCCTGTTTTCACGTCCTGTCCTGGCCGTCCTGTCTGTTTTTTAAAAAGTGATGAAAATGTCCTGGTTTTCATTATTTTTCATTGGGCCATTAAGCGTGTACTTTAAATACACGCTTGCCTTTGCACACAAAACATATGACTTTGTATAATCAGCGTAGACAGCGAGCACAGAGCACGTCAGACTCAGAATCATCAGAATACAGAGGCCTGTGTGTGTGTTCATCGCAGCCTCATTGGTCTGTCACTGCTTGTTAATGTCAGAATATTTGAAATGACCAATCAAATTTACGCTCACAGAATTTTAGCAGTGTGACGCTTCAGTTTACTTTCAAGTGCGAGGTAAGATGTAAGTAGCTAACAGCGTAAAAAAAAAGCCCAAATGTAAATTCACAGATGATTTACAGAGAAAATTCCTGTGTTTTGTTTCGGTCGGGATACGTGTAAAGCAGAATGCATGACTGCAAGCAAAGCTGGCACGTACGTGTTAGTGTCAAGGTGATAGCGACCTAGAGCCCACATAAGAAATTTGCGTTTCCACTGTCAAAAGTTGTGAATGGTACCAAAAAAGCCGAACCGTACCGTACCACTATTTTGGGTACCCTTTCGTTGGGGTACCTAGCACAGTGAAAGGGTACTAAAAGGTGGAGCTAGACTCACTGCAGAACGGTGATTGGTGGACAGAGTATCGTCACTCGCGCTTGCTACAAGGGCATTAGAAGCATACAGTTGAAATATAATTCTACTGTTATTGTGTCACGAAATGTAGTTTTAAGAGTTTTTCAGGCGAGAAAGTAGTTTTTTAAAGCTCAAATCTGTGGTTTATTTATAGATTTATGATAATTTGACTGAGATCCATTTCAAGCGATCACCGGACGCTCGCGCTCGTGTCCCCGCCTGGAACAGCCTTTCCTCGGCTAGTCGTTCTGATGTTTGCCGCTGACTCGGACGTCTCTGTAGTGGTTAAACATGAGATATAGTTCGTCTTGTATAAACCTAACAGGTGATCTTTGGTCTCGTGAATCTATAATTCGTTCCCTGGCCAATAGCTTTGGCAGAAGGCTACGTGAAGTTTCATATCTTTGAGCGCTGAATTTGTATATTTGACTGACTGAATTGTTTCTTGATGTTATTTAAGCTTTACTGTATATCTTTTTGTACCTTTTACTTATACTTTTATAATGGCTATTATTGATAAAACTGAAATTCAACAAAAAGAGATAGTTTTGTCATTTTATTTTATTTTATTACAAGATCATCTGTAATGTTGTTTATTGCAACATTTGTACCAATGCGATATGCAATACATTACATCACATATTGCCTGGAATATGTTTAATATTTTTAAATTTAAACGAAAAGAGGCAGGGTTGTGTTTTATATTTAGTTTTGTTATAAATATAACGTTACATACATGCAGTGAATATAATCGGCTATGCGTTGCCTGAACCACATTTGTGTGCTTTAGAATGTTTAAAATGTATTGAAATGAAATCGAAAAGAAGCAGAGTGGTGTTTTATAACATATTTCGTTTTATTGTTGCCTAAAATGAACATTAACCGGAGTCGCAGAGCCAGAGCGAGCTGAGTGCTGGTCAAGAACGCGCTGTTCCATTAGCAGATATGAACTGCTTTGGATTATTTTCCTGAGTTTGAGACGTAATGCCAGCGTGTTTCTGTGACAAACATACAGAAGCAAGAACAAGATCTGCTGTCTGTCATCCCTTGTTGTTTACCATAGATATACTATGTCGCTTTCTTCGCTCAAAATGAGTGATCGCTTCTTTCCAGCAAACACCACGCCTATCAAGAAGGGTACTGTTGGCGTGGAAACGCAAGCCTGATCATGGTGGACCCACCTCACCGCACCTGCACAATCACCCCTCAGTGGAAACAAGGCATAAGAGAACATCAGGAGGATTCAAATTGTTTTTTTTTTACTGAAATAGTGTAGGCCTAGTAGATTTCTTTTATTTTATTTTAGTAGTAGATTTTTAACCTATGCTATGGCCATGAAAAGAAAATAGTGTCATGTAAAAGGTGTTAAAAGCTAAACTTTTTTTCAAATAGTATTCTATTGTTGCGGGGCCAAACATTGAATGGAAAGGATGTATTACTTTATATATTAAAGTACAATAACATAGTTGCAAGGTTGTGAATGCATTTGTCAAGTATTTTTTGATGCATTTCTCCCCCACCCCTTAAACTCACGCCTCCGCAAAATTCATGCCCCCCGCCACGATCCCACGGCCCCCCGCTCCTGTTTTCCAAAAACTAAAATATGGTCACCGTAGCATTATAGGACTCCTGACAGTGCTCGGAAAGGTCAGCGCTGCACTCTCTGATGGGTCATACATTCACAAACACCTATGACTGTACATGTCATGTAGGAGCAGGCCTGCTAGGAGAGGTGTTGGTTTTATGACAAGGCTGTCACACTGGCATCTGGAATGGCTATATTGCATATGCTAAAGACATTGCTAATGTGTTGTTTATCAGCATTTTGTTCTGTGGTTTTGCAGGTTTTCATATACAAAAGTTTGTTTATTGAATGAAACCTAAATTAAAGTCTTAACAGGTTTTAGTGTTTGGTTTTCTAATATTCTTATTTTCCATGGTACGTATCATGCTGACAATAGCCACACAATTTACTTCAGTAAACACATTGTGATGCAGGAGACAACCATGTTGTCCCTCCTCTCACTTGTGTTTAATGTAGTCTGGGCTCATATTTTCTTCTTTTACCTTTTTCTTTGAGGATGAAAGCATGCTCACACCCCTCCTGTCCATGCAGGCCTTTGCCTAATTGGCAATTTACATTTCTGCATTCGACAGTAAGCTTTTATCCAAAGCAACGATTTTATTTTTTAATTGAATATTTGTAGAGTACCATAATTTGTAAAGAGGACAGTAGTCACAGGCAACATTTTTGAATGTGAATTGTGAATATGATTCTTAGATTTACAAAAATAGGTAACACTTTACAATAAGGTCTCATTCATTAACATTAGTAATGTATTAACTTGCATGAAATAACAATGAGCAATATATTTGTTACTGTATTTATTCATCTTTATTTGACATTGTTTGTTCATATTAGTTCACAGTGCATTATTTAATGTTAACAAATACGTTTTATTTTAATAATGTATTATTAAATGCTGAAAATAACTAACTAAGATTAATAAATGCTGTAGTACAGGTATTGTTTGTTGTTAGTTCACGTTAACTAAAGTAGTTAACTAACTAATTAAACCTTATTGTAAAGTGTTACCACAATATTTAAAGCTGCATAACATCCTGGAAGGCCAAAGTTAAATGGCAATCAATGGTTCTTCAAATATTGGTCAAATTTGAGCCATAATTCTTTCCTTGTTTTTTTTATTTTTATTTTTATTTTATTTTTTATTTTGTGGTATTATTATTGTAGGACTGCCCCATAATAGTCGACCAAACATTAGTCATTGATAAGATTTTAGTCTACCAAATTTGAATTAGTCAGTTAGTCACAGAAAAGTCCCCGTAGTCCATGAAGGACAGATTGAAGGCTAGTTCATGTGGTAACTGCATTTTTGTCGGGCAGGAAATCCAAACATCTCTCATAAGTAGCCTAACGTTTGCCACTTTACATGGCCCCTCGCTCTAACGTCAACCTGGAATAATGTGCGCTATTATGGACGCATATCCAAGTGTTCATGTGGACTGAACCTGGATAAGCTGGTGCATATAGATATTTTGATTATCATATTTTGGTTACACAGATAAGAGTAAGACATCAGTTAGAAAGTGTGTACTTTTATTTGTATACACTCACAATAACAACAAAACTTTGTGCTTTGGTAAAGTAGAACAAAACAAACAGGGCTTGCAATATAATATTAATATATTATATTGTATCTTATAATATTTGACAGGCAATTTTCAGTCCATTTTATTTCGCCTTACAAATTCGCTTTCACAAATTCAGTGGTTCAAATTCGACAGCATATTTGACATTCCCAGTGCTCCATTTCTGGAAATCCATTTTTATGAATTATGACTCTCTAAAACAGGGTCACTGAAACTTTTTTTCTTTGGGGCCCACATTGCCATTATGACTGTGATGAGCCGGGGCAGGGTTCGGCTACATAACAGAATTTTATGACCCCCAGACAAAAATGACCACCAACAGGCCTAATTGTGTAGTGGTATTAGCCTGGCACAGCATTTCCACTACTATATCCACACTACTATATAAACACTTAAACTCTAAGTTTGGCGAGGAATACGCATATATTGTGTGCAGCAGGTACGCCTTCACACACCTCCGAATCCTGTCTTTTTCTGATGCCCTCGCAAGCTAGCATTACTTTTATTTTGTGGCGGGTTTAGTTGTGACGACACAGGTATGCTCTTTGAAAACCGCCACACTTTTCTTTTCAAATAATACAAACTGCATGGTCTTGCTCTGAACAAAAAATAATTGTTGAGTCCACTGTTCTTTGAAAGTCTCTATGATTTTCGTTTAATGCAAAACCTTTATACCTGAACCTAAAGGTTCCCTGCGCGCCATATGTTGTCTGTCACTGCTCAATTATCGACATGTTGCGTAATGAATTACAGCAAACCAGATTAATTTTTCTATCACTAAATATAATTTTTAACTGAAAATGATGAACAAAATACAAATACAGACATGTTATTGTTTCAATTATTCGTTATAAAGAAGGCCATGATGACTTTTGAGAATTTGCTCCTTCAGCCAAAGTTTAATTATAGAGGCAAGGAGCTGGGGGCCAGTCAAAGGGGGTGGCGAGCTGAGTTTCAAGCCGCGGCCTTAGAGTTTGGTGATCCTACTCTGAAACATTTCTATAATTCTAGTCAACACCTGCTTCCTATAGTTAAGTTTATAACTGCTATGGAGATTATTGATCGGTAATCTACTGCTATTCCTGCCTTTCCCAGATGTCAATTGTTGACTTTGCTGTTGAATTTAAACCACTGAATTTGTGGAAGCGAATTTGTTAGGCGAATAAAATTGCCTGTGGAATATTATAGGTTTCAATTTAAACAGAATGAACATTTTGGACAGTTAAATCTGAAAGGTGAATGTAGATTATGTACATTTTTAAAGCAAAGGTGTGAAATGTTTTGAATTGAAATATTCACAGTTTAAATACTAGAACCATGTTGAATTTCAGCCAATACAAATGCAAGTGCTAAAAATACAATGCAGTTTAAAGAATGCAAGCACGGTTAACTCGATGCATATCATAATTTTTTTTTTTTTCAATTAGTGCAATTCAACAATTTTTTTGTTTGTTTCAAAAACATTTGTTATTATTTTACTTTGATAAACACAGATAAGAGTAAGACACCTCAGCACTATATTGCAAAGATGGCGATTCAACATTGTCAAGGCTGAATCTTTGCAGCCAACACATGCTTGAGCGCGTAATCTATATTTTAAAGGCTCAATGTTATGGTTTAGTATTTCTCTGCATTGTCAGAACAATGTCAGGATTTTTATGAGGGCTGTGCAAAGTATTGTGATTAATCACATCCAAAATAAAAGTCTGTGTTTACATAATATGTTTGTGTGCTGTATTGAATTATTTTAAAATACTAAATACACACACATGCACTATATATTAAGAAATGGGTTATTCGTATATGAAATATTTATATTTATATAATATAGATTATGTATTTATATATACATACAGAATAAGTGCAAATAATTCTTAAATATATACATGCTTGCATATGGTATTTATATATAGCAAAATAATTAGATACAGCACACACAAATATATTATGTAAGCACAGACTTTTATTTTGGATGCGATTAATCACAATTAACTTTTGCACAGCCCTAATTTTTACATATAATATTCTTTCTCAAACTAAAACAGGTGCAAACCCCAGCTATAGATGTAAGTAATTAAATTAATATCATAACTATTAGCTCTTTAGTTAGGGGTAGCCCAATATTATTGGTTTTATCATGTCAATAGAGGGGTTAAAAATGGTTCTGTGTGCTTAGTGAAACTGTGAGAGCACCTCATTTGATTCCTCACTGCACAGGCTGCTATGGCCCTTATCTTATTTTTCAACAGATCAGTAGAAGGACATGACACTTGGATTTTCAAAGGCAGACTTAAATAAAGTTCTCTGAAGTTCAACACATGAGCACCGGTCTATAAAAGCTCAGGCCTCAGTAATGTTGCATAGCCAAAACAGGTCTGTCTGAAAGTGTCTGTATTTATGTTTGTGTTCCTGTGCGCTGAATATTTTTGCCAATTTGGATACTCAGCCGCACTAGCTAAATTACAGCTCGCAGACATTCAGATGTTTGGGCGGAAGGATATTCTTATGCTGAATAATGGTGCTCTGCCGCTGGCTCACTGCCTGCACTAACTGGTTGTTATATAGATTTTCAGCTAATATGTAAAATAACACGCATACACACAACATCTAGTTTACAGATGTCTCCCAAATGGTCTGTTATGAAACTGTCTTTGTGTCTGCCTGTTTGTTACACATTTTAAATCATGGTGCTCTAAAATCACGATAGAGCTACCGTTTCAGTATTCACATTCATCTCATTATAGAAGTTCATTGGTTGTACAAGCTTTTTAAAACTCTTAAGGGAGAGTTCACCTGAAAATATTAATCTCGTTGTTTTCAATATAATGAAGGTGAAATGAAAGTGAAAAATAGTACCACAAAACTGGTCCATATGATGTACACTATTTTCTAAGTCATCTAAAACCATTAAAGTATTAATTACCAACTGAAAATAATAGTTCATGTTGATGTATTGATGTAACCCTATCCCATTTGTGAAGTTATATTTTGAGTTTCCCATTTTAATGAAATGCTTGCTCTCACTCACCAAATTAGTCTGAATGATTCATTTTTCGAATCAGACTGATTCAACCTTGAGCTAATATAATATATGACTAATATAATATAATATACATTGACAGCACCAGTTCTCAGTTACTTTCATTATATCAAAAAGATGTTTTCTGTTCCACAAATGAAAGTCGCACATGATTGGAACAATGTGGGCAAAGGAGGACATCATTTTTTTTTTATGTGGCTCAACTGTCTCTTTAAAACCAAAAACTTCGATATGTACAATTATATGTAAAGGGGAACAGCAATCTGACGTTCTCTTCTCTCTCTCTTAAGCTGCAACCTGTGACTCGACCCTGTTCGCCAGGGTGGATGATGTCTCATTCTAGTTCAGTGGTCCTGACACCTATATCAGAGGTGTCATCTGCGGACCTGTCGGTCTCCTCCCCTCACTCCCAGCACCCAGACGGCCTGCTGCATCCTGCCGGTGCCACCAGTGAGACGGGCGCTCAGCAGGACAGCCCTGACAGGGACACACCGGGCAGAGAAAGACCCCAAAAAAACGGCCAAACAACAACATCTGCATTGCCCCATCTGCAAAGTCACCGTCAACTCTACCAATCAGATGGAAGCTCACAACAGTGGTGCGTACCTTTCATTTATTTACACTTTACTGTTTCCACTACTGGGGTCAGTAAGATTTTCAGCAAGGATGTATTAAATTGTGACAGTAAAGCCATATAATGTTATAATGTCATATCATAATATTAGAATGATTTCTGAAGGATCATGTGACACTAGAGTAATGATACTGAAAAATCAGTGTTGCATCACAGAAATTACAAATGTTAAATGCAGCCTCAGTGAGCATAATAGTCTTTGAAAAGTCTTACTGACCCCAAACCTTTTAATGTTTTTGTATTTTGTCTGTAAACACCTAAATCCACCCCATAAACCTGATATATACAGGATAATTGAAGATGCATTTTCATCTAATGCATTAATATTTCATCACCTAATAAAACGTATAATAATCTAATAAATAATCATTTCAATATCATCTGAGAAAATCCATTTTCATTAAACAATAAACATAATCATTTACACAATTGACGTTTTAATAAATTGAAGGACTGGCTAAACTCCAACTTTCTCTAGTTTGAACTTGAGCAAAACTAAGATCTTAATTACTAAACAAAAAATATACCCAATGTTCCTAGCTTTGACCTTGATGCATAAATTTTTCCATCTGCCACAATCAGAAACTTGGGTATGACCCTAGATGCCTATTAGCAAACTCTCCAAAACAGCTTTCTTCCACCCTCACCGTATCGCCCAACTCTCATCCCTACGTCAGCTTAAAAGATGCTGAATCATTATCTCACATTGACTACTGTAACACTTTTTTTGGACTCCAGCACACTCACCCACTTGCAATATATTCAAAAGTTTTGCTGTGAATATGAACTTAATCTTAAAAATCTGCTCATATTACTTCCATCTTATTCAACCTCCACTGTCTACCTGTGTCATCCCTTATTACAAAATTATGCTTACCTTTAAGCCACTCAATGGTCTTGCTCCCTCTTATCTTTCTGACTTACTTTCTCCCTATATTCCCTCTCGATCACTCTTGATCTCCTGGGTGTGAACTACTCTGTCCCCAGATTTCGCCTATCATCATCAATGGGTGGCACGTCTTTTCTGTTCTGGCACCTGAAACTATGGAACTCACTCCCACTTGACATTTAGGACAAGTACCTCAATCCATGAATTCAAATCACAACTCAAAACCTTTTTGTTTCGCCGAATATAATCAGTCATAATGGGCCCTATTTTAATGATCTAAAACCCAAGTGTCAAGTGCAAAGCACAAGTAACTTTGAGCGGATCTCGGCGCTGTTGCTATTTAACCGGCAGGATAAATGACTCTTGCGTTCGACACAAATCTAAAAGGGGTTGGTCTGAAGTAGCTTCATTATTCATAGGTGTGGTCCCGCGCCTCGGGATCAGTTCACAGCCGAGGAGATCGATGTTCTCGTCAGGTCCGTGAAAGAGAAGATAAGCGACATTGGGCATGGGACAAACCCACCCAAATTAGCTTCGGTTAAACATGCATATGATAATTTGCGTAAATGTGTAAGCTTTATGCCTATTATTCCCATCGTCATGGACACAACAATGATTTCCCTCGTGTTTTTAATATTTGTCCTTATAATAATATATCATGTGCAAAAAGTAAAATGCATCTGTGTTGATGAGAGAATCACACCCTGTATTATGGCCAAGCATGTGCGCTTAAAATAGCATCTGAATGTACGCGCAATGGGCCACTGACTTTAGACTAGTTTTTTCTGGTCAGTGGCGCAATTGTTTTCTGGAACTGCAAAATAGCACTACTAGCACTATAGGCAACTGCGTTAGCTCTTGTTCTGGACTGGGAAAATGTAGTTATTATTGTTCATGTGAAATTACTAATTGTGCTTTTGCTCTTTGTGAAGCATCCTTGAGCTCCGAAGGCGATATATAAATTAAACGTTATTATTGTCATTAATTATAGACCATACTTATTTAACACCTTTGTTGCAAACATTTACCTAAATTGTTTTACACATTTTCATTTTCAATATAATTCCTTAAATTTACTGCATAAATTGAATGTATTTGTGCTTAATCAGTAACCATCATCTTGTGAATTCCTTCACCTTTCCACATGTCACAGGCACCAAGCATAAACTAATGATGGATGGACAAAGTGTGTTGCCCGAAGACAAGGAAAGGCAATGTCATCGCGCACCTCATGTAAAAGCAAGCGATTGGCCAGCAAGGGAAGTGTGGGCGTGGCCAGCAAGAGCTTCTACTGTGAAGTTTGCGAGATCCATGTTAACTCTGAGACTCAACTCAGCCAGGTAACAAAACAAATGTACACAGATGCATCATATTTACATCTCTATTATAAGGACAATGTAACTAGCTGTGTTTTGAGTATCAGGTAGCTACATTGCAGGGTTGTTATTTGATCCAGTCAGAAATTACTTTCTTCTAGAAGTTGACAGAACAGCTTCTGGTGATCTACACTATTAACAGACACATAGTTTATCCTGTCGTTATTGGCAAGTTCACTGTGTCTCGGAAGAAACACATCACTCCTCAGCCAGGTCTGTTACCTGATATAATTGTGCAAAGGAAAGCATGTACTAGAGTTTCAAACATAAACTAATACATTTAAAGGTGTATCTTGTTCTGCAAGTTACACACACCTCATTGTCTTGTTTGGATTTCAGGGTTGAATTTTCAGTATACCATGAATATGCTATTCAGTCCGAGACCCTCAATATAAAGTCACTGTAACCGATTCGAATATCTGTGTTTCCAATGCATATTGGTTGGGTGTCTGAGGTTAAATTATTGACATCTTGGGTGGGTTGCACCCCATAAGGATGAAGGTAAACACAGTTTAAAGCTAATCTAGGATTTGGTTAGCCTGGCTAATGTCAGACCCAAGTCTCATTGAGAATTGGTTCTAGGAACCACATTCATTTTCTCATATTTGAGGCGTGGTTTACGAATGCCCAGAGCTGGTTAATGGGGGTTATTATAGAATGTCTATTAAATGCGCCTGTACGTCGTAGCTCATAGCCAATCATTTCAAGTATAACAGATGACGTATGTAGAGCGACAGAAATGTACACAATGGCGTGTATCTAACGGCCATTTCACACCGCATACGGCGCATATTTTTTTTGTTGTGCTGATGAACGACTCCCCATGAGTGGCTTATAAATCGTACCAAATGATGTTTTTTTTATGTAAAGATGCAGAAAGTTTTCTGTGATGGGTAGGTTTAGGGGTAGGGTTAGTGTAGAGGATAGATTAGAAGATACGAAAATCTGAAGTGCAGTGTGTGTTGTTGATGGCCTGTTGTCCTCTCAGGCCTGAATAACATGACATTTAATGGTATTTCATGCTTGCCTTAAGCCGTCTCTGAAGTGCAAAGTAAGTAAAATGAAGCCTGTTAAAAAAAAGAAAGGGGAAGGAAAGAGGTGAAAGGTACTAAAAGATTTTTTTAGAGAAATAGGAAAAGCTGCACTTATTTTGTTTATTAGTAAAAACACCTTCTATCAGGCTTGAAAATGTACCACTAAAAATACACCTTTATTTCTGTATTTGTTTAGCACATGAACAGCCGAAGGCACAAGGATAGACTGGCTGGGAAACCTCCGAAGCCCAAGTTCAACCCTCACACCAAGAGCCAGCCTACCTCAGCAGCATCGGTGAGCACACACAAACACACACAAACACACACATAAACACGCACTTACACTCAAGACACTTCTGTAGTTTACAAGCAATTTTGCATTTAAAAGACTTCTAATATAGCCGTCCAATCACAGCCCTGACGTCTAGGCTAAAACAAAGCAAAATTTGGGCTGTCAATTTAATAGACGTCTAACCCAAGAATTGACAAGTGAGTCACACCTTGTAATCACTATTGACTTTGCTTGCATTATGAAATATCATACATTTAGCAAGTTATTTTGGCACAAACGACCAAATTTAAGGTTATTTTGGCTAGAAGTGTTCCTCATATCGGGTCTATAGTTCACCAAGATGGTGAAATAACGGCTATTGCTTGTTGAGGCAATGCGTTCCTGTGGCTCAAACAGTAGAGCATGATGCAAACTACATCAAAGTCATGCGTTTGATTCCAAAGGGAATGCAAAATATATATATTGAATGCAGTGTAAGTCATTTTGAAAAAAAAAAGCATCTGACAAATGCATAAATGTAAATGAAATAGTCGTATTCAGCATATCAGCACAGAGCAGTTTAAAAAAAAACAGCAAGTCCAATAACAGTATGGTCTTATGTAGTACAAATACATATTAAATCCCAGAGTTAATTTCAAACAATAGAACTGATGATAATTGACAGGATATGATAATAAGCATGCATTCTCAGCATGGCAGAATGAAATGTGAAGGGGAGGAAGTGACTGAGGGGAGGATGCCAGCAAACAGGCTCATCCTGATACAAGGAGTAATTTTGCTTAATTAAAATTATTTTTAAGTATTCTACTCACACACACTGTGTTAACAGCTCATCTCTCCTGATCTTTTGCAGCAGGGTGTCAGATGGAACGGTTATGCGAGTGGTGCAATGTCTGCGATGAAGAAAGTTATCAGCCAATGCAATTTTTCCTCTCTGTCCTCACAGGTTAGTGACATAACTTAAAGCCAACTAACAGTCCATGGTTAGACTCTCTTAGAAATGTAGTGTATAATTTATGCGCAAATCACAACATTAGATCAACCAATTGCTTGACTTTGTTTGGGTCAGGACTAAATGTTAAAGGGGATTCTGTATGGTGCAGCAAAGGGCGTCGCAGGATGACACAAAATAAAATATTATTTTAATATATTAATATTGTATTTGTTTTATTTATTAATCCTAAATATAAAGGCTAAAAACTATGGCTGTGCGAAAGTTATTTGCGATTAATCGCATCCAAAATAAAAGTCTGTGCTTACATAATATATATTTGTGTGTGCTGTATATAATTATTTTGTATATATAAATACCTATGCATGCATGTATATATTTAGAAATTATTTGCGCTTAAAGTCTGTATATATATATATATAAATACATAATCTCTATTATATAAATATGAATATTTTATATATGAATTACACATTTCCTTCAGTATACATGTGTGTGTATTTATATATACAAAAATAATTATATACAGCACACACAAATATATTATGTAAGCACAGAAGCACATTTCTATCATTGTCTGAACTGAATACTTAATCCTGATTGGCTGGAAGTTGTGCATTAAAACTGTTTAATGCACAGGTACTTTAAAGGGCGGGTTTACTGCAATTTCACTTTTTTGATTTCAAATAGTGTGTAATGTTTCTATTGGTGCATGAACAGTATCTGCAAGTTGCAGCACTGAAAGTTTAGTGTAAGCAGAGATATCGTCTTTTAAAAATCAGGAAGTAAAATTGCCTACAAAAACTACTCGTTTTGGACTACAGCTGGGTTATGGTACGTCACTAACCCACACATTTGCATCAACCACTCCCTCCGGAATATGCAGGAAAGGGCATGCGTCGAGTGTGTTGTTGTTCACGCAGATGTCAGGTCTTCTGTGTTTCGGGCTTCCCACGGACACTATACTTCGACAACAATGGACACAGTTTGTGTTTGTTTATATTCCTGAAAGTGACGATGGTAATCTAGCTCTCTGTGCTGCGCATTTACGAGAGACAGCTTCCAGAATCTCCACGAGTTCAACCGGATTAACGTAAACAAGAAACTGTTTCTACATCATGAAGCAGATCCAACTATAAAACCAGCAGTTAAAAGTCAGCAGTTGTTGGACCACACTGTAAGTAGGCTAAGACTTCATCATTTTAAATGTATTTGCATGTATAATTACCGACGGAACGTTTTTTTTTTTTTTTTCAAATGCCAGTGCTAGCTTTGTAGGCTTTATGGGCTAGCTGCTACTAGTTAGGCTATTTTGTGTCTACGGCAAACGCGTACAAACATTATGGACCTGAATTTTGTATAAGTACTAATGTTGTAAATGTATTTTTCATATATATATGCTTTATGACTTTATTTTCGATTTGATCAAGAACGTAAACCTGCAAACGCTGTTTGAGTATAACAGTAGTTAGCCAGTCAGTTGCTATCGTTGCCAGTCAGATGCTATTGTGTAAAACAAACGTGTATTAAGTTAAAAAATGAAGCAAATTATCATTCAGAAACCATTATTATGAGCCGTGTGTGGTGAGGTTCTGCTTGACTCGATTCATCGCGGCTTTCTCGGTCTGATTCTGCCTCACTGATACTGCAGTCTCGACATCATTATTTACGTGTATCCACCGTCTATGGTATCCACATTTGGCATGCCCGCCCGTTTCGCCCGTAAAGGTAATGGGCGTTAATCTTCGGACAACGTGAGCGACAGTTTAGCCAATCACAACACACCGGCCCAACGAACCAATCTGAGCCCACAACGTCATTCTGAGGGAGTGTTTTCATAGACTCAGGAAGTGAACCGCTCGTTCAGGGGACAGAGGAGAGCGCGGCTGACAATAAAGGTGAAATTTATGAAAAATAACACTTTTAAAAAAAGAAAAACCACGGATACATGTTATATTGTAAACACAAACACAATCATGCAAAGAAAAAGAGCAGTAAACCCGCCCTTTAATTACCGTTCTATATTTACATTGAAGCACACACACAAACATCACTCGCACACACCGAGATCAGAGATCGTGTTTCGTGTCAGGTGGGTCTTTTCCTCCATGTCGTGCATTAAAATCATTTAGTGCACAGCTATCCCTTTAATTATGTTTTCTCCCTCAAAAATAGAGGAAGAAACCATTTTAAAACTTCAGGATTCACAAATGAATCGTGGTTGATTAGATATGATATAACTGTTAATAACAATAGTTTTGGGGAGGGCCTTCGTGTCAAAACAAAGCTTGAAAATCTCTGAGCTAGTGTCATAGAAATCATGCACTTCACCTTTAAAAAAAGCTTTGTGATATTAAATTGTTTGCATTATGATTCATTCTTCCTCTCTCTCTCTCTCTCAGACTAAACTGGTTCTACAGAAGCAATTGGCTAAAAATTTGACCGCCAGCTTCCTGCCCACCCACATGACTCCGCCCACCCTCTGCACAGTCGCGGCCAATCCGCTTGCACTGCGACACCCACCGGGCACTACTTTCATTCAGACGCCGATCCTCGGCCCTGCGCTCTTTAGGCCAGCTCCCGGACCTCTGAGAGCCGCACACACTCCCATTATATTTTCTCCTTATTGATTGCCCATAAACGAAATAGACACGCTCTCTTTCAACAAGGGTGCATATTCACATGATTTAGTCTTACGAACCAATCTCAGTACTGACAGTCTCTGTGCAAACTTCGTCCGTGCTCCTACTCTCTCCACGCTGTATACACAAGTATATAAACACCGTAGTGTTCCCTATCCTCCTCAAAGACTGTGACTCTGAGAGTGTCACTCTTGAACTATGCAGCAAAGGGAGAGAGAGAGTGTATGAGAGAGATAGAGAGAGAGAGAGAGAGAGAGAGAGAGAGAGAGAGAGAGAGCAAGACCATATATGGTGTATGGGAGGGGCCTCATTGCTAACACCATGCACTATGCAGATGAACGCTTGATTGACAGGACGTAACTCATATAAGGGAGTGAAAGAGCTATAAGAAGGATATTTAGCTTTGCTTTATGAGATATTTATCATTATACAGATATTAATCAGGTTTTTATTCAATTATTTATTAGAGGAAAGCCAATTTTAGAGACCTATAACTGCGCTAGCTGTGTGTGTAGTGAGGAAATGCAAACATCCCTTTACTTGATGCTTTTTTGAACAAGTATTTCAGTTGTCATTAGTCTATTTTCATGTCGTTCCACGCTGGATACGTTGCTGTCGGTCTGTGTATTCACATGCATTTCGAGTAACCTCATCCTGACCGACTTTTGTTACAAATATAAACCTCGTTGTTCTGTCAGTTCACAGATGCTAAGGCTTTCTGTCATGGTTAATCACAGAGTAACACAGAGTGCCAGTCTAATAGACGAAGGTGACAATTTGGTAGCATGGCAACACACACCCGCTCCTAATCAGTGTCAATGTTCTCAGTGTTGATGCATAGATTAGGTGATTTGAGATTGCACATGCACACACACACACGATCTTAGATGATATGATTA
This sequence comes from Hybognathus amarus, assembly GCA_030378365.1. Lineage (NCBI taxonomy): Eukaryota > Metazoa > Chordata > Actinopteri > Cypriniformes > Leuciscidae > Hybognathus > Hybognathus amarus. Next base: position 607,466 of record JAQIUQ010001579.1, read on the forward strand.
CAGTTCAGTCACAGTTTGACGTGGCCTTTAATGTCTGCATATTTTGTTCTCAGTATTTCCTTATTACGGGCTTACAAAGGTCAGTACGCCTGTCAAAAATCTGTCTGCGTCCCATCTTAATATTTGTGATTTGCTTGTGCGTGTGTCATCAATTCATTACTCCTTTGATTTTATTCCGAACAACATTTTCGATTTTGGAAGCGTCAATGATTTAGTTGCACAGAGGAGCCATTGCCAAAACATAATGACTATAATGGTTCGTGAATACACACTATCCGTACTGTTAAAAGGAGGGTGCTGGAGTATTTTAAGATTACGCTTGCATAGCTACGTATTCAATTTCAAATATATTAATCTTACCCTCTTACAAATATACAACTGTTCCTGTCAGAAATACCCAGTCACATCGCTTTGCCCCAAATTGGTGTCATCTGATGGTTTTGGATGGATTAAGACTGATCAGCTGACTCCAGACCTGTAGAATTAGATGTTGCTGTTAAGTCAATGTTGTTTCATCAGAGCCATTTTTCATCTGTCTAATTTTTTTTTAAAAACATGCCCTAGCATAAAGAGCTTTTTGTAAATATTTTATGAATACAGCTTTTAAAAGTGAAACATTAAAGGGCAAGTTCGGTATTTTACACTTAAAGTCCTGTTTTAAGATCGCTTTTATCATAGTTTTTGTCCAACTCCATTGACTTGACTTGGGCAAAAACTACGATTAAACCTGTTGGAAAGCAACTTTTGCAGCAATTTTTGTGTGAGCATATCAGCGAACACCCTGGTGAGTTTCATGTCTTTGTAAACTAAAGTTTAATGTGTTTTATGAAGTATTGTTCCAGTGCACCTATGCAACCATTGTGGAGGTGGGGGGTGCAACCACAGAAACCGAAATTCTCGGGCCAGCAGCATTTGTCCAAATTTCAATCTTAAAGCTACACTGTGTGATTTTTACCCCCATCTAGTGGTGAAAAGGTATATGACCATCCAGTGAATATTAGTTTCTGTTTCTCTCAATTCCGATTTTGTTTTAACTCCTACGGTGGCCAATGTAGTCCAAGATTAACATGGCTTCCAGTTCGACCTCGTCCATGAGTGTTAACTCAAACGTAAACGTGAAAGGCGAAACTTGAATTAACGGGTATGTCCCTCTTTGGCTAATGTACTTTCAAGATGGAGGGGCAACATGGCGACCAACATTAGAACCCCTTACCCGTATGTATTTTCAATGGCATATTATACACTCACGAGAATACTTCATTACTCAAACGAAGTAAATATACATTAATGAGCACATATATTTTTGAAAGAACTAAGTGTTTTTAGCTAAGAATAAACTAAAAGAGTTACACAGTGTAGCTTTAACCGTTCCATTTCATCAGAAACGCTCTTGAAACAGGGCTTTAAGTGTAAAATCCCGAACTTGTCCTTTAACATTTATAATATATACAATTAGAGTAAATATGTAGAATTTTATGAGATGTCTAAAGTAGATTCTTTATCTGGATATTGTAATTAATGTGATAATAAGAACGATCTTTACTTGATGAAGTTATTACTTTTTGTCGCCATTCTGCAGAGACGTGCATACTGAAATAAGGAGATAATCCTATTGCAAAGTAGATAAGATTAAGTAGTTTTTATGTCAAATCGTAAATCAAAGTGCTTTGAATCACACGCAAGAGAAAGAAGGCGATGGAATATAAGAAATATTGCTTCAAAACGGGCTGAGACTCGAACACCCAGACGAGGCATCAGAGCCTGGAGTCACGGTTGAGTCTCACGCCCCCTCAGGGCTCTTGCTTTTCAGAGGACGTTTTGCCATTTCGGAAATGAAGCCTGGGGCCTTGAACAGAGCTAACTAACAACAGCCATATTGACACTACAAGAGGCAAAACATGGACAAATTCTTTTTTTTTTTTCTGAGGACACTTTCCGAACAAGGACTTTGCTTGGATCAAATTCTCCTATTTGTGTGCGCGTGTGTTTTGATAACTCCTGAATGTCAAACTGATCTCCATAAGTTCCATTGAAAGACCAGTAGTGGTCCTTCAGTGGATACCTTCATGCACAAGAAGACAAACGTAACTGCACCATTCCTAGTCGTGTTGAGGTCCATACAGCAGATTTGGCTGGTTATGATCATTTATGACTGTGATGGTCTCTGACGGATGATTTCATACAGTTCCAAAATATATTTATGGTGGTTGTTGTTGTTGTTTTTGTTTTTTTTCAGTTCAGTGAAATTCAATCTTTAAGCAATAATGATGGAAACATTTTTATGAAAACAGAAGATGATTCCATTTTTTCTCTCTCTCTATCTTTAGATTATGTTTCTTCCCCTGTCACCTATGTTGTGAGCGCTCTCAATGATGTAGGGTGGACAGTGTTTCTATTGCCAATCTGAAGGACATTGGAAAGCCTAATTTGACATTTCCCTCTGTTTATTATACGCTGATGGAATCTGTTTGTCACAGGACAGTCATTGAAACACCCGTTGCCAGCAGTGACGAGACATTGGATGGCGTTTTCCATTTCTTCCGTGTTGGTTCAGGGCTAATTTTACTATTCAAATCACTCTCCCTTTTACTTCCTGCACTAGTTTGCCTGCCTTGTGCCAAAATATATATTCTCATTAATGACTAAATGCCAAATTGAAGGTTGTATGTTTGTTTGTTTTTATAATTACTGCACACCCAAGACAGCAAAACTGTCACATGATCAAAAAGCACACAAAAGATTTCTCCCATCAATGTGTTTAAAAACCATGGAGCCTCGTGTGAAAATGTGCATGTGTGCGTGCGAACTGCAAAAAACATGTGAATTGTGTCCAATCCAACTAGATGTTTCTTAGGCATGAACAAAGAAGATAAGATTTCAGTAATGCTAAATAGGGACATGGCCAGTATTGCATATTTTAAATATTGACAGACGTTATATATGGTATGTGTTCTTTGTGCTCAATACATTTCTGTCTGTGACTGATCTAACATTAATCTGACCTGCAGATGACACAAAGGGAAACGTATTTTCATAGGATTTTTCGTCTTGGTTTTCTGACGTTTGCTATTTCTCTGTATAGGGTGTGTGTGAATGCGTAAAAAAAAACGAAATAAAGCAGAGAATGAGAGAGAGAAATAAATCGATTAGATCTTCCACCCCAGTGCTCTGGCTGTTCTTTTGAGGGCTTATGGGACTCCTGGTTATTGACGAGAGGGTGACAGCATATCATGAAGTCTTGCTTTATAATGACAAACATGTCGAAACTTTGGCCCACCACACTAGGCAAAAGTCTATCATCTGTTACCCATTATAAGAAACACTTTCTCATTCCAATCGTTCGCCTCAACTGTAACAATCATGCGCCATCTTGTGATTATGATGAGAACAGCAAGAAGATTGAAGCGGGGACTGACCCTTTAACTGTCTATGGGACTGACAGGTGCGCCCAAATCATTTCATACATCTTTTATATAAGTTTTACAAACTATGGTTGGTCATTTAAACCTCTACATTCATAAAACATTTTACATTTGCATTTCATTACATTTGCTACTTTGAAGCTACTAATAGAAATTATTGCACTATTTACTTGTATATATAGATTGTCACTGGTATTGGAACTAAATTGGCATGGACTCCAAGATTCAGATATGAACAATTTTTTAAAATCATTTAATATATATATATACTTATTCAGATCAGTTGGACATGGCTGTTAACAGGAGGTAAAAAATGATATAAATACTGTTAGTTTTCTCATTCATTAAATCATGTTTAATTTTGACTTCTCTGTGCATGCTCTTTGACGTGGACCCCTATACCTGCATTATATGACTGGCAGACAACAACGGTTTGACCGAAAAATGTCAAAATTGAAAATACCATGGAAACAAAGACACCTACATCTTGGATGCCCTTGAGGTAAGCTAAAACATATCAACAAATAATTTCAAAGTGAACTATGCCTTTAAAACGATTTTAAAAAAAAAATATTTGTATAGGTCTATTGTAGCTACTATACTGAGCCCCCTCCTCCTTCACATCTTCAGTAGCCTACTTTTTGCTCGGTTTAATGTCCGAATAAAGATTTGATTTTTGGCACAAATCTAATTCCATAGGGATTCGTGCCAGAAAGGCAAGCGAGAACTCAGGGATCTTAAACGAAAACTCTGACAGCACACTTGTAAATTTAGATTCGTGAAAGGACGAAAAGAAAACAGTTGCCTGCAATATATTTTGTCCAGTTTCAAATAGTTTTATACATATATACATATATATATATATATATATATATATATATATATATATATATATATATATGTATATACATATATATAATTTTTTTAATGTACGTCAAAACATTTGTCACAAATCTTATTCCACATTCTACAGCTAATTATTTGTAAAGCATGCAACCTTTAAAGTGTCCAGGCCTTATGAGAAAGTGACATTTTTTAACCGCTATGTATGTTGTGTGAAGTTTGAAATTTGTTAAAGGAACACTCCAACTTTTTGGGACTTTAGCCTATTCACCTTACCCCCCCCAGAGTTAGATAAGTCCATACATACCTTTTTCATGCGTGCGTGCTATAAGTCTGTTTTGACACACCCACCGCTATCCTAGCTTAGCACAAAGACTGGATGTAAATGGTTGCAGCTAGCATACTAATCCAAATAAGTGACAAAATAAAGCAAACGTTTTCCTATTTACATGTGATTTGTATAGTCACAGAGTGTACAAAAAACAAAGTCACATGAGACACAGACATGTTTTAACCGTATAAATACTGGGAATTATATTTTCTGAAGGCGAAGCACTGCTACTTGGTGCCAATAGAACAGTGCCATTATACGCTCTATCACCCCAGTAACAAATATGCGGAGCTAGTGGTAAACTCAGGACTGTAGCCTTCACCTTGCTGAATCAGATTTTTTTTTTCTTTTTTCTTTTTTTGAGAAACAGTGATCACCCGTCGGCTACTGTCTGTGAGTTCATTGTGCAAAAAAAAAAACATTCGTCTTGTGCTATTACTTTCCCTTTATTCTTAGCCTATTGTAATGCAATTATACTGTATTATATGCTGTTGAATACATGGTTCAGCATTTAAAATATATTGAATAAATATATATATAATAAATTGCATTTAAAAAATATCGATTCCTGGAATAATAATCATGTTCTGTGATATTTATTAATCAGGATGCATTTTTGGTTGGAATTCAATGAAACTTCATGGTAGTACCTGGTCTCCCCTGTTTATTTTCACAGGCTCACAGCTCATACAATAAAGTGGACACCCATGATAAACTATGCTTTTCTATCTAGTAATTGCTGACTCTATTAATCCAATTCTGAGCGAACTCTCTGCTCCTCACCACGGTGCGTCTCCGTGCTGCGGTAATCACTCTGCCCAAGTAGCAGTGCTTCGCCTTCAGAAAATATAGTTCCCAGTATTTATACGGATAAAAGACTTAAAATATGTCTGTGTCTTATTTGACCTTGTTATTTGTACACTCTGTGACTATACAAATCACAACATGTAAATAGTTTGCGTTATTTTGTCACTTATTTGGATTAGTATGCTAGCAGCAACCATTTACATCCAGTCTTTGTGCTAAGCTAGGATAACGGTGGGTGCGTCAAACAGACTTATAGCATGCACGGACATAAATAAGGTATGTATGGACTTATCTAACTCTGGGGGGTAAGGTGAATAGGCTAAAGTCCCAAAAAGTCGGAGTGTTCCTTTAATTTGCATAATGCGAAATCTTTGATCTGTGCATTGTAAACTCTATTGATGCACACTGATACAAGCCTCATTAAATGAAGGGTAGAGCAAGCATTAAATTCAGACATTGTTCACACACTCGCTCTCTCTCTCTCCCTGGCAGAAGTGTAGAAGAGCCCTCTATTATAAGGTCACTGCAGATCTAGCCATGAACGAAATGAAATATCTACTCCATAAAAAGATAGATAAAGGGCAAATAAAACCAATTCTCCCGTTTACTCCTAAAGATTGAGAGACTGCTGCTATGTCTAGTTTATTCAGTCGTAATGGCTGCACTGTTAAAAGACAGGCTCTGAACTATGGATCTGTGCTTTACAGGACTACATTTTTGACCATTGTGTACATTGAACTCTAATTAGAAAAGAATTCATGAGTAGTAAACAATTCCAGGCAAGCATCTTTAATGAAATGTTTGAAAAGCTGCACATTTAGTATTTGTTTTCAGACAAAAATGCTTTATGATGCTTTTAAACAAACATGTAAAAATATTTGAATCTCAGCTTTTTTCCATGTAAAAACACCCAGAATAGTTTCAACTGAAAGCACATTTTTCCGATATGACTTTTCTCACAAAATTCAATGTGCATTAGGGCAAAACATTCAATGGCACAGTGGTGATACTTTAGTTATCTCACTCATACACAATCAAACACACATGGATAAAATTTCACTAGTGGAGACTTAAAGAGACATTCTTATGGAATAAAACTTTTTAAGAAACAGGAATGTGTGTCTCACAAATTAAGTAAAACATCCATCCAGTCTGCATTAAATTAAGACATTCTTCTGTCAAGTTGATGTCACAAAAATAGCAGTCATCATAGCTCAAACATCGTTAAAATCTTATTGAACAAGACCAATTCTCCTATCTGCTTTCACATAGGATGTAACAACTTTTTGTAATGTAGAGGTATATATTTTTCAGTGTAAAAGTATTTTGTTTTAGTCAATCATTTTAAGATAAGCATGACATAAATAATCGCACAGCAACATGAACTCAACATGTTTTTTTAACAATATAAAACTTCATTAAAGCAGTAACTTCATACAGTGCGCTGAACACATACAGCTTATAATGGCACTCCAAGTTAAAATGTTCCAAAGTTATAAAATTGAGTGTCTTGTTCTTTAGAGATTTGCCTCCCTTATAACAGATCTTTACGTTATTCTGCCTGCCAGGTTTATTGCCATCTCCGTGATCTTTAGCCGTCCAGGGATCCACTGCCCTTGTTCTTGTTGCGGCTGAGTGGGAAGGTGGATTTGCTCTGAGGTTGAGTCATTTTGCTGGCCAGATGGACAAAGGGCTCAATGAGCGTTCGTCTGTCGGTCACAGATACCTCCCACAGCCTGATCTTCTCCTGCCGTGCCCACTGTTGAGCCATCTCGCTGTCCACTCTCCTCTGATCCTGCAGGTCCAACTTATTACCCACAACAACAATAGTCACCTAGAGACCGAAAGACAACGTCTTCAGTAAAAGACGTAAGTTTTTAACTTAAAACATTTAAAAAACAAAAATTATTGGAGCCCTTTAATATGGAAGCTTTTTTGAAATAGAATGTAAAAGATAACTGCAACATTTATTGATCAAAAACACAGTATTATTGTGAAATACTACTACACTTTTTAAAAAGTGAAATTTTGGTTATGGACGAAATGGTTTTGAAGGGCCAAACAGTGACGTTTAATTAATGCTTCTCTAATAGCACGTCTTGACTACGTCAGCATGTATTTTATATTATCTTAAAAAAATTAATAATAATATATATTTTTTTTAACTCTAGAGAAGAAGAATTTTGCTAAATAATATACACACGATGGTTCAAAAGTTTGGAGTCAGTAAGAATTGTTTAATGTTTTTGAAAGATGTCTCTTCTGCTCACCAAGCCTGCATTTACCTGATGAAAAAAATACAGTTTTCTATTTGAATATAATTTTTCTATTTTATTTTTCTATTTGAATATATTGTAAAGCATAATTTATTCCAGTATTTTCAGCATCATTACTCCAGTCTTCAGTGTCACGTGATCCTTCCGACTTCATCAAATGTATTATTCTAAAATGTGGAAAACAGTTAATATTTTGTGGAAACTGGTACATATTTTCCAAGATTTTTTTACTACAAAATTCAGAAGATAGGCATTTATTTGAATATAAAAATGTATGCCCTCGCTGTTGCTTTTGATCATTTGAATTGGCCGAATAAAAGTAATGATATTTAAAAAGAAAATTCATACCGACCCCAAACTTTTGAAGGAAGACAAGCACACAAACCTCTTTTTTGTCCCGGCAGCGGTCGATTCTTTCTTCAGTGCCTCTACGCGTTTAAACGACTCTTTGCTGTCGATGCTGTAGACGAGCACGAACCCATCCGCGAAAGTGAAGTAGTGCCGCGGGAACTCCTGACCGTCCCGCAGCCCGCGCGTGTCGTAGAAGCGCAGCTGCTCCCGGGAGCCGCGGTCCGTTTCCACAGACCCGATGTAAATGTCCTCCAGTGTCTCCATGGTCTCTGAACCTGTCGAGCGGGTATTATATGAATCTGTCATGATTTTGAGAAACTACACTCAGGTAACGTTCGGTAGGTAGCTGTCAAAACACTCACCTGCGACATGGTTGGCGTACAGTAACTGCTCCAGAACTGCAGTTTTTCCCACCGACCCCTGGCCACACACCACCACCTTGCAGCTCTTGCCCATGATCACTTACAAATGTTCTGTCTTCATTCAACTATAGAAATAAAGTAAAGAACTCTGTTAAAACAAGAGAATAGGGAGAATGACATTACTGAACTGATGTGCTATAATGCTACAGTGGTTTGCATGGTGAGTGTGCTTTAACCAAGCACAACACGTTCTTGTGATCCTAAAACATAATTCCAAACAACCAATAAGATTTATCACAGTTATATCAAGTTTAGGCTTACAAGGCCAGGGTTAGGTTAGGTGCTTTTACAATTTACATCATTGTTAATCAGTTAAAATTTTTCTCTGATTTTATATAGAACTTATGGGTTGGGTTAGGTTAGGGGAAAAACAGACAGGCCTGTTTCTCCAGGATCAACAAAATATGTTTATCCATGAACACGTATTTTAGTCTTGGCAAAATTCTGATGACCTGCATAGGATAACGTTACACCTGCTGCTGGGCATTTACATCGCCCGAGTGCATGATTGCCGTACATTCAATGCTAAATTATATCTTCAATAGATAATCAAATACATCAATGAAAATAACCAAAGTAAACGTTTAAAGAAAGGCTGAACTCACCGTAACCTACTACTCTCTTCCTGTTTATTTCCAGACGTCGGTCTTCGACGAAATTCGACACCAGTTCCGTTGAGCTGCAGTGTGCCCTCTTCTGTCGGGAGGACAGCAATACATACCGAAAAATGCATATAACCACATATTTCATATTTTCAATAACAGATAAAAATAAATTATCTAATAACTAAAAAGGAAACAAGGTGAATAGGTTAAAATTATGCCCTACTACATCACATTTCTTCCTCTGTGTCAAGCTTGGTCCTGCATTAACCAAAATACATGCGAAACTTGACATGTTTCAACTATAGACTAAAATAGGTTTCAACAGAACAAAAGTAGCCTAATACTTGAGACATTAATCTCACCACATGTATATTAATGCATATATAAGTCAATATGCAAAATTCATTAGGTATAGGTCAAAAACAAAGAAATGGAAAAAAAGTAGGCTATATTGTACAAACACTTTCAGGGGAATATTAAAGAGCATTGATTCAAAACAAACAAGGGAAAACACAGACAAGGAAAAAACACATAAGCAAATGGATAGGCCTATATAGGCTACTTTAAAAACACTATAAATACATTTATGAAAATATAAAATAAATAAAATGGAAAACATGGAATATGGATATCATCAAAACATTCCTTATATTGTTTTCAGGAACCCGTCACATTTTTCTTTGTCAACAATAGATGAAATTCAATATCTGGCCTATGTAATAAATTATGACAGCTTATACAGTCATAGCCAGTACTGATATCAGGTTGTGAAGAAGCATTGATTGGATATACACAACGAACTCTGATTGAATTACATTTTTTTAAAGGATATCAGTGAGGCTTGTTTCTGTCGTGAATGATATATATATATATATATATATATATATATATATATATATATATATATATATATATATATATATATATATATATATATATATATATATATATATAATTTTTTTAACCTTTCTTGTGTTTATTTCTATCTCTCTATCTTTCTGTTAGTCCGATGTACCGCCTGGCTGTACTTGTAAATCGAAAATGCGGTCATTTGTCGCCATCTACTGGTGTAATAACGCACTTGTCACCTACGACCACTGAGCAGTCGGAGGAACCATCCTCTGTAAAAAACACCAGAAGGTGTTTAAATAAATACTTCAAGGTTTAGTTATTACACATTCAAGAGAGAGAAATGTATGCAGCTTTTATAGTTTTAAACCTGACTAATTCTACGAGTACTTTTTTTAATACATACTAAGTTGCGCCGTTTACCAAACTAGAAGATGCTTTGAGTTAAACCGTAATGAACTTTTATACTGATGTTTGAAAGATGTTTCTCCACACTTTCTTTAGGAAGGATCTCGTATCCGTTGACCTACTATGGGCATATTGCGCACGGCTGCGGAAGGCGGAGCTGAAGGCAGTATGAAAGGCACACATGCCTCATCCCATTCTCCGCCTCTCTACAGCAAAATGGCGACTGTTGACTTCGACTCGTCCGCGGATCCAGAGATGGACTTGACCAGCGACGAGGAGTTAGAGAGGTATCCGAAAAGATCGATCACTTCAATAAGAGTCCGGCCTTTCCGCCCGTGCGGCAGCTGGATTTTAGGAAAGCTCCGATCGGGAATACAAATGTATAAGGACCCCGAGATCGTGATTGCCGCATAACTTGAAAATCAAGGGGTGTCCATGGCCTAGTGTGCCAGGCAGCTGTTTTTAGTGTTGGGGTGCCTTGCGATTAACCTGCTGTTATTCTTATACATCTCGCATGAGCTATGACCTTTCAAAGAGACGATCAAGGGTGCCATGCATCGTGTTATTACGACAGCTGTGCTGTTCGCCGTGACACAGTTTTAGGGTTAGAATTAGGTTGAAGGCAACGTGACATCATCATGCTCTTAAGAACACAATGCGGACGCTCTTAAACCCGCACACATGACAGCTGAATCGTACAGTTGTTCATCGATGGCATTCATCTATCGAGTATTAGAAACATTTATAGTTGTTGAATGATATCCTGAGTAAGTTAGGTGACTACAATACAAAAGAATGCACATGCAAAAAGACTGGGTCTACAGAGGAAATGACGTGCTGTAGGTTACATTATATCGGGTCTCATATCTTAACTCACGTTGGCACTACTTCTGACGCTTTTGTAAACATTTTGTCCTAGTTAGAAACTCCCAGATATTTAAAATGTGTCTCTTAAACGTTCAGTTAATTCCAAAACTCAAGCATTCGGAATTTTACGCACCGTTCTGTTCTATTTTTATAAAAAGTGAACGGTGACAGAGGCCGACACTCCTTAACATTCTGCCTTACGTCTGCTTTGCCTTTGATTAACGATTTTTTTAAAAAAATTTGGCTGTACTGTCCCTTTAAATCCATTATTGTATTTTTATTATATTTATTCAGTCTAGTGTAGACACTATTTTTACCACCGAAGCATTGTGTATGAGCACTCGTTTATGCAAACGAGTCGTTCACTTCTGGAACTTTCGGTTCGTCTGAAGTGTCATTGGGCTGACGGACGCATGACGTTTGTTCATAACTTTCCTCATGCGAACAGTAGTTCGAGTATTACCGAGTCACTCTAACTGTAATGTTGTAGTACAAACCTGTTGATGTTTTTGATGAACTTTATATACTTGACATGAACACTTATATAATTTATTATGATATTTTATGTACAATTATTTAAGGTTACCAATACTCCAAATATTTGCCATTTGGGCTTCATGAACTTTTTTGTTCTGGAAGTAAAACTCAAATTGCCTCAAATTTGTAATGCGGTTCACCTGGTGGTTTGGTTCATGGCTTAACTCTTTAAAAAATACCTTTTTAAAATCCTTGTGGGGAAAAAAAATACTTCCGGAACCAAGGCCATTGAAAAAGTGAACAGGCACGTCTAGGAAACACCTATGTTTCAAGACTTGAATTCTTGTCTAGCTCATCTACCTGCTCTACAAATGATTCACGGCATGTCGGCATTACACCATTCTCTCTGAGAAAGCACCAGCCTGGTTTTGGTTTGCAGATTAATTGGAGGGTGTGAACGTGATATCATGCTGTAGGTCTGAATAAAGCACTATATTTGCATGACCGCACACATCAATACGAGCTGCTGTCTGTCAGAGAAGAGTGTGAGGTTGAACATTCTGTGATCAAATGGATTGTTCACCCAAAAATGAAAACTGTCATCACATACTCTCCCTCCCTCAAGTTGTACCGAACTGTATGAGTTTCTTTCTTCTGTTGAACACAAAAGAAGATATTTTGAAGATTGTTGGTGATCAAACATTTGACGGTAGCCATTGACTTCCATTCTAGAAAAAAAATACCATGGAAGTGAAAGTCCATCAACTCTGGTGAGCAAAATTCTGCAAAATATCTTCATTTGTGTTCAACAGAAGATAGAAAGTCTTACAGGTTTGGAACAACATGAGGGAGAGTAAATGATGACCATTTTCAAGTTTCCCTTTCAGTAGATTTGACTGTTGACCTCCCCTGAGAATATTCCAGAACATTGTTATAAAGTTATACTTTGGTATAGGTAGTAAAAGCTGGAACACTTGTTCTCCAGTCTTCTTTTTACGTATGCTGCTGTCCTGCATTGTTTCCCAGAAACCACTCTATCGCTCCTGACTATATACTATCTTTGTGGTGTCTTTGATTTAAAACCGACACCATTAGTTGGTAGTGAAGGATTTACGTTTAGCAGGCAGGCTAATCTGACTTTGTATGCTTCCACCAGACCGCTTTAGTTCACAACATAATGTATTCACTAAATGGACAGACACAGTGACTGACACACACCCTTAATGTTGTAGTATTTGTTACTCCTGTGTAGGCAGGTACTCTAATGCTAGCTTCCTGACAATGCAGCCCATTCTTCAGAGGTCTTAGATTTGTGACGTGATATGCATGTGCCAGCAGCGTTTTCTGATCCTCTGTTTTTTGTGGACCTGTGCCATATGCATGTCCCGCAACACAAAGAGGGCCTTCTGGTTGAAGTGTTCTATTTTACTATTTTCTAACAGCCGCACTAGAGCTGCAAGATTCTGGATAAATTGAGAATCACTTTGAGAACTGAATTATTTAAAAAAAAAACCTGAATTGAATTGGTTTGATTCAATGACTCATAAATGCTTGACTTGTTTCATTACTGGATGAATAAGCATTTTTAAATGAATCACTTGTTTGAACGATTCAATGATGAGTACATTAAGTCACTTGTTGCCACCTACTGGTGAAAATATATTTGATATAATTGTTTGTTGCTTTCAAAGGGTGATTTGCTTTATGTTGATGGCTACCAATAGACATCAGTTTTTATATCTGATTCTGAACTGTACTTTTTATCCCAGCACCACTGTTATAATATGAATTTGTAACACAGAAATAAAGATAATGTGTTTGAAATGACTATTGGTGAGGCTGTGTAAAACCTATACATAACAGCTTTTCTTTTGTTTGTGTTGAATCTGTAGGGAAGCTGAAGGCTTCAAAGAGCAGGGAAATGCTTACTATGTCAAGAAGGACTACTCTGAAGCATTCGACTTCTACACCAAGGCCATCGGTAAGAACCCTTAAAAGTGGACTTGGCTGTCTATCAAGTTTGTTGTTCTCATCCTGCCCTCGCTATCTGTCTGCCTAGCTTTCTGTAGGCATGTTTTGCATTGCCTTTATGGTGCTTGTTTGTTCCTACACACTTCTATTCATATGCTGCCCTCCGATTAGACTCAATGTTCACATGATTTACCGCACATTTTCCTTGAAGGCTGTAACTTAATTACCAGAAAAGATTTTGTCATGCTACCTCTGGTTTTAGAACTGAAAAGATCACCCAAACCTATACCACTTTTTTCTTACCGTTACTGAAGTGTCTGTCTATATCTTCTGTTTGTGTCCTTTTAACAGACCTGTGCCCCAAAAATGCCAGTTACTACGGCAACCGTGCAGCCACGTTGATGATGCTGAGTCGCTACAGAGAGGCACTAGAGGACTCCCAGCAGGCCGTGCGACTAGATGACTCCTTCATGAAGGTGAGAAGTCAAGGGTTGGAGCCCTTTTGACGTTCTGAGCATTTTAGGATCTCAAAAAGTTCCTGTTGGAGCCATGGTCTCACCTCAGGGTTTCCCTTACTGTGGTTTGTGAGGGAACTGCAGTGGGTATGCGAGTTGTTAAAATGCTAATAATTAATGAAAATGTAAAACATTAAAATAATTTTCAAATAAAAGCACAAAAGATTTGTTTACCTGCATGTCCTGTGACCGTTTACTGACATCGGAGAGCTGTAAATCTGTTATGTAGTTTAAATATTATTTTAAAATCTTCACGTAAATATTAGTTATCTAAAGGTAAAACGGCAATTCTTCAATTCAATATTTTCATTACTGAAATGGTTAAATTACTATTAAAAATAACTTAAATCTACACTACAGTTCAAATGTTGTGGGTGTGTAATACTTTAAAATATTTTTGATAAGTTTCATGTTTTCACCAAAGCTGAATTTATTTGATAAAAAAATAAAAAATACAGGAAAATAATGGGATTTTTATTGTAATGTTTTGGTTTTCAGGGTCACATGATCCTTTAGAAGTCATTCAAAAAAATTATTTTTATTACAAAGCTCCAGTCCGCAGTTTTTCCTCTGTCACCATCTCGGTTCGAAATCTGCAATTGCAGTCATTCGTGGAATTATCAACTTTACATGAGTTGTACTTCGACACCCTCGACACGGCACAGTGCGGATGAACACAATGGTTGAGGAAAACGTGAGGCTGTCAGTCTCGACGCCGGTGTCCTTATTGGCCTTTAGAATCACAGATTATTCTTTTTGGAATCATGACCAACATAAGAATATTCACTGGAAAATGTCATCTGGACTAGTAAGAAACATCCGCTTTTGTTCTGGTTCTGACATTTCAGTAAATCGCGCTGATTAAATCTAAAAATTGCTTGTCAAATCATGCAAAACCGTGAAAATACTTTGTTCTCGTCAAATTGTTAAAGGAGAACTCTGGCACAAAATAAACCTTTGGCCTAATAACACATTGCTACCTAGTTAACAGTTCTCTGAATTTTTTTTTTTTATGATAATCGAATGTTAAGCATTTTAGCTCTAAACACTGTTTAGCATATAATGCTAGTATATAGTGCATTGAGTAATAAACTAAAAATCGCTAGATTATATCACTTACAAGGCTTAAAATAGCCCCACACTAACACAGTAACATAATGAGGGTCCATACATGCAAAACGAAGCATTGAGAACGTTGTAAGTCTACAGACCGTTTAATAAGAAGATACTTTATAAAGACAGGACACTTCGCTTATACAGGCAGGAGCCATCTTTGGAAAGCAGTCCCTTTTTTTTTTTGTAAGTTAGCCAGTCAAAGCAAAGTTGTCTGCGTTTTACAACGGTGAATCTCTAGTTGTTACTGGTGATTGTTTGAACCTTTCTGGATCCGCCATCGAATTGGTAAGTTTAATTATATCAAGTGCAGTGAGACGCAATATATCTTATACTAGCCTGAGACTCCTCCTTCATGTCTACAGATGTGATGTCTGCTTTATGTGCAATTTTAATGTTTGTACAACTTGGGTATTGGCTGAATAAAATTGAGTCATTAAACAAAATTGATGATTCATTTTTTTTAATTTTATTTCAGTAAAAATTTAAATTCAGTGCATCACTAGTACAAAGGGGTTCATCTGACAAAAAACTTTGAAATGTCTGAACTGATAATTTAAGTCTTGAATGCAATGCAAGTTTCTTCAGATAAAAGCATCTGTCAAATGCATAAATGCACAATTAAAAGCATGCTGACTACATTTTATATTTTCTATCACTCATCATTATTGTTCTGTTCTGCAGGGCCACATGCGTGAGGGCAAGTGCCACCTTCTGCTTGGCAACGCTATGGCCGCCAGCCGCTGCTTACAGAGGGTTCTAGAGCTGGAACTAGACAACACCCAGGCCCAGCAGGAGGTACAGTGAATATAAATACCACTCGCAGACATCCTTGATTTGGTAAGTGTCATTCAAAAGGCCTCTGACCTCCTGTGTCTCTTGCAGCTGAAGAACGCAGAGTCCATCCTGGAGTATGAGCGCATGGCGGAGATCAGCTTTGAAAAACGGACTTCAGGATGGTGAGTTTGCTCTTCTAGTTGCTGGCGGTTTGATTAACAGATAAATACATTAGGGATGCATGATATATTGGCCACCATAATTGTATCTGCGATTTGTTTTTTTTTGCCCAATAAATGATGGATTATTTCCTTCGGCTGAAACTGAGAACAGGTGTGTCATGTAAGTTTTGAATTGATTGAAATATGATTTAAAACACTTCGAAAAACCCATTTCTGAGAACAAAACATGGAAAATAGCAGAGAAAATGTAAATAACTTAAATGTCATGGTCCTTATCTGTAAATGTTAGAAAGTCCTGTCAAACAGATCAAACTCTGTAGAATGGAGCGCAGTAATTCTGACTGAAGTACACCTTTTGCTAAAATGTATTTATTTTTTGTTAGAAATTAAGTGTAGGTTTTAAAATTCTACAAGTAATCATGTTTGAGAGAGCTCAACAGTAAAGTCACTGTTGTTGGAAAAGCCCATTATTGTAATATAATTACTAAGTTCAGACAAGTGAATGCGTGTTTTTCATACCCCGTACGTTAACATTTTTGTGATTTGTTTATTATAATTTAAGTCGCTTTATTTTCTGCTTTAAAACAGTAAGCATTCAGTTGTTTTCAGGGTTAGAATGTAATATCTGTATTATCCTTTTAAAGTTTAACGATATTTATCATGAATGGCGTCAGCGCTGGTCAGCGTTCCACAGCGCGAGGAAGCTGCTGGGAAAAAAATCGAGTCAGGTGTTTAATCAATGCCATTGGTCTAGTGATGCACTGATGTGAAAATTGTGGCCGATACCGATAACCGATATTAATATTGCTGTTCTGGCCAATAGTTACTGATGTTGATATCTCAGTATAGAAAATGTATAGCGAGGATTAGAGCTGCACAATATTTGTAATAAATGACATTGCGATATATTATTTTTCAGTGATATATAAACAATTTCACCAGATAAATTCTCTATTTGGAAAGAATGAATTATTCTAGACTGACTGGGGTGGTTTTGTCATTGAGTAAATCTGCATAGAAACTAATATTAGTAGAATGTTAACTAGACTTTAAAAAATGGAACCTTATTGTAAAGCGTTTCCGATTTATGTCTCTTGAGTTCAGTGTTGGACAGATCAGTTGTTTAACCATTCATTAAATGAATCAGTTCAAAGGAGTCATTAGTTCGTGAATCGGACGTGTCGTTAACGGACCACGGCACACGTTGTGTGATTATCCAGGCTGTTTAGGACATCGCACAAGATTCCTCAACACAGAAAACATTAGAATGAATGTTTGAGTGCACATAAACAACCATTGTGTAGGAGGGGGGAAGCTAACACAGAAACCTAAAATTCTTGGGACAGCAGCATTTGTCCAAATTTCAATCTTAACTGTTCTGTTTCATCAGAAACTATCTTAAAACAGGGCTTTAATTGTAAAATACCGAACTAACCCTTTAAAGATTTTTGGACGAGAAAACCAGCATGGCAGGCAGGCAAAGTTATTTTTGCGCCAGCTCGCTTGATTGGGAAAATTTACCTGATGAATTCCCAAAGGGTCTTGCTTCATATGGTCCAGACCTAGAGTGAAAAATTATACTTAGTAGCTTTTTTTTTTTTTTTAGCCATTTGGTTATTTTTCACACCACACTGATTGCTCTGGTCCGAATCAGTTAATGAAACAAACCAAAATGCAGTCACGTGACAACATCCACATCACTTGTTGGTCAGATGTGTCTTGAACTTATTTCCATAACTGCACTTCGATTGGTCCGAATTAACATGTGTAACTTTTTGCTAAACAAAGCAAATATTTTGCTGTTCTTGTTTTTGATATTTGGAACCTAATATGGTCATCAGACCAAATTTCTGAGGTTCATGCAACTCGTTTATCACGTTTGTTCATGCAAACGGTCAACAAATATTAGTCCTCATCCCATAATGCACAGTGCAGCTGACTACGGCAGCTGGTTTAGTCCAAAAATGCACAGTTCTTTGGCAGTTGGGTCTGTTCAAGGTCGGTACGTTGAAAGCGTATCGAGACCTCCTTTACGCTTGTTCTGTGATTGCTGCATTTACACTAGCCCAAACAATCTGCACCAAGGAGGACAAGGAACTCTAGTTTTAGAGTGCTTTCATTCCTGCCTCATTTAGTTTGGTTGAATCGCACTAATGTCCGTAGTCCAGAGGTCCGTTGTAAACGCAAAAGTTTGCGCAAAACGCAAGAGTATGCTCGCACATTTGCCTTCACCATACCTAAATTGACATGGTTTTATTTCAGTTACCTTAATCGCTGGTTTGTATCTAATTCTAAACTGAGTAAGTATCTAATTAAACTCAATAAAACGCTTCCTATATGAGTTTTTTTTTTTACCCGCTAACAAAGTGCTTCAGTTTCCCGGTGTTCGACACGCAGCTCAAATGCTGTTATTTGAAGTGGTAATATACATTTTAGATGCATCTTTTTTTTTAAATTTAATTATGCATTATTGAATTGTTACTTAAATTTTCTTTAACAATATGGTTTGATTAAAATAATTTAGTTATCGTCCATACGGATGCTAATCCATTTGATTTAACCGTGGCACATGCATTTTGATTATTTATTCGGAAGTAATGTTGTTGAATGCTTTGTTTGCATTATTTACACAGTTTATTTATGCATTATTTTATTTATTTATTTATTATTTTTAAGGTAATGGTTTTTTTTTATTTAGAAAGTTCCATATCGGTGCATGTGACTGACTGAAAATATGTGACTGTCTGTCTCTCTGAAGGTGGTGTTTCTGTATGGATTCGGGCGTTAGAGTCTGCGTCTGCATGTCATCGGTTCAAGGTGCTGAAAGCAGAGTGTCTGGCTCTCCTGGGCCGTTACCCAGAGGCACAATCTGTTGCCAGGTAATAGCACTACAGTTTTATGGAATTTGTTTCGTATTGGACAACAGATATGGGGCTGTTCAAATGCCAATACTGATATGTAGAGAACATTAGCTTTAATGTTTGTATAAACTGGTTCAATGATAGAAAATTACATGCATCAAATTTCTCTTAAAAGCCCATTAAAAGAGAAAGTATGATTTATTTTTATGTTTTTAAGAGCTCACAAGGACTTCTCTTTCTGAAATATTAATTAGTTTTTCTAATAGTGCTATGAGAGATTTTTGTCATTGAGTTAAAATATTTAGTTATTTCTGTAAAGCAGCCTTTGGTTCTAACATTGCATTAAAAAGAAAATCTGTCTGTGAATTCTAGAGCAGGTACAAATTGTACTTAATGAAAAAAATAATAATAATAAGAGTCCTTGTCTTCACTGTCAGTTTATCAATTTAATACATTATTAAAAGGTTAGTTCACCCAAAAACTCCCCCTCAAGCCATCCTAGGTGTATGCATTCTTCTTTTAGCCAAATGCAATCAGAGTTATATTAAATTTCCTGGTTCTTCCAAGCTTTATAATGTGAAAGGTATCTTGGGTACAAAAAAGCGTATACATCTATCAAAAATGTAATCCATGGGGTTAATCAAGGCCTTCTAAAACGATGCTTTTTTGTAAGAAAAATATCCATATTTATAGCTTTAGAAACTAATCACTAGCTTTCTATGGAAAAGTGACCTCTGACCTGATGCATGATGTAGGATCAGCGTAATCTTAGGTGAGAATTGACGCCTCAACTAATGGGGCTGGGCAACAAACTCAGTATCCTCTTATATTGAAATCCACCAACATTTCTCTTTAAAAATCTTTTTTTAGACATCTAATTTGTGATGTGTTTTTTTTTTTGCTCTTTTGTCTGTGCTTCCTCATTCATCAATACGTTATGCGTTGAATGAGACTTCACTCTTCTGCCGGAACTTGACACTAGTGATTTACATTTTTTAAAAATAGCTTCAATTGTGTTTGGCTGAAAGAAAACTCGTATACCTCAGGATGGCTTAAAGGCGAGTAAATTATGGGATAATTTTTGGCAAACTTACCCTTTAATGTTACAAACGTTTTAATTCCAAGTGCTTTTCTTTTGAACTTTTTCAGAGTTTAGTTTCTTGAGCTGTAACTTGGCAGGGTACGTAAGGAAAATGTTGGTCTAAAATGTTTTATTACTCTGCTCAAACACTGGCCAAACTGCTTGTATCAGCTAAGCAGAAGCTGCACTGTTTCTATATATTTTAGCTAATATGGTTATCAGCTGTTGCCCCCCCCCACATTGTTTGAAAAATGCGTATCAGTTAGCAACTAAGCAAGTTTTATATTAGTATAACAAAATGTATGTTTTGTACTTTCAGCGACATATTGCGGATGGATTCCACGAACGGTGACGCCCTCTACGTGCGAGGATTATGTCTGTACTATGAAGACTGCATTGATAAAGCGGTGCAGTTTTCGTTCAAGCACTACGCATGGCACCAGACCACGAGAAGGCCCGTCTGGCCTGCAGAGTAAGTGCAGCATTACTTGGATACGGCACATTTAATTTAAATACATGGATGCAATCAGTTAACTCCTGTGTTTCTCTGTTCTAGAATGCTAAAGCCCTAAAGGCAAAGAAAGAGGAAGGCAACAAAGCATTTAAAGATGGCAGCTATGAAGAAGCATATGACCTATACTCTGAGGCCCTGACCATCGACCCGAACAACATCAAAACCAACGCCAAGCTATACTGCAACCGAGCCACGGTTGGATCCAAGGTCAGCATTTGATTTACTCCTGTATGTTTTGATAGTACTTCTGTACAACTCCAAAACAAGAAGTACATTTTGTTTGAATGCATTATCAGTGTTTGAGTGCCCCACAAGGTCAAACACAACCTTTTTCCTGTTCTGAAACTGGTGTGTCGAAGTGTGTCAGTCTCATTTTTGTTATTGTTTATGGTTACCACATGTTTCTCTCTTCTCCTTGGTGTTTTCAGTTAAACAAACTGGAGCAGGCCATTGAGGACTGCACAAAGGCTATCAAGCTGGATGAGACCTATATTAAGGCTTATTTAAGAAGAGCCCAGTGGTATGTTTGTAGTTCTTTCTATTCACTTTAAGCGGTTATTTATCGGCTATGTTAATCTGTGCATTTTGTGTTCTAGTTACATGGACACAGAGCAGTATGAAGAGGCTGTCAGAGATTATGAGAAGGTTTATCAAACAGAGAAGACTAAAGGTGTGTGTCCGTTTTGATTGGATATCAAAATGTTTTTCATGTCTCTTAATGTCAAATCTCATTTAATCTGTGGTGTGTTTCAGAACACAAGAACTTGTTGAAGATCGCTCAGTTAGAGCTGAAGAAAAGCAAAAGAAAAGATTATTACAAGGTTCTGGGGTGGATAAAAATGCCACCGAAGATGAAATCAAGAAGGCCTACCGCAAACGAGCGCTGATGCACCACCCGGGTACATAGTTGTTTGAAAGAATCAAAGAGTTTTCTCCATATACAGTCTCTATCTGCAAATTCCCAATGCATTACCCATAAAGCTGTTCTATAGGCAGCATGTAAAAGACTTTCTGATTCTCTGGCGCAGTCTCTCTGTTGTATTTTTCAAAGATCGGCACAGTGGAGCGAGTTCTGAGGTGCAGAAAGAGGAAGAGAAAAAGTTTAAGGAGGTGGGCGAGGCCTTCACTGTGCTCTCCGACCCCAAGAAGAAATCCCGCTATGACAGCGGCCACGACCTGGAGGATGATGACATGAACATGGGTCTGTCTCCGTCACACATTCAGGCTCTTGTTTTTTTGTTGTTGTTTTTTCCCGTTCTGTCAACACAATTTTTTTTAATGAGTTGTTTCACTAATTTGAGTGAATGTTTCACTAATTTGAATGTTTCATGCTTTAATACTTTGGTTGTTTTACATGTAACTGAAGCTTTAAAAAAAAAAACTTTCATCTATGGTGGCATGTGATGATTTTAAGTGTCATCTTTTTTTGTTGTTGTTCCCTTTCAGACTTTGATGCCAACAATATCTTCAAAGCGTTCTTTGGCGGCCCTGGAGGGTTTAGTTTCGAAGGGAATTCATGTAAGGCGGTGCTTTTTTTACTTCTCTTCACAATCATCCTATATTCAGATGCTCAGACTGAACAAACAATTGAAATACAAAAGTTTAGAAAGTTTGGGGTCGGTATGATTTTAAAATGTGTTTGAAAGACCCAAGAAAGCATTTATTTAATAAAAAATATGACCTTTTTTTACACCTTAAATATTTTCTATTTTTTTTTTTTTAAATGTAACTTATCCCTGTGATGGCAAAGCTACCATCACTCCAGCATCATTACTCTAGTTGTTACATGATCCTTTAGAAATAATGTTGATTTGGTGCTCAAGAAACATTTCTTATTATCGTCCATATTTTCAAGCCCTGTCCAGTGTGCTTTGCTATGATGCTTTAAGCTTGACATCGACTAGTCGCTGACTTTTGCCTATAGAGGGCGCAACAGGACAAGAAATCTATGAAGTCCACTTATGCTCCGTTTCCAACTGTTAAAATGACAAATAAATGCTCAGAGAGTGCTCCAAGATATTTGGTATGCCATCTGTATGCTCAATTGATCAGGTGAATGCAACGGTGTAAACCGATTTTTGTACATGTAAGTTAATCGTATTCTAATAAATAAATAATTAGCTTGGAACCTGAAAAGTTACAGCATATTTCTTGGTAACTAAAACCCACAGCTTAACTAATTGTAGAGAGACGCTGAGGTACAATTCCTGCGCAACCTCTCTCTCTCATATAAATCAGATTTATATTTAGAGTATAAACATTTAAAGGTGCCATCTGGGATTATTGAGGTAAAAATATACCGAAAATGAGCTACACGCATCAAAAGAATGAGAAGAAATAAGTGCAATGATGTCATTAAAAAACTGAAAAGTTATATTGCTGCCGAGATATAAACCTAAATTAGCATGCTAAATTACTAGCCCCGGCCCGTCAGGTGTCGTAATACCAGTTTCGGCCATGGGAGGCGGTATGCGGGCGGGCAACATAAACACCAGCCGCACACTGCAGTACACGAGTAAGTCGCGTGTCTTATGTTTGTACTTTGAACCTGAAGTCAGTCGTGTGGAAATACAGCCGATTACTACATTTCAGTTCAAGGAAGAGTTCAAAAAATGATTGGTCGACATGGATGAGTAATACATTTTGGTAAGTTGCAGCATACTGTATTTTTGTTCTCACGGTGAATTCGTGAGAGTTGTCAGCTCTGAATGACGCTAGCTTGATCAACATCAGCGAATGCTGTCTGTCAAATTAATTCAAACTAACAATAAAATTGTAATATGAACAAAACGAATACCGTAAACTTAAAATAATTGCCCAGGCTTTTATTTTCCCATATCGTGGAAATGCACCAGCTTGTTTTTGAGACAGGCGTCTATGAAACGGTCTTCATCATTTAGTGTTGAGATGTTGCTCATTGAGTCTCTGATCTCTAAAAATATCCAAATGCTCCATGTGAAACTGCGGTCTTCCAACCTTTTACTATCGTGTCAAATGATTTGAATAATATGCGTGAGAAAAAGTGTGAGAGTGCGGCCGCGTTACAACTCAATTTCTGGAGGTATACTGCCCCCATCTGTTATGGAAAATTTAATATTTTTTTATTTAGAATTCCAGATGGTACCTTTAAGGAAATGTATAATGACCAAAAGAACTGAACTAAGCGTTGTCTTATGCCATTGTTGTGTACTAGGAAACCTGAGTTCAAATCTCAGCACAAGGTCCAGGCTTATTTGTTGCCTGAGGACCTCATTAATCACAAAAATCTGAAGTTGTTAACTCCTAGTCCAGTGCAGTGGCACAGTAATCGTGTTCGGTTTCCTGTGAAAAGGGATGCTGCGCTCTCAATCCACTCCACATTGCACTTTAGAGCTTGTGCACAGCAGCTATATTGGCATGAATATTTAATTAGTTAATTTATTATTAACAAAATTATTTATTAAATGCATAACTACATATATACTGTCTGTTTGCCCAGTTGTCCATGTTTTTGTCTGGACATAAACATGCTGCCTGGATTACGCAGTACACGAGCGCTGTATCGGCCAGATGTGCGTCCCTATTATAAATCTTACTGTCACTGGGTTAATTTAATGCAGCATTTCAAAATAAAAGTATTCATTTCTTCTTTTTTTTTAATCCTACTGACCCTGAATTTTTATTTGTATGTGTCTTAAATTAAGACAACAGTAAAAAAAATACTCTCAGCATCTGAATTCATAATTTTTACTTAACTTTTGATAGTTTTCTTTTTATTCACTTGATTATTTGTTTTGTGTTTCAGCATCTGGACCAGGAAATTTCTTCTTCCAGTTTGGTTAACTTGGCAGAATCCAGCATGTATGCAGTAGTTCCACAACCCCTGAATTCCCCTGAACCGGACTGCTCCCCTCCATCCCTGCCTTCTGGTGTAACGGGCCTTCCGGCCCCACAGCTGGACCTGCGTCTGTGCCATTGACTTGTTTTACTGCTTGCGCACAAAGACAACAACGGCTGGGGCATGACCTTTCTGTACCAGGAAAATCATGATGCATTGCACACTTCTCTTCTGATCAGTGACCTTTTTGGCCCTCTCAATACAGCTCTAGTTTTATAGTTTCTTTTTTTATCCACTCTATTGAATGTACCTGGCTGCATTGTCATTGACAGTTATTATTTTGAAAATCAATTTTTTCCTCAAAAGCAGAAACTGCAAATTGATGCAAATCAATGAAAATGCAAGTCTGCTGTTTCTTCCTGACACTGCATAGGAGTAGGTAATGCTCTAATCTCATTTCCCATCAGCCCATTAGACAGCCCCTCTCCCAAGCGTTTTACCGATTCACATTGTCCAAATTCAAAGCATGTCAAAGAAAAAAACCGGGTTGGCACAGGAATTTCATTACTGCTAGTGACGTATGATTGTTTAAATGTGTACAAAGCCAGAATTCACACAGGTTATATTTATGCAACATTGCAAACCATGTTAAAGACCTCAGCAAATTTATGTGAATGCAGTGCCTCATGCCAAATCTCATCTTAAGAATACCGCTAGTTCTCGTCCGATGATTCCGGCACGCATTTGGATTGTTGGACTACTGCATACAGAGGTTCAGGGAGAGTGAGTTTATTGGAGCACCTGTTGGCCATGCCGCTCTCTGTAAGGTTCATCTGTCAATGTTGCCATTCAACCCCTTGCTGCATTGTACATTTTACTGGAATGTAAAGTGTTTCTTTGTGTTGATAGTTTATGACTGTTTAATTTTTTTAACTGAAATACACACTTTTTTGATATGTATATTTATTGTAAATTTGCTGGATGTGAGCTTCAGACGGACGGATGATCTTTAAATACACTAGGATCTGCACTCTTTTAGGTTAAACCCAAGGAGAGACTATGCTTGACTACTTCTGAATTAAAGAGCCTCTGGAGGGTGCGATGTCGGAAGTTAATTGTTCTGGATATTTGTGGACTTGATACTATTGACTCCATGGTGTATGTAATATTGATCCATGTAAACTTCAGGCATGATCAGTGAGCCATGTTTGGGGATCTCTCCCATTTGAACTAAATGTTCCTTGACCTTGGATTGCTGAAGATTTGTGTTCCAGCATTCTCTTGTTTGTTTGACCGGATCGTGTACTAAAATGTAGGATACAAGCATTTGTCTGGATACTTTCATATCGTTTATCTTGCAAGATCTTCAGTGTATTCAAAATCAACCTCCACACTGACTGCTCGCTCCGCTGGAACAGTCTTGACTATGGACCGTTTTTAAAAAAGCCATGTAAATAAAGTAAGCCTCTTTGTTTCCCCTTCACCAAATACTTAACTTCTCTGTCTCTATTTAATACATTGCCAATACAAAATGCCATTTTATAAACTGTATAAAATGTGATCCAACAAACGTGTGTGTATATATATATATATATATATATATATATATATATATATATATATTCGTTTGATGGAAGTAATATTATGGTAACACTTTACAATAAGGTTCATTTATTAAACATTAGTTCATGCATTAACTAACATGAACTAACCATTTGTTACTGTATTTGTTATTCTTTGTTAACGTTAGTTAATACAAATCTAACTGTTCATTGTTTGTTCATGTTAGTTCACAGTGCATTAACTAATGTTAACAAGATTTTAATAAAGTATTAGTAAATGTTGAAATTAACATTACCAAAGATTAACAAATGCTGAAGAAGTATTGTTCATTCTTTGTTAATGTTAACTAATGTAGTAACTAATGAACCTTATTGTAAAGTGTTAGCAATATTATTTTATATTATGCATTGTAACTTACATAAGAATATTTACATTTTATAAACTATTTTATGGAAACGATGTAATGACGTGGTATGTGTTGGCCTGTCAATCAAAGTTCCTGAACAGTTTATCGGCCCCCACTGTTTTGTTAGGAAAGCTGCTAAAGATACGAGCGGACGGGACGGTCCCGTAGATCCGTACCACAACTGCTCTTGTTGATGTGCACTGAAAAAGGTTGCGATATAATTCTGCTTAGAATACGATTAAATGTCTGATAACGAGGAAGAACACGGGCCTGAAAGTACCTTTACCACCTATATGGCGGAAGGTGACCAGCTGTTTCAGAAGGGCGAGTATGTCAAAGCTATCGAGAGCTTTTCCATGGTGAGCTAATAATTTTGCCAAACACATATTGCATTGATTACGTTTAGACGAAATTAAATTGATTTATAAGCATCTTCTCTGCTATCCAACAGGCTTTAAGTTTGCAGCCGGATAATAAGAACTGTCTGGTAGCCAGATCCAGGTGTTACATGAAATTAGGTGATGCAGAGAGCGCGCTGAAAGACGCCGAGACGTCCCTCAAAGACAACAAAAACTACTTCAAGGTGCTTGCTTTTAGTTGCTTTTAGTTTTTTTTTTTGTTTTTTGTCTCATCATTTGTTCCAAAAAGTTCACAGTAGCAGCCACAGCTTTGAGTTACTGTGTGTTACATTACCTGTAGTAAGACATTTGTCCTGAAGAGGGCGTATTTACATATCTAACGTTACATCCCAAGCACGTTTTTCGAACAGAAAATATTACAAATATAACGTTCAATATTCTTTTCTCATGATATTCAATATTTGTGAATGAATATACATACTGTTTAAGGCAAAAGGTGAAAAGGACAGACTCTAATGTTACCTGTGAAGGGAATATCCACTAAAATGCTAAATAGCCAAGAAAGAGAGGTTCGTTCTGTGGAAAGTGTAACGTTAGCTTTTCAAATGACATTTGGCTAGTTTGGTATTTAGGATGTAATCCAATTAAATTCATGTAAGTTTTTAACGGTTTTTCTTTTTTTGAGCCCCTTTATAAGCTCTCTAAAAAGCAGTAAACCCACATCTGATGTATAGCAAAGGTTTGGGTCACTACATTTTTGATCTAATTTAATGCATTATTTGTGAATAAATATAAATACTTTTAAATAAATAAATAGTCCTACTCAGAAATGTGTACGACGTTGTAAAGTCAAGAGCGATATCATTGTGCAGCCTTTATTCTCTGAGTTCGACTGAGTGGGTCCCTGAGCTAGTGTGAGTGACTGGAGGCGGGGCTAATTTGAAATATTCATGCATCCGCATATAATAAATACATTTATAAACAGCACTGTTTTTCAACATTGATCATGTAAAAATACTCGATCACCAAAGCAGCTTATCTGAATGATTTCCTGAAGGATCATGTGACAATGAATGAAAACTGGAGTAATGACGCTGAACATTACATTTCAAAATTGATTAAAATATAAGTTAATCCTTCTTCTTTTAAAATTTTAATAATAGTTCCCAATATTCCTGTTTTACTGCATTTCTGATGTGCTAACTAGAAACCTGATTCTCTTTGGTTCTGCAGGGTTTGTATCAGAAGGCTGAAGCCCTCTACACTATGGGTGATTTTGAGTTTGCATTGGTCTTACTATCACAGAGGCCATAAGCTACGTCCAGAGCTACAGGAGTTCAGACTGGGAATCCAGAAAGCTCAAGAGGCAATCGACAACTCAGTGGGCAGTAAGTCCTTAGACGCAACATAATGAGAATGAGGAGTTAATGTTTTGGTTACACAACAAAATGACTAAAGTTAGTAACCTTCATCTGCCTCTCTCTCCCCAACTTACAAGGTCCATCTTCTGTGAAGTTGGAAATAAAGGAGACCTGTCTTTCTTCCACAAGTCTAATGGGGTGAGCTATCTCTTGCTCGTTCTCTCTTCCATTATAGCACCTACCATGTCACTCAATTTACTTTTATGTTCCATTTTAGCAGTTAGTAATGCATATCTGTTTGATGTGTTCCCAAAGGTTCATCCCAATCATTCTCATAAGAAGGAATCCAAAAAGCATGGCCAGAAGATGTGCAAATATGAAAAAACAGCCAAGCTACTTCTGGGAAGAATTGTACAGTGACAGAGAATACTTAGATAAACTTCTACAAGATGAAGGTGTGTGTTTTCATAGAGTTTTTTTTAGACCTTGTTAAGTTTGCATCTATGAGGGTGCATACTCATATAAAGTATGGCAATCTGCTCCCATACAGATCTTATAAAAGGTAAGATACGAACTGGAGAGCGTGTGCAAGATCTGATCGTGGGCTGTATCTCCTATCTGGGACACGTGGACAGCATTCTGGCAGCAGCAGAAGCCCATCTATGCTTGTCAACGAGACAGAAAACTAATGCAGCAGCAGTGGAACCGGGTTCGTCACAAGCCACCTTCAGACCTAACCCATATGTCCTCACCAGTCTGGGAGGAAATTGACAAAGGTGAACCTCTGCAAAGTTTAAGAGGAGTCAAAGTTCACAGCTTTAGGTTCCTAACAAGAAAGTTTAGCATTAGTTGCATATTCATGTTGGACATGCAAAATCATAAACTTCTGCCAAGGTTGGGTCAGTAAGATTTTTTTAATTTCATGCTCATTCAGGCTGCGTTTGTTCGATCATATTGGGAAATATTATTACGGTTTAAAAGTGTTTCAATTTTAACATATTTTAAAACGTAATTTATTCCTTTGGCCAAGCTGAATTTTCAGCATCATTACTCCAGTCTTCAGTGTTACATGATCCTTCACAAATCACTCTAATATGATGATTTTATGCTCCAAAAACATGTATGATTATTATCCATGTTGAAAACAGTTTTTTACATTTTTATTTCAGGATTCTCTGATGAATAGAAAGTTCAATACTTGAAATAAGAAATCAATACTTCTATTCATCAAGGATGAGTTACATTGATCAAAAGTTACAGTAAAGTCATTTATAATGTTAGAAAATATTCTAATTAAATAAATGCTGTTCTTTGAACTTTCTATTCATCAAATAATCCTAATAAAATGTAAAAACTGTATTCAACATGGGTAATAATCATACATGTTTTTGGAGCATAAAATATTCATATTAGAGTGATTTGTGAAGGATCATGTGACACTGAAGACTGGAGTAATGATGCTGAAAATTCAGCTTTTTTCAGAGGAATAAATTAAATTTAATATATATTAACATAAAAAAAGTCATTTTAAATTGTCATAATATTTCACAATATTACTGTGTTTTTGCAGCTGGTGAGCAGAAGAGACTTCTTTTAAAAACATAAAAAATCTTACTGACCCTAAACTTTTGACCGTAGTGTATATATATAAAAGTATATATATATATATATATATACATATATATATATATATATATATATATATATATATGTCCTCATTAATGTATATTTACTTCGTTCGAGTAATAAGTATCTCGTGAGTGTATAATATGCCATTGAAAATACATACGGGTAAGGGGTTCTAATGTCGTCCGCATGTTGCCCCTCCATCTTGAAAGTACATTAGCCAAAGAGGGACATACCGTTAATTCAAGCTTCGCGCTTTCACGTTTACGTTTGAGTTAACACTCATGGACTGAGGTTCGAACTGGAAGCCATGTTAATCTTGGACTGACATTGGCCACCGTAGGAAGTTAAAACAAAATCGGAATTGAGAGAAACAGAAACTAATATTCACTGGATGGTCATATACCCTTTCACTGCTAGATGGGAAGTAAAATGACACAGTGTAGCTTTAAATGTTATTAATAAAAGTTAGTGCTTGCTAAAGGACATTTGAACATACCCCTAAAAATAACTATGAAACTTTGGCTCATAACTGCACTGTACCATCTGTGCCATGGACATGAACAATAAATAAAATTCTGCTACTTGTTGAGAAGTGCCATTACTTTTATAAAAAGCTGCAGCAGATTTATTGTTGTTCAGTGGATTTTCACATTGTGGAATTTCACATGAGGGTGTAAAACAAATTTCACAAGAGATTCACATTTGTCACACATGTTTCAACCACTGTTGCCCAACAGAAAACTGCTCTGATTTGAAAAAGAAGATGACTTGGCTTGCCTGGTGGACATTAAAACAGATCAAAAAAATCCTATAGACTCATAGGAACAATCTTTCGCATCACTCTGGTATCCGCATGACTTTTGGATGGCAAACATTTTCCGGAATGTTCTGTTTGTTATTGGGTTTATTGAGAAAATTTGTTTAATTGACAGCCTTGAGTGCCGGCATGCAGAAAGCGGCCTGAAGAAGGCCCGCGAAGCTCATAAAGGTGGTGAAGGAATGGTCTGAGCAGGTGCTGCCCAACAAGAGAGAGTGCTTGGGAACTGGACAGCTGCATTGGTAGAGTTGGGAATCCATCTGCCCAATGTTAAATATATAATATCAATAGCACAAGGTTCAGAGAATAAAAATGTCCTTTTATCTTCTGTGTAGGCAATGCATTGATGGATCTTGGGAATATGGACAAAGCTCTGCATCATCATGAGAAAGATCTGGAGCTGGCCAAGAAAGGGTGAGCGCTCCACAAAGCAGAAAGAGTACCTTTTGTTTTTTGGTTGGTTAATAAACTACTAGTCATCAGGTGTGTTTGGTATGTGCTTTGCGTTCATAGCGACCTGACGGACAGTAAATCCAGGGCTCTGGACAACATTGGCCGTGTGTACGCACGCATCGGCAAGTTCCAACAAGCTATAGAAGTGTAAGTGCATTTGCCTTTAATTAAAGTTTACTTTGGTGTTTATGTACACAGACAAGTCTATTGTAATAGTAAATTAATTTTGTTCTGTGTGTGTTTATGTATGTGTTTGCATAGCTGGGAGGAGAAGGTGCCTTTAGCATGTGGCGGGGTTAGAGAAAGCTGGTTGTTCCATGAGATCGGCCGCTGTTACCTCTGAGCTGAAGCGTACAATCGAAGTACATCAAGACTATGGCTCCCACTCTCTCATGGCAGCGAATGACATCACTGATGAGAAATGGCAGCTCAATGCCAGTGTGCTCATGGCGCAGGCCGAATGTGAGTCCAAATTACATTGCCCAGAATCCCAGGAAGTCAGCAGTTTATTGGCACTCTGTGACCACTGAATAATCTGATTTCCCACAATGCTCAGAATCAATAGGAAGTTAATGTGGTCGTTGTGTATATTTGATCTACGCCATGCTGTGCGATTCAGATCATTTTACATCCTCTTTCTCCTTACATAGTGAAGCTGGGCAACTACAAGGCCAGTGTGTTAACACTTTGAGAGAGCACTGGACCAGGCAAACTGCTGCAGGACCACTCTGCCAGCGAAGCCATCCAGAAAGGTCAACACAGACATTCCTATCCTGCTCTCTCGACTCTCTCCTCATCCCTCTCACCATCCATCTTGTTCGTGGCCTTTTTCATAGTCCCTTCAAGCTTCATTAAAATGACTGAGATTCTAAATCACACGATGACACTGCATTGTTTCTGTGTATGTCACAGAGGACCAATATGGAAGTTTTTGTCAGTTTTACTGAAGGTGTGGTCACATTTACCATTGTTTGGCAAACGTTTGCAGGCAAATTCCAGTCATTTGAAATTGAGAATCCATGCGATCAGTAATTTGGCAAGGGCAAAATATTTCCCTGATGCAGATTTTGCATTGGGTCGATATTGGTCAAGCTTGCGTTTGTAAAGCTGCTTGGTTTTGAAGTGTGAACCTGATGCTTTATACATCGCTGCTGACAATGGACAACTGACCTTCTTTGGCAGCAAAAATGTTGCTGAATTTATGCTAATGTGACCACACCTTGCAATGGAGGGTAGTAATATTCTGTGATGTCTATCCTGTAGAATTCCCTTGAAACTGTTAGTCACTCATTTAAATGGGTCAGGCAACTTCTAGCTGATTGCCAGCTATTTCCTTTGCTGAGCTTCGACTTCTATGGCATCACCCGTGGGGCTTGTGCATATTAAACATTAAAGGGCTTAGTTCAACCAAATGAAATTAAGTCATTAATTACTTACCCTGATGCAGTCAACCCTGTAAGACCTTCGTTCATCTTCGGAACAAAATGAAGATATTTTCTATTACATTTGAGAGGTGTGATCACTGCTACATAGGCTGCCTAGGGATTCGAAACTCTGACGGCCCAGAAAGTCATTGAAGAAAATGTTTAAATATTCCATGCGACTACAGTGGGTCAACTATACATTTATCAAGCAATCGAGAATACTTTTTGTGTGAAAAAAACAAACAAAATAACAAGTTTATTCGACTATACCTTTTCTTCATTGTAGGCCTGAAATGAGACTTCAAGAGATTTCCACGACACATGTGTGAGAACTGAACTGAAGTAGTTAAAAGTGATCGCAATTTTTGCACATACGTCGTGGAAATCTCTTGAACTCTCGTCTCAGGCCTACAAAAAAGAAATGGAGTGGTCGAATAAAGTCGGTAATTTTTTGGTTGTTTTTTTTCACACATTTAAACATTTTCCTCATTGACTTTCTGGGCCGTCCAAGTTTCAATCCCTCAGGCAGCCTATGTAGCAGTGATCCACCTCTC
Source organism: Hybognathus amarus (assembly GCA_030378365.1). Lineage (NCBI taxonomy): Eukaryota > Metazoa > Chordata > Actinopteri > Cypriniformes > Leuciscidae > Hybognathus > Hybognathus amarus. Next base: position 640,521 of record JAQIUQ010001579.1, read on the forward strand.
AAATTTAATAAAAATATCTTCATTTGTGTTCCGAAGACGAACAAAGGCCTTACCGGGTTGGTACAGCATAGGGTTGAGTAATAATTAATGACTTAATTTTCATTTTTGGGTGGAACTGAACCCTTTAAAGTGGATCAAAGGAGATTTATTATGGAAGCTAAGAAATATTAGCTCATATTATATGACAAAACCAAAGTGAGTTTTGAAGGAAAGCAATGACAAAGGTTATGCTTGGAGAAGCATTTTACAAGTCATGAGAATAAAAAGTTACGAAAACGTTCGACTTAAATTTTATTCCAGGAAAACAGCTGTTCTGATGTTACATTGCACGCAATGCGTCACTGGAATATTGTTGTGTTGTGAGTAGTTAGTACATGGTGACAGAATACTTATTAATTCTAGTTGTTTAGCCATAATATCTGAACTGATAATTGTAATATTTACATGCATTCATTGATCAGTTTTCATTTTTTGCATGTTATTCTTGATTCTTGACTATCCTGTTGCTCTAATATCTATATTATTCTGCTATTATTTGACTGACTTTAATCAACTCCTCAATTCTCTCGTCCTTTAGGCTTTGTGAAGCAAGACATATATTGACCCAGTAAGAAGAGAAACCCATCTGAATAAAATGTCTGCAATTCAACCTCCAAGACAAGTCAGAACTAATGCATCCTTACTAGTGGAATAAAATCTGCCTGAGGAACATTGTGTTGGATTGCATTCGGGTGTCATTGGTTAAGGATTACTTTATGACTGCCTTCTCTGTGTTGTTTGCATATTGTAAAAATATGTTTTGCATAGTTTTACATAAACAGACTGTCACAGTTTCAAGTTATATAACAAATCATGTTTGATATTTGCTGATGCAGTGTCCAAGCGATGTTGCCCAGATACTGTTAATGTTTTGCTATAGACACACACTTGTGCTGTGACCCTTGTTGATAAAGAGAAATACTCATTATCTAAACATGTACCGAATTGAAAATCATTCAAATGACTTTAGGTTTGACCTCTGGTTAAGTTTACACTCCATCTATTGAGTTGATATTGACTTTGCATATATGCTAAAACACAAATTAACACAAATAAATGCCCTGACCGATTGCATATACGAATTGCTGCCAATTTGTGTGTGTGTAGAGAGAGAGTATGTTTGTGTGGGTTATAACTGCTAAATATGTAAACACACCACAAGCACATGTGAGAAAGTGGTCGCAGCCAACCTGCATTTGTGCTGAACTCTACAATAAGCTGAAGCAGTCGATTCCTGAATCTGTAAATCCTGTCAGTGCAATGTCAAAGCGCATAACCACTCAGCTGCCCTTCATACATTCACACGTCCCTCACAGACATTCAGCAAGTACATAACATGCACTCAGGTTTGCTGAGGTATGCTCTTGTACAAAAGACCTGTAAAAGCATTCATTCAAATAATAATAGCTGCCTATTGAAAATGCAATTGGCATGTATTCATTAATAGTATAAATCTGACGAATCTTCATATTTCTTTTTTAATCTGCCAGAAGTCAAGTTCATACTTGGTGTGTGTGTGTGTAAGCAAGTGGTGGTTTGCTGTTATCTCACAAACGGCCTTATCAGGTTCATTTTACCGTTGTTTATTCTGATTTGAGGTGTATTCTAATTCTGATTGAATTTATTGATTACATTTAAGAATATGACATACAGATATCACAATGCATAAAAAATACTGTCCTTTGGCTTTATTGGTCAGTGTTAGGGTTTTGATCTTTCAACAGAGAGAGAATCTCATTGATTGTATTTATATATTAATATCGTTATTGCAAATGTTTAATATTACCTCTAAACTTTGACTAGGCTAGGCATGTTGCCATATAAATTTGATCTAGGACCTCAAAGCATATTTAAATGTTTGTGTAGTTTGTGCTACTCCATAAGGGTGTTAGTTGTATGTCATGGTGTAGGTAGGGCCCAAACATAAACTCAAGCCCAGGGGCCCTCAACCTGCCTGATATGTGAACCTCACAACACATAATTGATTGGCACCCTCTCTTAACAGTATTAGACTGCTTAGATTAAGCCAGGATTAGGCCTTAGTTCAATTAGGTTCAATTGCTTTTATAAACATGCCTTAGAAAGAAAACATTACTGGTGTGTATCTAAAGACAAAACAATGGCACTGTTTCATTTTGAAGATACGTTAGTGTAAGTCGCTTTCAGCTAAACAGCTCAAACATGCATTTTAGTCTGGGACTAAGCTTAAATAGATTTACAGTAGCCTATTTAGAGTTAAGATTTGTCATTGTTATAAAATTAAAGTTAAGATGGAATTTTAATAATGTAGGAATTAAACCATATGATAATTTGAGACGTAAACATGAGCAGTAAGATGTCAAAAAAAGTACAAATTCCGGCTGGTGACGTGCACAGCAGTAGCGGGTAGCGCGCTTAAAATTTGCCTCTGTTCTGCCCATAGACTGTAAAGGTTCTGCCTCTCCCTTCCGTGTCGCGTCTCTCGTGCACGCAGAGAGCGTGCTCAAGAGCCAGTGGTTTCCGTTTTGTTTCCTGATTATTGCTAGTGCTCGGCCAGGCGGGGGTTTTCAGCGCAGCGCTCTGGAGAAACGTGGAATTTGGCTGCACGGTGCTTCGAACCATTAGCCTCGGGAAACAGTGACAGCTTTTCATACATCTGCCAACGTTATAATCAAGTGAGTTGTATTTGACGCTGTGCACTCAGTATTACATTTTTAATCTTGTTTATCATATTTTCAACCAGTAAGTTTTATTATGCAAATCTAAGTTTATATAAAACGAAAAAAAAAAACCCAAAGGGTTTAGATGTAACAAAAAAATGTGTTTGTGGTGTGCTTTCTTCTCCAGCTGCGCGAGGCAGTGCCACGCTGATTTGTTTTGTCTGCATGCAGCGTGGCCGGGCACTGCCACTCCCCGAAATCCCTGGATTAACATTGTTAACTGACCGCTAATGAACGGAGTTCGCTTATTCATTATTCATTCAACAAACTTCTGTACATTTAACGTTAGACTTTCGTTGAATGAAATGTAGTTTGCGTTTCTTTTGAATCGGCGCACAAATTGGCCATCTAAAATGTGTGCTCAGTGTCGTTAAATCAAGTAGCGTTATGCGTGTGTCGCGTGACATCTGCTTGAGTCGTCGTTACTGTCTAAGTGAATCTAGGGCGTTTGGGGTTTTCTTTGTCTTCCATAGATTAGCTGGCGTGCCCTGAATCTAATTTGATCACACAAAGGCTGCGTGTCAAAATCCAGTGAGCTTGCCTACCCTGACAGCATTTGGGAATCAGACATCAGCATTGAAATGACTCAGAATGTGTTTGCGTCCTGAGAAATACTGTCTGAGTAGGCAGCACGTTTGATATTTAGGCACAGCCACAAAGTGGTGGCCCAAATTATGTGCAGGTGTTTGTGTCTCATGGCTCGACTGTTTGTGTCTCATGGCTCACCCATGGGCTCTTGTAAAACAGGCCCCAGCTTCTGCTTTTCTCACACTTTCATCAGAATCTGGACCGTGGCCAAGGTTAAATTAAAGCTTTACTTTTTAAAATCCAGCCTCTGCATTGAAGAGTTCATGTTTTTTATTGTAAGTAACGGGTGCCTTTTGAACCCATGAGATGTGAACTGTCTTGCCCGGCTGATAGGTTTGTCATTTGATTAAGCTCTAAAGATTTGCATAGTTCCATTTAAAATGGGGAACACAGATGTATTTTGTCCAGAAGATGATGACAACTGGTTTCACAATTAAAGCGTGTCATTTGACAAAGTGTGTACTCGGTTTCATGTTTCTGGGCTACAGCTGTACTTCTACTTATTACTTTGAAATCTAGCAGCTATTACTTTAGAAGGCAGATATATGATGGTGCAAACTATGTATCATTGAAACTGAAGTCTTCCAGCATACAGTTTCTATGGGTTTCTCTTAGGCTTCTTTAAAAGAGTTAAAGATATGAGTCCAAGAGAAATAAGGATAAAAAGTAATGCGTAAGCCCGAGAAAAAACAGCTCTTGCGTCTGATAGTCTGACTGCTGCTCAAATTTCACATGAAATGCACTGTGGTGCTTTATTTCATATGAATTCGAATGTGCACTGGTCTAAACTGAGCAGTGGTTTTCAGATTTTGCTTAGTTAGAAGGACGAGCTGGATTCCGTACAGAGGTTGTAGAACTGAAATAGGCAGCTGTGGGTAGTAAAATTGACCTTTCCTAGAGCCTATGTGCTTTAAAGGATCTAAAAGGGTTGTTTCAACTACCATGTTCAGGTGCATATTGCTTTGCATTCTGGGCAATTGGAAGACAGGGCTTGCTTTGAGTTTCTGTTAATCTTTGAACCAAGTGTTCCTGGAGCTGCCTGTCATTTAACCCTTTGTTTACATTTTTATGTAGTGTAATTCATCTCGTATGTGGTCTCCCTTAAAAATGCATTCACACTCACTATTGCAAACTTGTCTTGTTTTTTAGAAGCAGCCAGCTGTGTAGCAATGGAAGCTGATCAGAATCAGGAAGTTCCAGAGGCTGTTGCCGAGACACAGGAAGTGGCAGTGCAGCAAGAGGAGAAACTGGAGCCCAAGTCTGGGGAGGTGGCTCCGGCACCTTCAGAAGCAGCAAGTCCTCCAGAAGCGGCCTCTGAGCAGGAGAAAACCCCTGAGACGGAGCATTCTGCTCGAGAAATTGCCAGAAAAGGAGAAAGCGACAGAATCTGAAGCACCTCCTGCCAAACCATCCCAACCTCGAGCTGGCTCCAGCGAAATCTCCCAGGAAACCCCAGCTGCCGAAGTCATCGGAGAAACTCCCTCAGCCAGAACAGAAGAAGGAATCTGAGGAGCCACAGGTTCAAGTGAGATTCTGTACCTGAGAAGCAGGAGGAAGAAGCTGTGAGAAGAGGAGGAGCCTGCCAAAGAGGCAGAGTCCAAACCCACTGCTGTGAATGAAGCCAAGCTAGAAGAAGCCGGTAAAGGCGAGGTGACTGAGACGGAAGGAGGAGAAGAGGAGAAGGTACCACAACCAGAGGCTGATGGGGTTCAAGCCGAAGCATCCAAAAGAGGCCGAGACCCAGCAGAAAGAGCCAGAGCTGCCTTTCTTCTTTGGCTGGTCCCTGCTTCCAGAGGAAGAGGAGCGAACTAAGTGTGCAACCATGGACTTTCTCAGAGACTCTGGACACATTGGAGGCCTTCAAAGAACACATCAGTGAATGTGAGTTGCCTGTGTAAACGCATACACATGATTCTTCTCAGGGTTTGTGTGCTTGTGGATATGTTGCTGACTTTGTTTTTTGTTTCCCAGTTACTGGTGAGGCAGAAAGAGGCTGGATCTCTGAGCAGTACTTCCAGAATGCACTGCCCCTCCACTGCACTACAGACTTCTGTGACCGATGGCAAAGCAGAGGGGGCGAAAGAATATAGAACTATAGGCGAGTTTTTCAGCCATTAAAGGGTAACTGAATCCTGGTCAGAGCCTGACTCCACCCACTGGCAATATTTGAAAAATGCTGAAAAGGTGGGCAGACCCCAGCGGAGATAGAGGGGACGAAATAGATGCTGAAACACTTGATCCCTGATCGTTTCAAGACTCCGAATTCCAACTCCTGACTCTCTACAGTGGTTTTCCCACGAACAAGCTGGTTTTTATACTGCCAGGGTGTAGCTCACATGGTGAGCTGAAACCTGCGTGACGTCACAAAGTGCAGAACATCCAATAGAAAAATTCAACTGCAGCAGCCACCGTTCTCAACCTGAAGAGGGCAGCACTGAGACGCTTTTACACCATATAGTGTAGAAAATAAAACACTTTATACACAAATGTCAAAATAATTACTTAAATCAATGACAGAAAGATCCATTCTACAGATCATTAACTAAAAAAGTTGGTTTAGTTACTCTTAACTAATTCTCTGGCTGAATATTTGAAGCTTGTGCTTGTACTTTACTACATAAAATATTGTCAGTATTTTAATATTAGTTGTAATCAATCATTAACTTTATTTCATTCATTTATAAAGCATAAATAAACGCAACGTTATTTGACCACAGTGCTGTACACAGAAAATAAGTATATATAACAGATGCAAAATAAACAGTAATAATGTAAGTAATACATGCAAGTATGGAAAAAATGCAAATACCGTTGGTGGGACTGTCAGTGTATATATCGATACATGTGTGAATGGTTAGATTAATAAATGGTGTGAAATTGTTATTCATTGTTCCTTCCTGAAAACAACTGCATTAATGTTAACAAATTTAAAGTTCCTGTAAAGTCAAAATTAAGTATGTGTTCAGAGTGTCAAACCACAGAAAATGTGTTATTAGCCACCCAGCCAAATTTGAATGATAAAATAAGCTGTCAAAATCTTGAAAAAAATTAGCAGTATTCTCTGCTCTCAAACGCTGGGGGCGTGTCCACTGGCTGTGCTGAAGCCACGCCCACTCACAGGAAAGCTGCCGACAGTGATGTTAGTTGAAATTACTTTCTGGACAGGCGCAATGTGAAGGCCGAGGCTGGAATATAGTCGGTTCAGTACGACTTCACCAGTAACAGCGATTATCAGTGGATTCACAGTTGTCTCTGTAAGAAGTTTATCAATTATCCGTGTAAAATGATCACAACAGAGGCAAGTGTTGGTGGTGACACCAGCTCTCCATCAAGGTGGCTCTTCCACAAACTTCATCCACCTCTCTCGATGTGATCGTTTTTAGGAAACTTAAAATATCTGTTTAATACATAATTCATTCAGGTAGCAGTCCTGACGCGTCAAGGCATAGCTAGCTAGCAAGCTGTAGTAACTAACAGTTTGCACTCGGACCATGACTCACGTTGAAGTGCCAAACTGATGTGAATGTGCTCATTGTTAGGGAGGGTGAGCTCAGTGGCCTCAGTGCGTCCATGAAGTAGGGTGTGTCCAGGAGCTCAGGGGTTTCCAGTGTCATCCAGCCTCTTTTTAGCCCCGCCCCAAAAAGCCAAGAGCTAAACCAAGAGCTGTTTCATATATTTATAGCCTTTTTGTAAATGTGTTTATGTATTTCATTATCGTAAGCAGGTACAGTGTACCCTAAGTTATCTCATTGTTATTTATATTGTAGTTATTTTTTAGTCAATTTCCCATAGACTTATAAATTTTTTTTTTGTATGTATTGTAATGCTTTTTTTACATCTTGGCCAGGGACTACAGACTGAAAAATAGCCTTTTGGCTGAATTCTGGCTTTTTTAACAATGTTTGTTCGATGCGTTTCTATAATTGCACTGTCCCTGTTTAAATAAAACAATAAATCAAATCAAAATCTAGAAAATAGCAATGGTGAAATTGTTTAAACGGTTTAACTAAACTTAAGTTCACAGTCTTTGTAAACATTTAGCAATACATTTATAATGTGTTTACAATTATTTTATTTATTCTTTTAGAATTGCCTTTACAGGGACTTTAACTATTGTAAAGTCCTACCAAAATATACAGTACTTATTTGACCATTTTTCTTGCAGGTGGTCAAAGAATCATTTGGCAAGGCTGATGAGCTCTCAGTCACTGCCCTCATAGTGACCCCTGGTACGTTCGGGGCCCGTGTGGCTTTGACAGAAACCCAGATGAAGCTGTGGCCTGAGGGAGCGGACAAGGATGGCGTTCCTCCGGCCCTCCTGCCCAGCGTCTGAGTCTCTCCCAGGGGGCAGCCGCGCCCACGTCACATTAGGCTGCTCTGCCGGCGTGGAGTCAGTTCAGACCGGTTTGGATCTGCTGGATATCCTGGCTCTGCAGGAAAGAGGGCAAGGAGGGCACCCAGGTTCGGAGATGGAGTTGGGCACTTTGTCCCACCTGAGCGAGGGCCGTTGGTTCCTTGCCCTGAGGGAACCGACTACAGCAGACACCATCTGACTCTAGCTTCTCTGAAGACAAGCCCACCAGTGACCAGGCCAAAAAGGATGGAGAGAAAGAAAAAGAAAAAGTGTACCATCCTGTGAGTGGAAAGCGAGAAGGAGAAGAGAGGGAAAGAAGACATTTTTCCTAAGGGCTCTGGCCCTCGGTTGGCTGAGGATGATGTTGTGTTTTTGCATGTGTGTAGGTGGATTGCGTGTATGTTTCGCAGCTTTAGTGTGTGCACAGGGATGGCTTGGGATGATTTGGCAGGCAGTGTGTAGACCAGACGTTCCAAAGCGGCCTGCTGGCTCCCGGGTTCCCTCAGCTGGTGCCTCTTTTTGCTTCTTCCTGGCAACACAAGCTCAGAGGCCTTAGTATCTGCCTTGAGGTCAATGGTTCATTTTGCTTTAGGAGCTAGTTCACACGGCTGTTTGGCCGCCATATCATCCCGTTCCCTTTACACAGGTACATTCACAGATTGGTCTTCCTTACACGTGACTCATGTAGAACACTTAGATTTAGCACAGCTTTACCTGATTTTGTACTCTGTCCAAGCTCCGTTCTTGTTGCATTAGTCCAGAAACATGGTTCGAACTGCTCTTCAAATTCAGTTTGAGGCTGGTTTTGCTGTATTTTAGAAGATTTTCATTCTAAATTTACATTTTAGATCTTCTATTTCAGGAAATAAAAAGCATTTTGAGCATTTTCAACACAGGGTGTCTTGGTATTGAGTATAAATCTGCGAGTTTAGTATGTGATTCTTTGGTATCTCTCCTTCGTGCCTTTCCATAATGAATTCTTGCAAATAATCAAAGCTCCACACAGTTGTTATTCTCCACTCATCTGATAGTGATCAGGTGTGTGTGCGCCTTTTGCAAAAAAAAAAAAAAACAATCCACTTTATTCTTCCTTTCAATCATGTAAGATTTACAACGTTTTTCCTTTTTCATCCAGTAAGACTACATACTCTCTGTGATGTTTCTATGTTTAAGTGTGTGTCTAAAATGTGTAAGTCTGTCCCTGTGAACATTCTCCTAAACTGTCTTACCGTTTACACAGTGTTGGTCAAACCATCTGAGACCTCTTGAATTTACAGCCCATGACGCTGGATAAGACATGCCTGTACTTCTCTTTATTATAGCTGTATAGTCAGCTCTTTCATAAATCCAGTATATTCACATGTTAATAGTAAATTATCTCACTCTCGCTCAGTCTCTCTCATTTTGAAAAATGTGCACTCAAATACTGTGACAAGCATCTGTCTGGTGCCTTCCTCTGTAGGTTTCTAGATGGCCGAAGCCATGCTTCTTGTAGCTCCATCAAGGCACAATTTTTGCACTTACCTTGTTTTTCATTTGTTTTTGTACACTTAATAAGAATGTGCTTGGCTCTGACAACCTTGGCTTTGTCTTGTTTTAGTGATGTTCTGGATTTATTTATTCTTTAGCTTGTTCTAATTAAGGGTATGTGCCATACATTTACCATATGGCATGGCTGAATGCTCATTTGTCCTCTTCAAAATAGTCTCCACCTTTGTCCAGAAATTAGTTCGTGTAACCAACAGTGAACATCTGCTCTTAACTGCACCGGTTTCTGCATTCTACAGGAAATTAAAAAGAACGTGCATGCAGGTTAAGCAACTACATATTCACATTTGAAGTGGATCAAAACATTTCAAAGTTATATATGAATTTTGAACAATACCTGTTGTCTTAGGACAACTTTCACTTTTTCTTGAACCATTTCAAATGTTGACTACTTTGCTTTGAGATGCTTTTGTTTTAGTTACTGACTGTCATCAAAGTGCATATCCCGATTTGTATGTCACTCATGGATGTCAGTGTTCGGCTTTTGCCACTAGGTGGTGATTGTCACCACTGAAGCGTATAGACTCCAGATGGAAGCCCATGTAATCATAATGATGAAGCTTAACAGCAAGTGAGTTGAACAACCAGAGAGGCAAGCATAGGTTTGTTTAGTCTTGAAATAAATATGCCCACCCACATATATCTATTCTCTCAGTCATACAAGACTTGCCTTGACAGTATGTTTGTATCAGCATGCTCACTATCTCCAAGGTGATAATTTGCTGCCAAGTCCCATTTCTCTTAATGTGCTTGAGGTGGTATATATATATATATATACACACACAGAGTGGCTTTCAAATGTATTCAAACCCTGTTTTTTATCATTTTGCTACCATATGTTCAACTACTTTATATTACTTATTTGTCAACATATACCATTATGACAAAGCAAATACTGATTTTGTGATAACTTTGCAAATTTATTAAAACTGTAATTACAACTTCACTTCTAGATGTCACTACACTTTAAGTGGAGTTAAGGGTAAATAATATACAATGGAATAGGTGTGATTTAGAAAGGCACACACCTCTCAATTAATGTCTAACAGCTGAAAATACAAATCAGAGCAAAAACTAAGCCAAAAAGACTATCTGTAGAGCTCAAAGATAGGATTCTAAGACAGATCTGATGAAGACAAAACAAAAGTTATTTTGCTGCATTCAATTCAATTCTGCTATTGAATGTTGACAGAAGCATACACTGTAAGAAATATTTTCAAGATTTGTTATCACAACATTTTTCTTTTGTCAACTCAACTTAAATAATTTATTTAGTTGAGATAACTTATTATTTTGAGTTTCTGATGATTAAATCAATCTCCTTCATTGTATTAACTCACTTTTTCCAGTTCAATTAACTTAAACATTTTAGGCAACCAGGTACTTTTTTAAGTTAAACCAACAATAGCCTCTATAATCCTTGATGGGAGAAGTTTGGAACAACCTCATTCAACCTCAATGGTGCTGGAAAATGCCCAAATGCAGATGTGCAAAGCTTGTCACATCATACCCCAAAAAGACTTCAGGCTATAAAAGTGCTTTAAGAGTTAAACTTATGCTATGAACTTATATCAGTTTTTCCTTTTTAGCATTTGCAAAGTTATCACAGAACTTTTTTTTTGTTTTGTCATTATGGTGTATGGAGTATTTAACATAAGGCAGCATAACAAAGTGTGAATACTTTCAGGCACTGTGTGTGTGTATATACTGGATGGATGGATGGATGGATTTAGCATTAAAATCAAATGCATTACAAACATGAAGCTAACTTTTCACATAATTATAATGCTTTTCTTGCAACTTGGCACTGACCCTCATGCCACGCTGTGAAACTTGTGACTTATCAAAGTCTTGCTTCTGCAAACACTGGTGACATCCAGTAATCAATGGTAATGTTTCTATTTAAAGCCTGCACTGTCTGTTTTGTAAATTCAGCTTGAGTCACATCTCTTGGCCCTTCAAACCCATTAACTGATGCTGCCGGCGTGGACAGGAGCCAAACAGTGCATTAGCAACAGTCAGTGCTGCAATCGGGTGCAATGCCCTTTGTAAAGGCCAATTCATTCACCTGAGAAGCTCCATCACTTTGATCTTGTATGAGATTAATCATTAGATATGGAGCTAAATTTAATTTCAAAAGAAAGATTGTGCTAACTGGGGAGCCTGCCTGTAAAAGCCTCTGAATTTGTGTAGACTAATGATTAATTCGATCTTTGTTTGGCAAATGTGAATATTATTTTATAACATTAATGGTTGTTGTACTTTTCAATACTTTGATTTGCTTTTTTTATTTTAACTACCATTATTTTTGTTAAGCTAGTTAGGCTACGTAATTATAAATAATATAATTAATATAATATGACCTGAATATGTGGCCAGACTCTTGCGCGGACTATGACGCAAAGCTATGCTTGTTTAGTTGTCTGGCAAAATAGAAATGATTGTGACAACTAATTTTAGAAATCCTCACTTTCAAAACCCAAGTACACTTTGCACAATCGGGTCATTGATGCGCGTTGCTAAACGCCTGATGGTGCAGTCTGATTGGCCGAGCGGCGCGGAATTAGCCAATCAAACCCTGGTCCGATGAATTGTTCACTGTTCGAGTGGGCGCGTCCTCGAATCACGGCGGATGGTGAGAGCCAATCAGAGACAGAAGAAATCAGCCAAGGCCATCGTCAGATGTCGGCGTAGGGAAAACAGGAACGGCTGTGAGGCTAGTGAGGGAGGGAACGAGCAGCCACGCTGTTTGGAGGAAAAGTGTCTCCTCCTGCAACCATATCTCGACTGTCAACACACTCAGAGAGACTTCGTACAGTAGGAAATCCCCAAAAGGAGAAAACTTCCCATCCTTAATCTTACATAGACCGGTAAGTGGCGTAAAACATCAAGGTAACATTACTAGTAATATAAACATTGACTACTGAAAGCAGTCTTTCATTTGGAAGTAAATGTAACGTTAGCTAAATATATGAAACAATATAAAACAAACAGTGACACAGCTCTTTTTGCTCAAAACGCTACATTAGTGTTGACGAACCTTAACGTTACCGTGGCTTATCTAACGTTATATTTATTGTTATTTTCATCATGAACATCAGTCAGAGCCGTATGGAGACAGGTTCTACTTGTCTCTCTACCTGTCATTTAAATGAATGAATGCTTGAAGGGCTGCGTTAACGTCTTTCACGTATACGGAAGTGTAAGGTGATGTTATGTTCTTGAAAAAGAAAATAAACAAATTCAGCACACAAGAAGAGTTAAAACAAATGTTCATTTCCTTAGTTACTTAGTCTAGATATGTTTGTCAGGTTATGGCAAGCCGTTTTAAAAATATGTATTCCTTAAAAGTACTATTGGATTTTAGTGCATGTACATTGTTAGTACTTTTATTCGTAAATGGTATCTATTCAATTAGTCACTACTAGTGCATACTGCACTCATGACTAGTCACATTGTCACTTAGTACATGCAATTAAATCACAGTACTTATTCTCTTGCTGCTAGTCACTATCCCTGTAGCACCAAATAACTTTTCAGTTTGTACAGTGACTTGGACTAAAGGAATGAGTAATTGTATTTAATGAATTGTTACTTGTCTCAAATGGATTACTCGCTAGCAATTAAAAAAGTACTATAGTAGTAACAACTAACATACTGATTTGTTTTTATAAGAATACATGTTTAAATGGATTGCTGTACTGTGGCATTTAATAAAAGTAAATTAAGGTGAATCTGCATTTGAGTAAAGCATTATAAGCTTGAGCTTGAATAAGGAGGATCTATCCTTATGCTTTAGATGAGTAGATTTAATCAGGATAGAACTTTAGATTTGGTGTTGCAATGTCTTTAGTGCAATTCAAATGTAACTGTCTAATATTTGTGTCAGATATGTTTGATTTGTGTGGAGGGTAGTAAGATCAGATATCTTTAGTGTGACTCCCCCTTCTCCCTCGCATCCTTCCTATGTGATGAATGATACTGCTGCTGTTTTGTGGGTGAGGGAAACAGATGTAAATCAGCTGCATCACTACTCAGTGTGATGCAGCACGACCCCTTAACCAGCTGTGCATTGCAGTATGAGCTAGTGTGCATGATGCAATGGGCCTGCACTTACAGAAAAGTACTACAGCATTACCATCTGACCACACCATTGTAAACGGGATCAGATCAGGGCACTGGTGATGTAATTCTGTGTGCAGTAAAATCAATACTACTAAAATGCTCCACAGCGCTCTCAGTAATATAAGAAAGTACATAACACATCAGTCGCTGTCGCATTCACCTACTGAATCTAGAGTACACTGCCAGTTTTTCTCTTGCTCATCCATCTTTCAAAATGTACCACAGAAACCATCATTGTTATGTAGTTATTGTTCTAAAACTGTAATTAATAAATATGGGATTTTTGTCAGTCATTGTAAGCTGTCAGAATCCTACAGTACTTTCTTGTTTGGAGGAAATTGGCTAATAGGAAGTTTTTTTTAGGGTATTTTTTATAGGTGTGTCTGTTGATCTCAGATTACAGGAACAAACTCTATATAATATAACTTTGTTCCATAATATACCGGCTTTGTCTCTATTTGCTTATTTAATTTTGAAAGCTGCACATTAAATATTTTTTGGATGCAGTGTTGGTTTCACAATCTACTTGCTTATCTGTCATATTGTGGTTAACTTATTTTACATCACTGACCTGTGAGTTGAGTGTGGCCAGTGCAATGACTCATCACTTCCTTTGGCTGATGTTTTCAGTGATCCCGGATATCAAGTCTCAGATGTACTTGATATCCATGGATGGATATACAGCAATGAGTTTGTGCATGTGTGTGAGTTAGTTGTTGTGGCAAGCTTTTTGGCTTTAAATCACGTTGCTTTTCTTCTCAGTCTGTACGTTCATTTACAGCACTCCAGTGAGCTGGGTGGGAGATGTGCAGAGGAATGTTGAGTCCGCTCTCTTCATTAGTAAATTGTTTGGGGTCAAGGAGGACCTGACTGTCTACTCAATTGAACGCTCTGTTCTCCTCGCCACATGCATCCATTAATTGTCATTACAGAAGGGGAGCTTTAGAAACAGACTATTATCAAGGTGCATAAAGAAGATACAATGTCATTCTTATTTAGAGCATTCCTTAGTAACAAGTTTTTTTTTTTGTAATGATGTGAGAAGCCCATTCGTTTATTGTTTGTATTTTTCTTTGATATTGCAATGAACATATAGCTGCTGATGCTTACCGGTATATGGAAAAATATGTTATCTGTTAAAAAATAAATACTGAATATCACATACACTACCATACAAAAGTAGTCAGTAAGATTTAATAAATTGTTTTAATAGTAGTCCCTTATACTCACAAAGGCTTAGTTGATAAAAATTAAAACGGTAATATTGTGAAATATTTCTGTTTAAATGTTTTACTTTTAATATATTTTATAATGTAATTTATTCCTGTGATATCAAAGCTGAATTTTCAGCATCATTACTCCAGTCTTCATTGTCACATGATCCTTCAGAAATCATTCTTCATGTAAATGATATAACTATTATCAATGTTGAAAACAGCTGTGATGCTTCATATTTTAGTTGAAACCATGTTAATTGTTTTTTTAGGTTTCTTTGAATAGAATGTTCAAAATAACATAAATTCTTTGAAACACAAATATTGTATAATGTTATAAATGTTTTTTTGTTACTGTAAATTTTGATAAATTTAATGGATTGCTAAATAATAGTAGTTTAACTAGTAATTTCTTAACACTCGCACCCAAAAATCTTTTAAATGGTCGTGTAATACTTTTTGCAGCATTAGTTTATACTGTCTGTGTTGTTTTAGCCAGTACAGAGCCAGTATAGTGCTAAATGCATATTGAGATAGTTGGCCCTGCTTGTCATTCTCTGCCAACTGGTTTATCTTTTCTTTTTAAACAAAAAGGGTTGTGTTGACCCCACTGACAGCTTGGCACTTTCGTTTTACTGCACGTCCTGACAGGGTTCAGACAGGCGGCTGACTGTGATGTCATTTGAATGGGACTTTAGCCTGCCAATCACAAATGCACTCATGTATGAGAGTTTTCACTGCTTGGCACTGTTGACTGAGAGAATGGGAAATTGGGAATAATAACTTCTAGCTCATGTACTGTAGGTGTTGTGTGCCATAAGATTCATATAAATTGGTTATGGACAGTGTACATACAATATTGTCTTTCTCATACTATACTGAATGCCTGTCTGGATGTTTTTTCTTTTCTTTTGGTTTAAGAAAGCTTAGTTGTACCTGATTATGCTTCTGTTATGTGTCAGTCAGACTGCATTGGTTGCTCTTGTCTTGTGCCACAGCACGAAGTCCATGTCTAATCAAACCAGGGTGAGCATCAAGCCTCATCTTCAGCTGCTTTCCCTAATTCAGGAAAAGGTAAAGAGAGAGAGAGAGCAGATGAACTTGGTGACAAAGGCAAATGTAATCCAGCGTAAGAGAAATGCCTGCAAAAAATGACTGAATATTTGTAAATTACGTTTGTTTCAGCAGGATGCTGCTAGATGTTATATTTAAATGTGTTAGTTAGGGTGTTAGTTTTACTTAGACACTCAAGTTCTTGCTCAGTTTCCTGGATAAAGCGAAACGGATAAAGCAATTATTGTATTTAATTTGTTTATTGTATTTTAAAGGCATACATGCCAACCTACGTAAGCAAATCTATCAGAAACTATGTAATTTTTTATTTATTTAGCCTTATTTATTTTAATTACTTTTTATTTAGCTTTTTTGTTGATTTATTTATTTAGCCTTATTAGTCTTTCTATTGATTTATTCATTGCACTGATGCATACCCGCTGCAGGTTCGTAAAGCGTTTTCAAAGGTTGTGCTGCTCATTTATTGGTCTAAGGCTGATGGTTAATGAGTTTCTGTGTGTCTTCTCTGCAGTGCTTTTTTTAGTCATCTAGCATCATGTCAGCCAAAGCCATCTCCGAGCAGACGGGGAAGGAATTCCTTTACAAACACATTTGCACTACAGCCGCCGTACAGAACCCGATTGCGCTATGCTAATGTGACAGCAGAAACTGACTGGGAGCGACTGGCTCAGGATCACCCCTGGCTTCTGACGGAGGTAAGACAGCTGTTGGAAGTAACGGATCACATTTGGGCTTGAGATGAAACTGGTATGGCCTTATGGTGCAACTCAATGACCAAAGACCTCATGATCAATCTTAGCAAATATTAATATGTAAAAAAAAATGAATCGCCATGCAATTAATTAAAGTTTTTTTTAAATTAGATCATATCCTAAATATTGTTAAATTATATTATAATTATTATATTCTGAATTTCGTTAAACCTTAATTTAATTGTATTTAAAAATATAAACAAGCATTAGGAAATATATGTAGTATTTTATTGCAATACAAATATAATGCCTATAACACTGTTACAATGATTGTTATTGTCGTAATAGTCGTGAGTAGTTCTCCAAATGATTCAAGAAACCTGTGAAGTCTTACTATTGCCAACACTTCCATCTAATTAGACTGAGACCTTTATGGAAGGCAGTTCTGTTGAGTAAATGAGTAAAAGAAATCATATAGAGAGACATCGAGGATGGCAGTCATTAGTATGCTACTTCACTAGCAGGTCAATTAAAGCAGCTAAAGTGAGCATAGCAGAATTTCTCAAATGACAGTACAGGGACAGTTTCTGCTGAAAAATCACTCTCAATCCCTTTATGGAGGAGCCCAGAGGGTAAAATAACATTAGATATGACTCATGTCTCTCCGTCTCCAGTGACCGAGAGACCGCTATAGAGAACGGTTTAATTAGGAAGTCACTCGCATATAGATCTCAAATTTCATTTGATCATTCTCCTGCCCTCTGCTTGTGACCACATTGAAAATGTATTTTTTTGTTAATTTACACTTAAGAGTTTTTAGGATTTTTTTTTTCTTTTCTTTTAAGATTTAGATCTTATAGTCCATTTCACTTCAGCCTTGTACTTGGATTTTGTCACAGATTGTAACATAGGTGTATTTTCCATGCGTTGTTGTTTTGCAATAATATTGGCAGAATGACTTTAAGTTATAATCAATGTTTGATTGATTATTGTGCGTTTTGATTGATTATTGTGCCAGCGGTTAGTCGTTAAGCCAGATCAGCTGATCAAGCGCAGAGGGAAACTGGGACTGGTGGGTGTGAACCTGGATCTGAAGGGTGTGAAGGAATGGATCAAACCCCGCCTCATGAAGGAGACAGCAGTAAGGACAGATACCAATGCCTCATGAAGTTTTTGCATCCTGAATATATGTTATATATCATGACCCTGCATAAATTTTTGCCTGAGGGCCAAAATGTTATTTATTTATTTATTTTTTTGCTGAAAGACATTTGCATTTATATTTATATATATATTATTACTTTTTTATGATCATTTTAATATAGTATTTTATATAGTAGTTTGTTTTTCTCTCTCTGTCTTTTATCTGCTAGACTGGTCATAGCCCCTTTTGACTCATCCACTTTCAAAAGAGCGTTTCATTGTTTTTCCCACCTTGTCATCCCTTTATTTTCTCTCTCCCTCTCTTTGAAATGTCACCTCGCCTTCCTCTTTCTCTCTAGCTGATTTATATCAACTGGCCTTTTGGCCCACTCACTGTTGTGACTGCAGCACAAATGAGATTGGTGTGTGTGTGTGTGTGTGTTTGGCTTGCAGCTCTGCTTGTCAAATCTTTCACTTTTCTCAGCGTGTCTCTAAACACTGAAGTACAATCACTGGTGCACAGCACAAGCCTTTATACTGTCTGAACACTTGCTCTGCTCTTCTCTACCTCCTCCTCCCCATCCCTGTCGTTCTTTTCTTCTGCCTCTTACATAATTCTCTTTTCATTGTGTGTTTTTTGTTAGTAGTAGCTTTTAGATTCAGACCGAAGGCAGTTTCTGGTGTTTAATCCCTTAAGGAAAGACTGATATACAAGCATAAGCTTTTAAAATCTCTCTGTCTCTCAGGTGGGGAAGGCTAAAGGCATTCTCAAGAACTTCCTGATCGAGCCCTTTGTAGCCCACAAGCAGGTGAGCCTGTCCTGTAAATTCCACATCCATGACTAAATTGGCTTATTTAATTATAACAATAATAATCATTTTAAATTGTTATATTTATTACTATTACTACTTATTACTATTATTACTAAGGACTATAATAATAATAATTAAAAAAAATGTGCATCTAATATATTTTTATTATACTTTATTATTTTACTAATGGATTTAATGGAATTATTTAATAATAATAAAAATGGTTAATATCAAAATGATATTATTTTTTATTGTAGGGGTTATATTATTTACATGCCATGGTGGTAATATCTATTGTGTATATTAATGAATTAGAGCATGGCATGAGCAACTTTTAGATCAGAGAGAGGTAACATTGTTCAATTGTGACTCTCCCTCAGGAGGAAGAGTTTTATGTGTGCATCTATGCCACACGTGAAGGCGATTACATGCTCTTCCATCATGAGGGCGGTGTGGGACGTGGGTGACGTGGACTCTAAAGCCATGAAGCTCCTGGTGGGAGTGGATGAGAAGATCAGCGCGGACACAGTCAAGAGTCAGCTCCTCACACACGCCGCTGCAGATAAGAAAGAGTGAGTCAGACAGTCAGATCAAATGCATACATAGACAAATCCCTTTGGAGTGAGAGACCCGGGTTCGAATCCACTGTGAGACACCAATGTGTCCCTGAGCAAGACACTTAACCCCTAGTTGCTCCAGAGGCGTGCGACCTCTGACATGATATAGCAATTGTAAGACGCTTTGGATAAAAGGAATAAATAAATGGAATAAATGTAAACAGCTAAAGGAATAAATAAACAGAACATATCGTATGAATATAAATACATTTTACCACATTTAGTTCCATTTTCCAGGACTGCACTGATTATCTCCCAGAATTTGTTGTGGGGGTGAAATGTATGGTCTCTAACTCTAGTCATCTATATTTTTTTTGTATAGTTTATTTAACTTTTTTTTTTGGTTGTGCTGAGCTGTTTACACTACAATAGTAATATTAAATAAGTTTAAATATGACAGTCTACTTTTTTAAATTACATTTTTTTTATCAGACAATCAACAAAGTCTGTGAACACTCCTTTTTATTTTTTATGTAAATTTAGGTTCCTTAAATTTCTCCTAAGAGTGGTCTTTACGAACATAATTGAATTGCCTCAAAACCCTCTTAACGGTCCCTCTGTACTGCTGAACACAAGAGGCTGCAGGCAATTCTTGGTCCTCCCGGTACATACATATCAGGAGAACGGTGAGCAAAAATGAGAGGATGGGGAAAGGGAGGAAAAACAATCAAATGAGGTGCTCTCCGCTGTGCTGGCAGTAGAGGAGGGCACTTTGATCCATTACATAAATGAAATCTCTCCTCTTTCCCTGTGTCCATCCACCCAACCCCGGTATTATTCAAATTCATGTCTTTAAACCCTGTCTGTCTTTTTGATGGCACACGCACACACATACTCTGACATCTCGTTCTGGCTGGCCTCACTGTCTTGGCTGACATTGAGATTGTCGGGGAGATTGTTTAGCAACATTGGCTGATATCCACACATCTCTTACGATTCATCCATCTGTTTTTACTCCTTTCTCAGTCAGACTTGCATATAATGCTGTTAGAAAAAAATCACAGCTTGAAAAACAGCACACAACGCCCTCTCTCAAATATTGTGGCATAAAAGATATTTCTTTCCTCCTAAATCTCCTTTTGTCATCTTTCACCAAGTACATTTACTGATTTACTAGCATCCCACAAGGCCCTCCCTCTTCCTCTAGTTATTCTGTCTCCTCGTCGTTTCTCGTGTATAATTTGTGTTCTCTGGACTACGGGCCGTCACAATTTTTTTTTTTTTATGAGGTGGATGACTGATGATTCTCTCACTCTCTCCTCCCTCATGTCTCCCTTTATATTCCCTCGTCACTCCAAACACCAGCTGTTTTGGTAACAGATTCTGTCATTAAATTCAATGTTGTTACTGTTTCCAGTCACTTTCTGTTTTCAATTTGTTTTGCTTGCAATATCACATCAATACAGTCTGTATTACAATTTTTTTTTTTTTTTAATTTTCTCTTAAAATCTAGCCAAAGGTTTAGGGTCGAGTTTAAAAAAAAAATGAAAGAAATTAATTTATTCAGCAAGGAAGTATTAAATGGATCAGTCAGTGACAGTAAAGAATATACATAATCCTGATAAACATCTATCAACAGTTTCGACAAAAAAACTAATAAAGCAGCACAGCTGTTTTTAACATTGATAATAATAAGAAAGTTCAGCTTTGCCATCACAGGAATTAATGCAAATTTAAAGTATTTTAAAATTGAAAACGGTTATTTTAAATTGTAGTAATATTTTACAATATTGCAGGTTTTAATTTTTTTTTTATCAAATGAATGCAGCCTTGGTAAGCTTAAGAGACTTCTTTATAAAAACCTTTTAGAAATTCTTACTGACCCCAAACCTTTGAACAGTAGTACCTAAAATCATTTAAACAAGTGTCAATGGAGTAAGAAAAATAAGCTTAATTTTTCATTTGTTAGTTAATTTATTTGATTTTAAAATTAAAGCACAAAGCCATACTTATTTTGGGTGTGATAAGTCAGTGATGAGATTTTGTGGTGTTGAACTAAACTACTTTTGTTATATTCTAATAATTGAATATTACTTGGTGGATTTATTTTTATTTTTTGTCTGCAGGATGTTGACTAGTTTCCTGGTGGGATTGTTCAACCTGTATGAAGACTTATACTTTACATACTTGGAGATCAACCCTCTTGGTAAGCCACAAAAGCAGCCCACCCCACCTCAGCTGTCAGCCAGACTTCTGATTCAGTTCTTCCCAATGTCTTGGCACTGTTGGTTCGCTCTATGGAAACCTAAGACAAAACATTTCCAGTTCATTTCAAGGCAGTAAAAGTTCTACTAGCTTATTATTTTTTAATGACTAAGAATATGTCTTATGTTAAAGCAACACCAAGTAACTTTTCCTCTGCGGTCACCCTACAGGTTAGAAGTGGGATTGTCCATTACTGCTGTCGTTTAGTAGGTGTCAATGTCACTTGCCGACCGTGTCTGGTAGCTGAATAAAAAAGAGATCAAGTTGGCATGTTTAGTATCTGGCATTTTTGTGTATTAAAATTTCACTCTGAGTTTCCCAGTCAAATATCCGCCAGCACCAAAAATAACCTCGCAACCTTATTAAAGCTAGCATGCAATCAATCAGAAATGCAAACATAAACTAAGAATCAACAACTTTGGAAGCGATCACACATTTTAGGTGATTTTTGGAATTTATTCTTTACGCCGTTCAACTCAGAACAGCAATGCTAAGAAAAACTTTATAAACACAATTTCATGCTTATCACTAATTTTATGTTCGCATGATAGCTAACACCTTATCTAACTTTAGCCAATCGAAATATAAAACAATCTAACATGCAGTGTTTTGAAAACTAAAAAAAATAGTAATAATACAAGTCCAGCAACAAAAAACCAAAGTGACCATCAATCCTGCATCTTGCAGCCTCCTTCACCTATCGCCAATAAGTGTAAGCCTGTCCAATGTTCACTCTAGTTCGAGCTCTTACTCGATCATGCTCCTGTTTTCTTTTCCTTGCCTAGGTATCTGCTATGGCTGCTAGGTATCTCACCTGTAGTTGTAGTCTACTGTTGAGTACGCTCCACCTATTCGGCAATTGTAACGCTTTCCATAAAGCAAGTCAAATTTGTAGATTTCTTATATCTTAATTGGACTACAAAAACGCGAACTCGATCTGGCAACCTTACATGGTGTGGATATATGGATAAATGACCGCAAAGCGGTGGCATAAGTGCATTTTACCATGTCACAACTTGATGAACCACTGAAACGATTTTGAAAACAGTATTTTAAGCTAAAAATCTTACTTAGCGTTGCTTAAAAAATAGTTTACGCTTATTTACTTTCATTACTAAAGGGCGAACTCTGATCCAACTTGGTGTCAAAAAAAAAAAATCTGAATGTTTTCGATGAAACATTTAATTTTGAGAAAATTAAGGGGATAGATTGCTAGTTAATTAACATGGATTCTGTTTGATGGTGTCTAGAAATGTTTCATAGTGCGCTAATTAATAATCCCTTGTGCCCTATGGCATCTGTTTCCGTGTTATGAACCGAGTTTTTAACTTCCTTTGATGTTCCTGTTTGTGATTCCTGTTTGTCTACTTCTCACCCTGTAAGAAAATATGCTCTGTCTGCACAAGTTTTCACATTTTCTTTAAACCATAAAAGTGTCACTTTGTCATTCAGTGGAATGCATGACTCAAGAATTATATATACCAAACAAAAATCTAAATATTGCCACACTTGGATGTGGCTGAAAACACATGCTATCACCTCAATATCACATATCTACAGCACAACCCAAAGCATTCAGTAACTGTGAGATTTAAATTAATCAAATTTGTTATTGCCTAAGGGAGGCAAGAATTGCAAAATGCAATCAGTTTGTGAAGTTCATGCTGGTAAGAACAAATGGTCTCTTTCTCTCTGTCAGTTGTCACTAAGGATGGCGTGTATGTGCTGGACATGGCTGCTAAAATCGATGCCACAGCTGATTACTTGTGTAAGGCCAAGTGGGGTGATGTGGAGTTTCCCCCTCCCTTCGGCAGAGAGGCCTATCCTGAGGTAACAATACTTGTCACTTGTATTTTGTTGCATAAAATTGTAAATTTTCAGTTAATTAATTTGTTTTGTAATTGAGTTAATCTATAAGCCCAACAAGGAACAGGAAGGAATCGCTTGCCTTTATTACTTTTGTTTTTGTCAATTCATCAATCGGATGCTTGTACTTCTCGTATTCTGCTGCGTTTGCTTGCTTTCGCTTCTTCTAAAGAATATGATTTAATAATTAATCGGAAGCAGTCTTTCATAAATCATTAATGGCGTTTAAACTCGCCACACACACAGATAGTGACGAGTCGTTGTAGGGAGAAAGTGGTGTGTCTGCCTCTCTTCGTCACTGTTGGAAGGATGTATTGATGCTATGTTTATCTGACAGAAGGCTGGTTTAATTGGTCTCTCTTACACACACACACAGAGAGACAATAGCTATTATAACAGACAGGCTTAGCTGGAATAAAATCAGAATTGGCTTATTAAAGGGATACTTCAGGATTTAGCTTTAAGCTTTGTATTGGTAGAAAACCTGTAGTATTTTCGAATGACTGTGCTTTCCACCCTCATATCCCCTTGAGACGAGAGATTTATGTATTTTGTCTGGAAAAAATCCTATGATGACGCAAAAAATGTAATTTTGTTTACATGCACTTGTTTACATGCACATTGCTTACAAGCACACCTTTTGTTTCAATCTAACTGAATTCATTCTGATCTGTGAATCTGAATGTAGTGTTCACATGAAAGCTAAACAAGTGATTGGTTGATGTGCATTTTAACATTGCTAAGAAAATTCCCGCTCCTCCGTGAGATATATATGCGAGACCGGTGCGTCTCACAGGTGTCACTCATCAGTAATCACGCCCTCGGCTCACCACAGTAATGGATGGCGAGACTTGTTGTTTAACTACTGTGCTCTGTTATCGGTAGGCGTGGCCTCCTAGGGCAGCGAATCAAGCGCATTCTGGGAGTTGTTGTCTTTCATCCACATAACCCAAAAATACATTTTCTGGCTTTTGTCAGTCTAGAAAGCTCCAAATTCCAAAAATAATTTCACATTTCTTCTACATAAATGACCCATTTTAAATACACATTCATCTTTATATATCATAAATAACTTTAGGTACAATGTGTTACTTTTCTGTTTAATTTCCTGCTATAATTGGTCCATATGGGTTGAACAGAGAAGAGTCTTTGCTTCATTGCATATTTTGCCAACACTGTCAGTGAATTTGACTTTTTTTTTGTCATTTATGAGCAAATTATTTGCTTCATTGTGGCATTTTCTTAGTATATCCACTTTTGCTGAACTGACATGTTGCTCTTTTTAATTCAAATTATGTTAACCAAACCCAGCTATATGGGAATGGAATTAACAAAAAAGTATATGAGACTTAACAAAATATGAGAATTATATGAGATACAATTTGTGAATTAACAAAAACTTTATAACCTTTCTGTAGGAGGCATACATAGCTGATCTAGATGCTAAGAGTGGCGCCAGCCTCAAACTCACTCTCCTGAACCCTCGCGGACGGATCTGGACCATGGTGGCAGGGGGCGGAGCTTCTGTTGTGTACAGGTACTTGTCACTCGAGAATTAAGTCCAGTTTGCATATAGATGCAAAGGGATCATGTGTGGATGAATCTCAGTGTTAATTGCTTAAATTAAAAGTGAAATTTTATCCAAAAATGGCATTCTCATTCTGAATAAACTTCCTCTTTAGAACACAAAAGATATTTTGAAAAATTGAAAAACTCTTTTCCCCACACAAATAAAGAGAATGGGGTCCAAAATAACATTAGACACCATTGACTTTTTTATTGTTTGGACAAAAAAAAAAAATAAATAAACCACCAAGACATTGTTCAAAATATAATCTTTTGTGTTCCACAGAAGATAAAATGTCATATAGACAAAATATTCTAGAGTAGCTTGGAATTATACGTAGTTTGAGACATTTAGAAGGGAAATGCTGGTATAATGAGCAGAACTCTTGTGCTTCATGGTCTGAGAGATGAAGCAGATACCTGTCTGAGCCAGATGCTGAGAGCTAAATGACATTACCCATCCATGCTTGATAACTATTATCTAGAGGTTTATCTTTCACTACTGCATCTGTCCTTCTCTCTGGATGGAAGGAGGAGATCGAGCAAGAGAGACTAATTAGGATGCATAAATATGCTGTCCGCTGAGAGTGCAGGATCAAGAAACCAAATGTTTTCTTATTTAATGCTCACAAAAAACAAATAAAACCCATACTATATTTACTGGATATTTTGACTGGCTCCATTTGCTCTGCAATTTGGGGACTTAATTTGAATCTCCCTGATAAATATTTTTGACTTAACATTTCACTTCACATGTTTAAAGTTATGCGTTTTTGTGTTTCTCTGTGTCTACTAGCCAACAGTTTAACCTATTATAATTTTCCTCTCTCACAGTGATACAATTTGTGACCTGGGTGGTGTCAATGAACTGGCCAATTACGGCGAGTATTCAGGAGCTCCAAGTGAGCAACAAACATATGATTATGCTAAGACCATCCTCTCCCTCATGACCCGTGAGAAACACCCTGATGGTACGTTCATTATAATCTTGTTGTCCAATTGCTTCTTTGTTAGTCTTTCACTGATTAGAATGATTTTTAAAGTGTTTTTAACAACAATTCTTGTCTCAAGGTTTTTGTGTAAACTCTTTAATTATTTCCCACTAATATTTAGTGTTGACATGTTAAAGTTGTTCACTGGAAATAATTAGATTTTTTGGGGGGGTTGTCCCACACCCAGACTTCAACTCTCCCTCTATAAGAAAGTAAAAAGTATTTTAAAAATAACAACAGCTATTGTTTTTATTATTATATAAAGAAATAATTATTAGTGCCAATACTGCTGTCATTACAAAACCGGGTTGCCGTTTGCGAATTTGAATTATGTTTGAAAAATGTTTCTGAATTTAAAGTTAATAGACTAACTTGTGTTAGCAATCTTAAAGGGATAGTTCACCCGAAAATGAAAACTGTTGTCACTTATGCCTCGTTTCCACTGAGCGGCACGGTACGGTTCGGTACGCATTTATTTGCGTTTCCACTGTCAAAAGTTGTGAATGGTACCAAAAAGCCGAACCGTACCGTACCACTATTTTGGGTACCCTTCCGTTGGGGTACCTAGCACAGTGAAAGGGTACTAAAAGGTGGAGCTAGACTCACTGCAGAATGGTGATTGGTGGACAGAGTTATCGTCACTCGCGCGTGCTAAGGGCATTAGAAGCATACAGTTGAAATATAATTCTACTGTTATTGTGTCACGAAATGTAGTTTTAAGAGTTTTTCAGGCGAGAAAGTGGTTTTTTAAAGCTCAAATCTGTGGTTTATTTATAGATTTATGATAATTTGACTGAGATCCATTTCAAGCGATCACCGGACGCTCGCGCTCGTGTCCCCGCCTGGAACAGCCTTTCCTCGGCTAATCGTTCTGTTGTTTGCCGCTGACTCGGCCGTCTCTGTAGTGGTTAAACATGAGATACTTGTATAAACCTAACAGGTGATCTTTGGTCTCGTGAATCTATAATTCGTTCCCTGGCCAATAGCTTTGGGAGAAGGCTACATGAAGTTTCATATTTTTGAGCGCTGAATTTGTATATTTGACTGACTGAATTGTTTATTTATGTTATTTAAGCTTTACTGTATATCTGTTTCTACCTTTTACTTATACTTTTATAATGGCTATTATTGATAGAACTGAAATGCAACAAAAAGAGATAATTGTGTCAATTTTTTAATTCTATTAAAAGATAATCTGTTGTTTATTGCAACATTTGTACCAAAACGATATGCAATACATTACATATTGCCTGGAATATGTTTAATATTTTTACATTTAAACGAAAAGAGGCAGGGTTGTGTTTTATATTTAGTTTTGTTATAAATATAACGTTACATACATGCAGTGAATATAATCAATAGGCTCTGCGTTGCCTGAACCACATTTGTGTGCTTTATAATGTTTAAAATGTATTGAAATGAAATCGAAAAGAAGCAGAGTGGTGTTTTATAACATATTTCGTTTTATTATTGCCTAAAATGTACATACAGAGATAACCGGAGTCGCAGAGCCAGAGCGAGCTGAGTGCCGCGTTCAAGAACGCCCTGTTACATTCAGCAGGGATCATTCTCCTGAGTCGAACTTTGCCATGGCTACTTGGTATTGAGAAACGCCTAATGCCAGCGCTTGTTTCTAGTGACAAACATGCTGAGAAGCTGTGCTGTCTGTCATCCATTGTTGTTTAATATGTCACTTTCTTCGCGCGAAAATGACGTCGATTGTCGCATCAAGTAGGGTACTGTTGGCAGTGGAAACGCAAGCCTGATCATGGTGTACCCGACCTCGTACTGTACTGTACCGTGTCGTACCGTACCCCTCAGTGGAAACGAGGCATTACTCACCCTAATGTTGGTTCCAAACCTGTATGAGTTTCTGTCTTCTGCTGAACACAAAAGAAGATATTTTAATTGAAGGATACTGGTAACCAAAGAGTTGATAGTAGCCATTGACTTCTGTAATGATGTCAGAATTAAACATTTTGGGTGAACTATCCCTCAAAGTCTTACAGTCTTTTTTCCCAACTAGAGTGTAAAAAGGTAATTACTATATATTATATCCCGTGTTTGGTAAAATTAAGACCATGATCGTATTCAAGGGCATTAAATGTTACCTAAAACATTCTGTAATTTGTATGTTAAATAAGTTTCATGTATTTGTGGTATCCCATGTGTCACCATTCGTTTCTCTTATATAGGTAAAGTCCTGATCATTGGAGGCAGCATTGCCAACTTCACTAACGTAGCAGCAACATTCAAGGTTAGATCAGAGAGTCCCTCACGGTGTCCATGTGCATTTTTGCTATGTATCTGCATTAGCAGAATATGAATATTATTGCATTAGCATTAGCAGAAATATGAATATACTGACTGGATTGTAAAGTGTTTTGAGTGTACAGTAGTACATATAAAAGTGCTATATAAATGCCTTATTCATTCAATATTGTAACCCACACCCATTATGTGTTTGTTTGGCTGTTTTATATGTACCAGGGTATTGTCAGGGCTATCAAAGATTTCCAGGACCCTCTGAAAGAGCATGAGGTCACTGTATTTGTCCGTCGTGGTGGCCCAAACTACCAGGAAGGTTTAAGAGTGATGGGGGAAGTTGGTGAGTTTGTTCATGTGCGTGTTGTTTACAAAGAAATAAATAGTTCTGTACTTGATCTTGTGTTAATGTCTTGTGTGTGTGTGCGCAGGAAAGACCACTGGTATCCCCATTCATGTTTTTGGCACTGAGACCCACATGACTGCTATTGTTGGGATGGCACTAGGTCACAGGCCAATCGCCACACAGCCTCGTGGTGCTGCCCACACCGCTAACTTCCTTCTCAGACGCTAGCGGTGGAACCTCGGTGAGTGATTATGTGTCTTTCAGTGTGCTTGCATTAATAACCTCTCATAGCCTCAAGGATGTCATTCGATGATTCAGGGCTTTCAATAACATTTTCTTTTAAATCTTTCTTCACTGGTTTTAGGGATCACATCTTAATATACTGTTTGTGCCCCTAAGTGTCAAGAGTGAAGAGTGACAAAATCACATTATGACCAATACATATTTCTCTGTCTTACTGCTACCCTCTCTCTCCTGCTCCCAGACTCCCGCGTCCTCTAGATCAGCCTCTTTTTCTGAGGCCAAAACTGGAGCAGAAAACTCATCAGCTCAAAAGACTCGTGCTGGACTTCCTGCAGGTTAGTGCAAATTTGACCACACTCTCACAAACAGGCAATCACAGTAACCGAATAGATTTGTGGTAGGCTGGTGCACCCCCTACAGACCCATGTTAAGGGCTAATCATCAAATCATGGGCTAATTTTCATTTTTGGGTCAACTACCCTTTAAGTAAGTTCTGGCGTGCAAATTCCCAGGTCTTCAAATGGCCCTTAAATGTCTTATTTAAAATTAACATTCTGCCATGTTCAGATTAATTGTGTGTAATAAAGCCCACATTATGCTTATATTCTGTACTTTCATGATGTTTTCTCAGAACATTTAGTTTAGAAGAAATGACACTGTATTGAAAGTATTCCCTCCTGTTATACTCTCAGTTGCAATGTAATGTTTTTTTCTTCTTCCCTCTGTTGCTTCTCTTTGTCCTCCTGTCTTTATCTCTATAGCCAAAAGCACCACTCTGTTCAGTAACCACACCAAGTCCATAGTGTGGGGGATGCAGACGCGTGCGGTGCAGGGCATGCTGGACTTCGATTATGTGTGCTCACGTCAGGAACCATCAGTAGCAGCCATGGTTTACCCCTTCACGTGAGTCTTATGAATGCATTTAAAACCCTAGTTTTAAACGGCTGTCATAAGAGTGATACTGTATCTATTGGTGGAAATCTTGTATTTGAGTGCATTTTCTATTCAGCAATGTGGCCTTAAGGTTGTCACTTAACCCCATATCTATATCTAATTTTAAAACACATTATTTCTGTTTTAATCAGTGGAGACCATAAGCAGAAGTTTTACTGGGGCCATAAGGAGATTCTGCTGCCGGTCTATAAGAACATGGCTGATGCAATGAAGAAACATCCAGAAGTGGATGTGCTCATCAGTTTTGCCTCCCTCCGCTCTGCCTATGACAGCACTATAGAGACCATGCAGTACCCACAGGTCTGAGATCAGCGTCAGCTGACTGTACATATTCATATATCTGTGCTGTGCAGTGAACTAATCCTTACATGTTCACACACCAATGTGGTCTGATTTATATTTATTTTTTTGTTTGTTTTTTAATATACAGATTCGCACAATAGCGATCATAGCTGAAGGTATCCCGGAGGCTTTGACTCGAAAGATCATCAAAATGGCCAACAAAAAGGGAGTCACTATCATTGGACCTGCAACGGTATGACTCTAGTGTCTGTGTGTGTACATAAAAACTAAAAATATTTTTATTAATTCTATAGAGAATATAAAATTAGATTTATTATTATTATTATTAGTATTTGTAATGATAATTATATAAAGTCATTAAATATTAGATTTTATATGTAATTTATGACTTGATTGGTCTTTAAATAACTAATAATGGCAATTAATAATATTATAAAATGTGTATTTATTCTACACATAAAGATTTTTTTTATTCTACAGAAACTTGTTTATTCAATGAATATAAAATTATTATTAGTAATACTATATTAGGAAAAGACAAAAATAGATTATTGTATAATTTATAGTATTAGAGGTAATAGTTACAATATTAATAATTAAATTATTTAAAAAGAATATATTTTAAATAATTATATAATTTGACTATTATAAATTAATTAGTAATAAAATGTAATACTATAAAATAGATATTTTGATATATGTATAAACTACATTTTAGAATCAAATTACAGAAGTATTTAACTATTCTACAGTGCATATACAATTATTATTACTGGTTGTTGTTGTTATTTATTATTATTATTATTTATTAATTAGTAATAATATTGCTATTATACATTTTAGAATAAAAATACAGAATTATGTCATTTTTATTAATTATATAATGCATATGCAATGTTTTATTATTATTATTACTGTTATAAATATGAATTATTTATGTGAAAATGTATATAAATAAAAATTTTATTTTATTTGATATAAAATCATATAATTTATGATTTATTCATAATAATAAAAGTCTGTGCTGTGGGTGTATGTTTGTGTATGCTGTAGGTCGGCGGTATTAAACCAGGCTGTTTTAAGATTGGTAATACGGGTGGGATGCTGGATAACATCCTGGCCTCAAAGCTGTACAGGCCGGGCAGTGTGGCCTACGTCTCCCGCTCTGGTGGAATGTCCAATGAGCTCAACAACATCATCTCGCGCACTACAGATGGAGTTTATGAAGGAGTTGCCATTGGAGGAGACAGGTGGGTGTGTTCAAGTCAAGATCTCCTTGATGCTAAATATAATTTGATGCACTTCATCAGTTTAACAATTTGCGTGAGAGTTTAAACCCGTGGCTTATGTCTTTCCTGCAGGTATCCAGGCTCTGTGTTTATGGATCACGTGCTGAGGTATCAAGACACACCAGGAGTCAAGATGATCGTTGTGCTTGGAGAGGTGAGTGTGCCATTTATTCAGCCATTTACACCATTCTTCCTACCTTTTAAACCTGATAAGAGTTTGCTGTCACTAAGTTTGCACTCAGTGCCTGGCTGCAAAATGACATCCGTGGGTCTTCCCTTCACTTACAGATTGGAGGAAATGAAGAGTACAAGATTTGCAACGGCATTAAAGAAGGCAGGATCACCCAAACCGGTGGTCTCTTGGTGCATCGGAACCTGTGCCACCCTGTTCTCCTCGGAGGTGTTTATGACCCAGTGATATTAGACATACTGTATTGAGCATTTGCATTGAGTATAATGTGTTCAAATGACTTATTTAGGACACCAATATGATTTTAACCTCTTTCAATTGTTAATGGCTGAATTAACTGGCTCTAACTTAAAAAACTGACTTTTGTGTTTAGGTCCAGTTTGGCCACGCTGGAGCTTGTGCTAACCAGGCGTCTGAGACTGCAGTGGCTAAAAACAAATCTCTGGAAGAGGCAGGAGCATTTGTGCCCAAGAGCTTTGATGAGCTTGGAGAACTCATCAAGTATGTCTCTGTCTACTTATGAATTTAACAACTTAAACTGGCCTTCAGTAACCACATATTTGTGTATCCTATAGATCTGTGTATGATAATCTAGTAGCCAAGGGTGTGATTGTGCCTGCTAAAGAGGTTCCTCCGCCCACAGTGCCAATGGATTATTCCTGGGCACGCGTGAGTATGACCATTTATATGTTTGAATGATAAACACTCAATTACTTACAGTCTCGCCTGGTGGTTTATATATGGAGCGATTTATGTGCCATAATTAAACAAACAAATCCAGCATTTTGCAAACAAACTCGGTCTGGTTTGCAAAGGAAAAATCACAAATCACAAACAAACAGAAAGCAATTAGCAAAAACAAAGGTTAATTTTACCAAAAATATAGTGTTTTACAAATATAAATAAATGAGCCTAGATAATATTTGACAAATATATAAACCATCCTACAAATTGCATGTAACCTTTGGCCAAATACCAAATCTAGAGCATACAAATGCATATCTGTCTGTTACGAATTGTGAGATCTCTCGGCTCGAATTTTCTCAAATGCAGTTGAGTAACTTCCTCTTCTAAAACAGCAGCTGCAGGGTGTCCGAGGGGTTTTAAAAAGTGATAAAACAAAATTGTCAAATTTAAGGCCATTAAAAGTGTTAAATGTAGTCTGAGAGGTATTATTTTTTTTTAAATTAGTTTTTTTTTTTTTTTTTTTTTTCAGACTATCAGGTGTCCTATTCTGTGTTTGCGTTAGTCCGTTTAAAAATGGGCTTTAGCTTATCTGGGCACAATCAAAGATCTTTCGTCTCTGTCTATGTTTGATGCTGATGTCATATTCAGTGGTCGTTCGACATCATCTGTGAACACTGATCGCTCAACAGAAGTGGCTGGCTTACGTTTTATTTTAGACTTGCTTCAAGGCATATCTTCAACGACTGGACAACCATCGTCGTTTTCATGGGCAAATGCAAGTTTTCTGATAGCTGGGTAATAAAACTGACCAAAAAAAAAAAAAAACTATAAGCTATATGTTTTAAGGCTGGACATGATATATATATGTATATATATATATATATATATACATACAGTATATATAGGCTATATATAACACTGATATAAGTCACCTGGATTTAG
This sequence comes from Hybognathus amarus, assembly GCA_030378365.1. Lineage (NCBI taxonomy): Eukaryota > Metazoa > Chordata > Actinopteri > Cypriniformes > Leuciscidae > Hybognathus > Hybognathus amarus. The sequence goes on from JAQIUQ010001579.1 coordinate 673,274, forward strand.
ACCTACCTATATTGTATTTATATAAAGCGTTCACAGGCATTTAGCCTATATAGGGCTATATATTGCTTTTATTTCCCTATTTTCCCTACTAAAAGTATTCGTTTTAGTCACATTTTTCTCAGTTTCCCCTATTAAATCCAGTCACACAGCAGATCTTTTGCCACTCAGTCAGGCTGAGAGGGGGTTGTTCCGGCGGGAAAGTGATGTCAATGCATTCCCTCTGTTGTTTGGTGTGTAAAAAAAAACATCAATGTCAACTGGATGGGAGCTAATGCACTTTGGTCGCTGCAATCCACTAAACACAAAAATGAATAGATTTAGAGCATGCATTCCATTTTTATATGTTAAAAATGTCAAAATCTGTTTAAAAAATACAAAGGTCACTGCATTTAACACTTAATTCAGTGTCGTGATGGTTTTAAAAAAAATTCTGAAGGTAGTAAAAAAGGTATTAAAAAGTAGGAAATTTAACTTAAGGAATACTGTATATACCCTGAGCTGGAGTAAACTAGGGGATTCATTTAGCGCTAATCTCCTGGCAGAAGCACTGTTTTGAAATGTGCTTGCATTTGTCTAAACCTGAGGAAGTTTATAATAAACATTTTATTTAACATAATAATCTTGAGGTTTTCCTAAAATGTTTGCTAAATGTTTATTACATATCTAGATAGAAATTAGCACTTAGTAACACTTCTCTCCAGGGCCGGCATCAAGGGCATTCGTGGGTCATGCCCCCTAAACGAGTTACTGTGTCCCTCCGTCCCCATTGAACGCGAACGACTACAAATCCGTGAAATGCACGTTGGGCGCGGTAAAGTTAGTTTTAAATCTGAAATTCACTGGACAATTGTTTTCCCTTTACACTGTTCTATGATTGAAAGTCTTACAAAGATATGAGTAGCAGGATTAGTTTTAACAGTATGTAACCATAACGTTGTAAATCGACTTTAAATATTCATTCAAAATCACCTACATGTGGTATAGCTGCATATTTATACCTGAGAATACTTTGACGCGCTTCCACAAACGCATGGGAACGTCTGGCAATTCTACCAACTGCGGTAGACGTAGCCTATCATTTATTATTTAAAAGTAGCCTACTACTAAACAGACATTTTCAAATTCCAAAGCTTGTAGAAGGTTAATATTGGTAAAACTGACTTCTACAACTGAAATTGTGCCAACACTTCCAATACTCATGTATTTACAGTAGGCTACACAATTATTTTTATTTTTATTAAGGGTTTTTAGTGACTTAGTACAGGTGAGATTTTTGCATTATTCACCTGTAGTAAGTCAAGCCTGTTAGGAATGTACTACAAGCTTGCTGTTGCCAACGATGAGGTCACCGAGGTCTGAACCTCTATATTTTTGTTATACACACCTGATAAATAAAGGCTGTGAAATTATTGCCTAATGTAACTCGACTTTAGTGCTACAAGGATATTCCCCAGCATCAAGATAATTTGTTAATGGTCATAGTGTGAGATGCCAGTACCTTAGCTAAACATTTCATAATTGACAGCTGTTTTAAGACAGAAATGTTACCAAATGACCAACAAGAATAATCAGGCAAACTAATAAACTTTTTCACAATTTTGAATTGAAAATAGGCCAATACAATTTGTGTAATGTTCACTTTTTCTGGGAATATGAGTTGAAAGCTCTGCCATGTTGCATTTTACATTTTGTTCTACATTGGATGCGTGCAAAATGACTAAATTAGTGATTACTACACTGAACGAGTCTATTTCTGTTGTTCTCATATCTGTGTAAAATCACAGATCTAATTACAGATCTTTTTTCATGTGGCATTTTGTCCTCAACAATGTTAAAGGCCCAGTGGCCTTGAATAAATATTTCACAAAAGAAAACCTCAAGATGTTTATTATAAATAAAGGCAGGCAGAAACTTTTTCCTCAGCTGTAAGTGTTTCAAAACAGTGCTTCTCCTGGGAGATTAGAGCTAAATGAATCCCCTAGTTTAGCTCCATCTGCTGTTTTAGAAGAGGAAGTTACTTAACTGCATTTGTGAGAAAATCGAGCCGAGAGATCTCACAATCGTAACAGACAGATATTTGGTCAAAGATTACATGCAATTTGTAGGATGGTTTATTTATTTGTGAAATAGCCTATTATCTAGGTTCATTTACTTATATTTGTAAAAACACAAAATATTGGTTATTCCACTGCATTTTCACTCAGATTTTTTGTTTTTGCAAATCTGTTTGTTTGCGAGTCGAGTTTTCCTTTGCAAAGCCGATCGAGTTTGTTTGTAAAATGCTGGATTGGTTTAATTATGGCACATAATTCGCTCTATTTTCTAGTCATCTGTATGTCCTTCTCGCTGTAGGAGCTGGGTCTGATTCGTAAGCCTGCCTCTTTCATGACGAGTATCTGTGATGAGAGAGGGCAGGAGCTCATTTACGCCGGCATGCCTATTACTGAGGTCTTCAAGTCTGAGATCGGGCTGGGCGGCACCCTCGGCCTGCTCTGGTTTCAGAGGAGGTGTATTTCACTCTTTGTTTTGTCACCAGTTCCCTCACTTAATCACTCAGTCCTAAAAGATTTTCACGTGCATATTGCAGGCTGCCGCGCTACGCATGTCAGTTCATCGAGATGTGTCTGATGGTGACGGCGGACCACGGCCCCGCTGTGTCTGGAGCTCATAACACTATTGTGTGTGCACGTGCTGGCAAAGACCTGATCTCCAGCCTCACCTCGGGACTCCTAACAATTGTACGGAAACGAAAGCCTTTTCCACATGCAGCCTGTTTAGCATCTGTTTCATCACTGGTTCTGTTTGTGTTTAGGGGACCGTTTTGGAGGTGCCCTGGACGCAGCTGCCAAGCAGTTCAGTAAGGCGTTTGATAGTGGCATGCTGCCTATGGAGTTTGTCAACAAAATGAAGAAAGACGGCAAACTCATTATGGGCATCGGACACAGGGTAAAATCGGTAAGTATACCTACACACACAAATCTAAAATGTTCGCTAAACGTGTTATATATTGCAATTGGGTCAATTTCACACTGCTTTTCATGCTTGATTGATTGATTTTTTTAGATCAATAATCCAGACATGCGGGTGCAGATCCTCAAAGACTTTGTGAAACAGCATTTTCCTGCCACTCAGCTGCTGGACTACGCTCTGGAGGTGGAGAAGATCACCACCTCAAAGGTACAAATGTGTTTTGGATCTCGTTTACACCTGGTATTAACAGTAGAAACATTTACACGAACCCCTTTTGTTTCAATCGGAAATAAAGTGATCGGGTGGATGTGCTCTGCTATATTTCACAAGCTTCAAATCAAAAAAACAAAATAAGTTGTCTGTGGACAAGAGTGTGAAGCAAGGACTGGTGGGACAACATTGCCCTGCGCCACTTCACAGACGATGAGTGAAAGGACTTTTTAAGAATGACATGACAGGCATTTATGACACCGTATTCAACTACAACAGCTCGTTCCGTGCACCGTGTGCCATTTTGTCATTTCTGTTTTTTCACACACGCAGAGCTTTCCAGTTTTAGTTTTCAATCCGATCAATCAAGTGTTTCAATGTCCTATCCAACGGATTAGAAGAGGTTTAAACCACCATTTATAAACCGACAGATTTGGCTAACTCAACCCTGACTTGTAACACTTTTTTCTTGTACGATTACAAACAGATTAATAGGGTACATTGTAAATGCAGTTAGTGACTCGAGCCCTCACAACATTCCTGAATGCATGGATTTCTATTGACACGGCTAGATTTTGACAGTGAACAATCCCAGAACAACTGCAAATGTGAAACGCAGCTGTAAAAGGAAAACAGGGAAAACACAGAACAACATGAGATGATAATCTGCTTTTGCTAAATGTTGTTTGTGATGAGATGAAAATTCAAGTTGTGTTCTTCTTAATCTCATAAAATATCTCTTTCTATCAGAAACCAAACCTTATCCTGAATGTTGATGGTTTCATTGGAGTGGCATTTGTGGATCTGCTGAGGAACTGTGGCGGCTTCACTCGGTCAGTAAAACAGGAGTAAAACGTCTTGTGTAAAAGAACAGTGTTATTTGTGTATCATTATTCATTTATTTAATAATATTTTATATATATATAATTTTTTTTTAACTTTCATTTAAGGGTTTTTCAGATGTGTAGATTGTTTGCTTTGTCATTTTTTACAATGTTACATTTCTTTTTTCTTTGTTTATTTTTGACAAGGCAACAGTTCAAAGCCCACTAAAATGTGTTTAGTGAAAGTTACATGCGAGCAATTGTTATATGGATTGACAAATTCACTCTGTGGCCTTATTGTTTTGCTTTATCGTGACGCAATACGAATGTAGGCATCATTCCTGCTCTAACTGATAAATGATATACATTTAATCATATTTAAAATGGTTAACTTGTATATAAATATAAAATAATATATAGTTATATAATTTATAATGCAGTTTGAGATAAAGTGCATTCATTTATAATGCAGTTTGAGTCGGAGGCTTCTTCTGGATGGCATTCTTGCAATGCATGAAAAAGAGCAATTAAACAACATTATAAAATGAAGAGGTGCTCTTTGGTTTTCAACTGTGTAGCTAGTGTGCTCGCTTACAGAATCAGACACTGGTGCTTTTATATGACATTTCCCGTTATGAATTGAAACCGCTTGGTTTGTTGAATCCATTTTCAATTGGGACGAGACCACCTCGTTCAGAACGATTATTTTGGTGCGTATCCGATCGTGATTGCCATGTTCCTATATGCTTAAATGGGAAACAGACACTCAAAACAAGCCAGGTGTTGAAAATTCCCTAAGCCTCAGTAATTGTATGTGCTTTTGTGTTTTTTGTAGTTTTTGTAATATTTTTTAAAACTATTTTATTTCAGTTTTAGTACTTCTAAACTAATTGTAGAATTAGTTAATTTTAGAAATAAACGTATTTCAATAAACAAAAATGATTTTCAATGGTTTTAGATAACAATAATAATACTTGTGAAGAAAATTGTTCATGTAAATAGTGGTAAAAATAAGACTGATCTTTCATGCACTTTCTTTCTCTTGCACAGCGATGAGGCAGATGAGTTTGTGGAAATCGGAGCACTGAATGGAATCTTTGTGTTGGGACGCAGCATGGGATTCATAGGTTTGTGTGTGTGTGTGTGTGTGTGTGTGTGTGAGGGAGATCTCTCGATCTCTGACAGTGTCTGTTATGAAGTAATGTCATTTAAACAACCTTATCTCTTTTTATGCAGGTCATTATCTGGACCAGAAGCGATTGAAGCAGGGTTTGTACCGTCATCCTTGGGATGATATTTCTTATGTACTTCCGGAACACATGACCATGTAATAACAGATGTCAAAAGAAGTTAGTGTGTTTGTGTGTCTGTGTAAATGTACATATACACTCCTCCGGCTGTTTGATGTTTTGTGATCTTGTGAAAATGTGAGGGTGTAAAAGTGAGTTACTGTCCTGTTATAAACTGTAGTTGTAACCTGTCATTGGCCTAATTGATTGCAAAGCCTTTTTAAAACTGTGAAAACATCCTAACACATTCCATATCTCTGTAGTAAACATCACATGTATATCTGCAAAGCGTAAATCTGCTTGTCATGTCAGTGTGTCTTCAAAAGGGAACTAAAATGCCTGGTTGCTGGAATCTTCCCAGCGTATTTTTTTTTCCAAGCAGCCATGACCTTAAACTGAACTTCTTAAAAAACATTCAAAGAATGACATTGGCAGACTCATGTGTCCCAATAGTTAGATTATGATTTTATGTTATTTTGATTAGTATGCTGTCAATAGTTACGTATATAATTAACACAGTGCAATAATCCACTGCGCATAACAGCCAGCAATAGCTTCATGTCTGTTTATAAGGCTTAAATGTCAGATCAACTAATTTGCAGGAACAAAAGTAATTTGCTATTTTAATAACCAATATATATATATATATATATATATATATATATATATATATATATACAATTTAAACTGGTATTTTGGCCATTAATGTTATTTGTAAACGTACAGTGTGCCATAAAGTTCACAATGTTTACAGTCCGTCTGCTAGTGCAGCTAAATGAAGATCAGATGAAGCAGTTCAGTGTCTGATATTTGTCTGATATTTACTTAAAATAGCTGGTTGAAAATTAAAATTCATTACAGATATTCAAAAAAAATTTTTCATTACATCCAATCTCATTTGTGGTTATTTGTTTTATGTATTTTTTTTCTTGTAGTAATTATAAAAATGAATAAAGAAATCAAAGACCATTACTTAATGAACTTTGGTGATAATGACTTGTTGTTGAAAAGCAATGCTCACTAGATGGCAAATGGTCACACTTATTCCAGACCTCCATCAATGCTGTTTGAAATTTGGATTTTCCAGAAAAGAAACATTAAAATGAAAATAGTACACAGGTAAACTGTACAGGTAAATACTATTTTTAAGTTTTACCTATCTGTTTAAATATAACCACATTTTTATTTATATGTTATTCTTTCATTCTAAAACGTCATCAGATTTAGGTTTTCAAAGTGCTATGATACTTTTAACCTCGCTGTAATTCTTATGAAAACATTGGTTTTCGTATGTTTCGTATGTATCACAGTCAACGAGGGCACCTGGAACTCTTGTACTCCAGTTCACAACACCTAATTTAGATAAAATACAGAACAAACAATATTTAATCATTTTGAAGAATGGCATTATCAGTACAGAGTCATACAAATTTCTTTTTTATACATGTTAAACATATTATATAGGAAAATGTTAGACAAGATACACTTGAGTGTTATTGGCTTTGTCTGTTGTACCTAAGAGACTTAATTGTTTATGAAGAATATAAACTCTAAATTAAAAACTTTAATTTGGCTTGAGCAAGCCTAAAAGTTTTGAGGGCAATATAGTTTATCAAGCACAGACAGATGTATGGGTATGACAGATAGGTAGAGATAGATAGGCACACAGAGATGAATAGATAGATTAGGATAGAAAATTATTTTTGATGTTGTAATACATCAGCCATATGGCATGCTGGTGTACTGGCAGAATGGGCACCTACTACTGCACATACCCCCCTCACAGTTGTGTACATTTTTGCAGGGGGGAATGGCTCTTAAAACCTTGGATTTATGAAGTAAACAACACACATACACGCGCACGCACGCACACACTTACATAAAGGCCTACGATGCTTTTGGGAAACGCTGCCCTAGTTATTTGTGTGATATGGTGTGTAAAGTTACACAATCTTATTGTTAAACCACTTCATTATATCATAACACTAAACGCCACTTCAGAATTAAAAAAGCGGCATCATGAGTTTACGGGCGCGGCCATGCGCCCCCACCTCGATCGACGTCAGCACTTTGCCCCTAACCAATGAGAAGCATTGTGGGCGGGGCTACACGTGTACCCCCGCCCCAGGTGCACCCCCACCCAAACCTGTGAGCCTATCAGTGGGCAGTTTGGGAAGTATAAAAATGAGAGTGGTTTGTTTGCCAGGTATGCGTCACAACTCCAGGTGGTGAGTATCGCGAACTTGATTGAGATGTTGTTAGCATATTTGTGGATAGCAGGAGAGATCGATACATCCTCTGGTTTTCTCTCTGGTGTGCACTGGCCTTGCGATAGCTGCCAGGTAAGTTTCCGTATTTTAAAGCAGGGGTTCTCAACTCCAGTCCTCGCGGCCCACTGCTCTGCATAATTTGTGTATGTCTCCCTTGTTTAACACACCTGATTCAGATCCTCAGCTCGTTAGGATAGACGGTAGAGTCAGGTGTGTTAAACAAGGGAGACCTACACAATATGCAGAGCAGTGGGTCGCGAGGACTGGAGTTGAGAACCCCTGTTTTAAAGAGTTTTCTTGGAGAAAACTCTTTAAAATAATGGCATCAATTTAATGGCTCTTGTAGACGTAACTTTATTTTTATTGTTTTGAGTTCTGTCTAAACTGAGTTAATTTTGTTTCTGAGTAAAAGTGTTTGTTGCTTTGGTTTATGAATATGTAGTTTAGTTTTACAAGTGTAAAATCTTTTGTATGTTAGTAGTTTGTGTTTTCTTTTTTTATTGGATCACTGAGCGGGAGGGGTTGGCTGTGGTTCTAACTTGATTTTGTGTATTTTCACGTAGTGTGCTTAATATTTTTTTTTCATTGTGTGTTTGTGTGTGTATGTTGGATATTGAGTGTGGGGATCTCCAAAGTGTCTCTGCTGGCCATCTTCCTCTTTGTTCAAGAGAAGGTCTTCAGAGTGACTGAGAAGAGCAAAATCATGTTCAGACGTTACCTTTGACCTTCATCCAAACAGACAAACTTATTTACAATCCAGGACAAACAGGTGAGCTGTGAATGACCCTTGGTTGAAGCTATCATCTTCAAATGCATTATGCAATATATGCGAGTTTGTTGGTGTCTTTGCAGTTAATTTCAGAGTTGTCTCCATGGATCCCAAATTTGTGCCTTTTGATCAAATGGTAAGACCAGATGTTTCACCATTTTGAGTGTTCCGACCATAAATGAAAAGCAAATTAAATGCAGGTTCTTTTAAGATGCAGAAATTTCAACTTCAATGACTGCTTTTAAATGTTTATTATTCCGGTCTGTCTTGCAGTAGTCTGCTCGTGGTGCAGGTGAGTTTGCTTCGGTGTAAGACTTTAAATGGAGCCAATGCAGCTTTTTGCACTTTTCTTTCTTTGCAGATTTTCTCTGAGCTGTTAATTTGTTTTAATAGGACAAAGATAATAACCGGATTGGTCAGTGGACAAATGTTTCCTCAACGGAGCTGATATTGGAGCGTTCTCCGTTAAACCCAGAGGCTCAGATGGGGATGTACACACTAAAGGCTTTTATTGCTGACCGAGAAGTCTCCCAAGTTTTTGAGGTGAAAAAATACGGTAAGTGTATGTGCAGTTCAATGACAGATCTGAGGCCTTAACCTAAAGCGCTTTGTTTCTGGTTTAGTTTTGCCCAAGTCTGATGTGACTAAACACACCGCAGACCTACAGCATTGCAGTTATGGGACTGAAAGTTGAGTCCTGTGCCAAGTGAGTGATGCTTTATTTTCTTGTATTGTGGTTGGTCAGTTCTTTATCTTGTTCTGATGTTTCCCAGATTGTCTGTCAGCGTCGATATGGCTCCAGCAGTGCAGATTATGGTCTACAGCGTTCTTTCCTGCGAATGCGTGGTCCCCATGGCGCCCGCCCGAGGATCCCCTTGCGTGTGGCCTAGTGCGGGCCCCATGGTCCCCGAAATGGAAATCGGAGATATACATCTTGTTCGGCTTAAGCCAGGGATCACAGTGATGTAAAAATCGTGATTCTAGCTCAAACGGTCTAGGAGTTATGCGCAATTTAGTAATTTTAGAATTTTTTTCTTTCTAGCAAATGCAATAGGTTTTCAGCACTTTGTGCTTGAACACCTAATAATGAGAGACCTTTTTGACGATTATCAGCGCCACCTATGATCCGATCCTCACAAAACTTTCCATGCTTCCTAACCATGTTAGGACACATGCTCATCGATTTTTGTGAAGTTATGACTTTTTTGGGGGGGGGGATTTATTGGTTTTTGGCTGTATTTTTGCCAGGGACCACATTCTAAATGACCCTGTTGTGACCAACCAAATGCAAAATTTCAACTTTTTTTCGATAATTATTTATCTAGAGATTCCAGAGAATAGGCCTTGACTGGTTTGGTCCCGATTGGGGAAAAAAACAGGGACTAGTTCGCAAAAGTCAGGTTTTAGACAAAAAACGACATAGCAATTTCATAGCAATGGTCCCCATGGTGGCCGCACGAGGATCCCCTTGCGTGTGGCCTAGTGTGTGCACCATGGTCCCCATGGCGGCCGCACGAGGATCTCCTTGCATGTGGCCTAGTGCGGGCGCCATTGTCCCCCTTCAGGGGGGCCATGTGGAGGAGTGGGAGGGGTTGGATCTGGATCCAACTAAATGGCGATGATTTCTCAGAAACTTGTAACGTACCACATTTGAAGAGGCTGACAGGCTCTGTAAGAAAATGCCTCACAGTGGGGTAAAAGTTGCACCCCTGGGGGACAGGAGCTGCCCAAAGTTGCCACACTGACTTACTATGGTGTAGGACGGCCCATGAAATGGGCCGTCCTACACCATAGAAACCGCTTTATATTGAACATAACTCTGGATCACAGTGTAGCAACACCATAGCATCATACAGGACCACCTAGCAACACCATAGCAACCACCCAGAATACCCTAGCAACTGCCTAGCAACACCCTAGTAACCACCAGAACACCCTAGCAACCGCCTAGCAACACCATAGCAACCACCCAGAACACCTTAGCAACTGCCTAGCAACACCTTAGCAACCACCAGAACACCCTAGCAACCACCTAGCAACACCATAGCAACCAACCAGAACACCTTAGCAACTGCCTAGCAACACCATAGCAACCACCCGGAACACCTTAGCAACTGCCTAGCAACACCTTAGCAACCACCAGAACACCCTAGCAACCGCCTAGCAACACCCTAGCAACCACTCAGAACACCCTAGCAACCGCCTAGCAACACCATAGCAACCACCCAGAACACCCTAGCAACTGCCTAGCAACCACCAAAACACCTTAGCAACTGCCTAGCAACACCCTAGCAACCACCCATAACACCCTAGCAACTGCCTAGCAAGACCCTAGCAACCACCCAGAACACCTTAGCAACCGCCTAGCACCACCATACCAACCACCCAGAACACCCTAGCAACCGCCTAGCAACACCATAGCAACCACCCAGAACACCATAGCAACCGCCTTAACAACATCATAGCAACCACCCAGATCACTCTAGCAACTGCCTAGCAACACCATAGCAACCACCCAGAACACCCTAGCAACTGCCTAGCAACACCCTAGCAACCACCCAGAACACCTTAGCAACCGCCTAGCAACACCATAGCAACCAACCAGAACACCCCAGCAACCACCCAAATACATTAAAACACCCTAGCAACCACCCAGAACACCCTAACAACCACCCGAAATACCTTAGCAACCGCCTAGCAACCACCCAAAATATGTTAGAACATCCTAGCAACCACCCAGAACACCACAGCAACCACCCAAAATACCTTAACAACCACATAGCAACCACCCAGAACACCTTAGCAACCCACTAGAAACACCGTAGCAACTTTAAATTACTTCAAAATATACTTTTACACTTTAAACTGTTAAATTTCAAACTAATTTAAACTTTAAACTAATTTAACTTTAAACTACTTTAAAATTCAAACTAATTAAAAATTTAGACTATTTTAAACTATAAACTAATTTACACTATAAACTAATTTAAACTTTAAACTAATTTAAACTTCTTCAAACTTTCTGTTCTAAATTTTCACAATATTTAAACTACTTTAAACTAATTTAAACTATAAACTAATTTTAACTTCAAACTTTCTGTTCCAAACTTTCACAAGCCAACTTAAAGTTTGTCTCACGAAACTTTAACGTTAATATTATTATTATTTTTTTTTTGTAGAACTCGCTGTGAGTTCTCATTTGAGGTGATGCTGCCCTCAACTTTGAGTCTGGAGCCCTGTGAATTTAAAATAAAACAGCATATCAAATGATTAGATACCTCTTTTCCACCGATACGGTTCCACTGCGGGTTCACGGCCCGTGTCCATTCTCAAACCGTTCTGCACATTTCGACGGCATCAGAAAAAGCATTTAAACTTGCTGGTCTCGAACGGAGCAAGGTAAATTTCTGTGAAACCGCACGAGCCGTTGCCCCTCCCCTTTTCAACATCTCCTGTCAGTCATCACAACCACCACAGACGTGGTGGTTTTTCTTAAGCTTTAGCTTTGTTGTGAAATTAAAACACTTAGTTACTTAATATATATCCATAGAGCCAGCCTGACTTAGGCAATAGTCCAACATTTTTCTGGCGTTTTTATAAAATAAGCTATCACAAGTAACTTAGCAGGCACGTAATTTACTACTGTTTGTAATTTCATGGCTTACTAATTTACGTTGCATAAGTTAGTAGTTTTTTTTTTGCGCTTTATTTACATTCAAGTGATATACAGGGCTTTTCAGATGTTACCAGCTCAGTAACATCTGACAGGACAGGAAAGTAGTTTTTCTGAGGTGAGGAACTTTATTTCAAAATAAGTTACGAAAATAACGTTAGAATAATGACACTGACAGCCTGACAACATCTCATCTGACATGCAGATACTGAATCAGATACAAAGTGTTTTTTCTCAGGACTCGTTAGCCTCTGACAGAAAAGTCAACCGCTTTTTTTATGCACATCGTTCAAAATAAACGTCTCGCATCAGAAAAACATAATTTGTTGAGACCAACTTTTGTGGAATTTGTAGGCACAATAGTCAAATTAGACAATTTTTACTTTATTTCATCAATGAAAATGTAAAAATTGTAGTATAATTTCATCAGTAATCACATTACAGTTACTGATCAGAGCAGAGGCAGTTTACAAAAAAAAAAAATAAGAGCATTGTCTTTTTGTGAATTGGGGAACATTCAGGTAAATTGTTTATTGCTTGTAAAAAGTTTTTTTTTTTCAGCCAGTTGAAGGCGCGGTACACTTTCATGTGTACACATGATCTGGATTTTTTTTTTACCACCTAATTTGAGCCAGAAAACATTCCATAATGATGTGCGGAGTGCACCAGATTAATGCATTTATCTTTAAAATGTGCAAAATTTTCTCCCGGGGGGCATGCCACCCGGACCCCTAGTGTGACTATTTTACCACCTCCGCCTCATTTTGAGCCAGGAAAAACCCTGTAGAATTTATTCCATAACTGGAATATAATTCAGGTCGAATTAAAGATATAGACTGGTTTATCTTCTAACGGGCATTGCAGGGAACAACAAAAGCTATAGCATGAAATGCACCATCATGACTAGCAATGTGATATTTGACAGTCCGAAATATATAGACAGAACAAAAACTGTCAGTCTGACTCTTGTTGGGAACATTTTCAGTTAGGGTGTGTGTAAGAACCTCTTTAACAGTTGAGTTTCACCGTTTTCAAATCCATTCAGCCGATTTTCTGATATTTAGAAGAATATCAGTAACCACTAACCAGACAGTTTCTGGTCTCATAAGACTTCCATAGTAGGAAAAAAATATGAACCACCAACCTTTCAGTTTGTAGACATCCTACATGAACCACTTGAGCCACTGTTGTTACATGGAATATTTAAACATTTTCTTCAATGACTTTCTGGGCCATCAAGTTTCAGTCCTTTAGGAGCCTATGTAGCAGTGATCCACCTCTTAAATTTAATTTAAAATTATCTTCATTTGTGTTCCGAAGACGAACAAAGGTTTTATGGGGTTGGTACAGCATGAGGGTGAGTAATTAATGACTTAATTAGCATTTTTTGGTGAACTAACCCTTGAAGATGATATTTTAGTCACTGGCTTGCATAAACAGTATTTTACGATTGTGAGAGAAAGATTACCTGTCTCGAACTGGAACAATTAGGCTAACGTTACAGTAAGGATACCCTCATGTCACGAATTCGATACATATCACGATACGATATTATTGCGATACTACAAGACATATGGTAAAAGGTTAAAAAAAATGTACTGTTAATTAAAATGCTAACTTTGATATTACATTGTGGGTTTAAATGAATATGTTTGGACTTGGTGCTTGTAACCCAAGGACAATGGTGACATATACATACAATATTCATGATTCTGAAGCTGAAATTACGGAATTATTTTAGATGAATTTCTTGCACTTTTTCTGAATAGATATATGTAACTTAGATATATTTAAAATAATGTCGGACACTTTTTACTGGTCAAGTTACATAAGTTATTTGGGATTATCAGCACCCACAAATATTCCCCCATTGCATAATTATGCATTATAATTAACATTATATATAGTAGTTTAATGTAGTAATGACACTAAAACCTTTGAGAATTTTTTTCTCGCACAGTAATTTTTATTTTAGGGAACTATCCACGATACATATTGTCACTATCCACGATACGTATTGTTGCATTTTTGTATTGCGATATATTGTGGCACGATATATTGTTACACCCCTACAGGTTACACATCAGAAATTGTTGCTGGGTAGCTCGATTGATTTATTTTCAGACGTTCATCAAGGCCAGCTCTGTATTGTCTCAAGCTGAGGAAACAGTCGTTGGTGAAATGTTTGGATCATACAAAACTTTGGGAAGTTGTGTCTGGGATTGGTTATTTCTAGAGAAAATAAAATTAACCCATTGTTTCTTCAGAGGCTCGGATGAAGGAACTAAACAATACTCTTGTATTCATTTGTACATACGAACACTGATCAACTGCCATGCTTCGCTCGTTTGCAAGCCATGTTCTCTTACGAGAGGTTCTCTCGTATTGCGTAAGCTAGCTTACGCTACCGGGAAAGATTCTTCTTTGCCGAACAATTGAAGCCAAAAATTTTTATAATTTGTATTCATTGTCAACGCACTTCTCAGGTGCAGGACCTAGAGCGGGCTAACTAGCAGGCTCATTGGTTCGTTCCTGGGAAGTGCTCAGAACCGATGGAGAAGCGGCGTTGAACCCGGCGCCCAATGAGCGGACGACGCTCGCTTACTGCGTCAGAGCCCGCCAAAAGGGGCGTGGCTTGAGTGTATATAAGCGCTCTCCGTGGGTTGGAACAA
>JAQIUQ010001580.1:0-125914 GCA_030378365.1 Hybognathus amarus
TTTCATGACAAAAGTGCAATGAATAAGCCTCAGGCCAAAGGAAATGCAACTATTATTATAATTATTAAGAGGGTGTAGCTATTCTGGATTGCAGAGGAACAGGATTGCAAAGGAACTAAATCACTACTTGTTCCTATGGTTGAATTGGATCAAAGATCAACAGCAAAGAGATTGATTAATAAAGTGATATTTAAGTGTTATTTAATGCTTAATTTTTGCAACTTTGCATAATGTTCTGGGTTTGCATTTCACTCCTATTATTAATTTTGAGGAATAATAAATCTGACTTTGTGCAAGTAAGATGAGTTTACTCGCACTTAGAACCAGTGTTGTGTACTCAAGACTTCAGTCTCGAGTCCATATTTTAATGGTCTCGGCCTTGTCATGGACTCGATGTGCATTTTGACTTTCATAATTGACTCGTTTTCCAGAGTCCACTCGAGTCCCTTGATTTAGGTCATGATTATTACTGTACGCTTAATATTTCTTTAAAAGTGTTGTTTGATTGAAACGTCCAATGATTGCTGACTTTCATGTGCGCAAATGCGTCTGACTTGAGACTATAACGTTGCGGCGCGCAAATGCAGCAGGACTCAGGTCAGATGTGATGTGGAGCCTCTAGCTCAACTGTGTATTGAAAATGTCTGCCTTATCATCCATAATTCAGTTTGCATATTAGAGCCACAGAATTTGTGTGCATGGTCATCGCCCAAATATTTTACATATTCTTAATGATATCTGGTTTCAGACCCAACCTTAGGTTATCCAAGCTCTCTGGTCTCAACTTAAATTCTAACTGTCTATGGTCTCAGGCTCAACTTTGGACTCTGAGTGAGCTGCACTCTATAAAAAAAGGGTTCTATATATGTAGCATAGGGTTCTTTACTCAACTGCAAAGGACCTTTTATGCAAAAAAATGATGATAATGACAAGAAAGAACCCTTTTGGCACAACAGGTTCTTTATAGGCTATTATTCATTCATATATTACATTATTCTGCAACATTTTGCAGTTGTAATTAAATTATTGTTTATTAAACTGTTGTAGTAACTTAATATCCCATTTTAATCATGCTGATTTTTGAAGGATAAAAACTGAAATGGCACTCTTCATGTGATATTGATTAATTACATTTTTAACCCATATATCTAAAATTTTGTGATCATTCATGCATTGCATTTTAGGGGTTCCAGATACGTAGCGCTTTAGAACCTTTTAAGGTTCTATATAGAACATTTTCTTCTAAGAGTATGGTCTCGACTATAGGGTTGGGTATAGAGAATCGAGTATCGATTGGAACCGGACTAACTTTTCATTTTTACCGAAATTAAATCAAAAGTTAAAATTTCGATTCCTAGTTTCGAATATTCACAGTCCGCCGACCGGGAAGAAGAAACCGCTGAACAACACCAACGGAGCAGCTTCTACCGGAAGTGTTAGCATAACCGCGCGAGTCGAACATTGAGTAGCTTATTCGTTGGCGGTCCAAAGTGTGGCTTCACTTTTCTAAAAATAACAAAATCACGGCAAAATGCTAAATTTGTGACAAAAGGAGTATTTGTGACAGAAGGAGTATTTCCTTCAGAAAGACCTTGTAAAGTTTCTCTAAACTTTTTTGACCCTGCCTCTTAAAAGAATTCGAAAATCAAGAATCGTTAGGAACCGGAATCAAAACAAGGAATCGGAATCAGAATCGTTCAAATTCAAACGATACCCAACCTGATCTCGACTACGACACTGCTTAGAACTACAATAACCATCATGTTCAAACAGTGCACACAACACCTCTGCGCTTACTCTTGATTTCTCTCAACATGCCGACAGAAAAAGTGCCAGTCAATAAAAGGAAAAACGAGTATCTTGCGTTACTTTTGTTGTCATTTTAAAAGTAATGTGTTACTTTTCTAGTTACTTGGAAAAAAGTAATCTAACTACGTAACCTGTGTAAACTCACTGACGGCGAGGCGGACCTAACTGCTATACTTGTGTTTTAACGGCCTAAGTATTGGCAGCGCAAGCCTTTTTTGCACTCAAGTTGCAGTGCTTAGCTCATGACTGCTGCTTTTTCTCCTCTCTGGATTAATGGGGCTGAACTCTAGGGTCTGAGAGAGAGATGCTTAAATAGAGAATGTGCTAGAAAGGGTATTTATAGCTCACAAGCACCTTTGTGTGTCCAGAATAGATGCCAGTCACTGTGCTTACAAGTATAAAGCTGTTAACAGTAAGATGGTAGTGGGTCAATACTCATTTTCTTTAGTTCTTTTTTGATAATGTAGACTACTCTGAAAGAAATGAGTACCTTTAGGTTATACTGTATTTTAAGGTGTCCTTGTTACATTTTAATTACACATTGGAGAACTGAGTAATACTAATTATCATCACTACTATAGGGTTAGGAACAGGGTTTGGGGTTGCACTTGATTTTACAGTACATGCACTTACGTGCACTTATCTAAGAAAGTGCTGGGTAATATAAAGTAACATGGATTAAGGTTCTGTTTAGAGGTAGGTTCAGGGTTAGTACCTAGTTATTAACCAGTGATTGTAATTGCTATTATAAGTAAATAGTATGTACATGGGAACAGGATTGTAAAATAAAGTGCTACTGGGTTTGGTTTAGAGTTAGTAGCATGTAATTAGACATAATAGCCTACTTACTGTAGTACATATTTATTCAACAATGACATTAAATTGGTGACGTAAAGACATTTTTAATATTACAAACAATTTCTCATGAAAGATTTCTGGGGAAAAAGTATCACAATTCCCACAAATAAATTAAGCAGCATGAGTTTTACATCGATAATATGTTGGGGTTTTTTTGAGCAGCAAATCAGCATATTTAAAATTATTAAATAAAATTATATTAAAATTATTTATTAGCATATAAAATTATTTCTGAAGCATCATGTGACACTGAAGAGGGTAATGGCCATCACAGAAATAAATACAATTTTATTTGTGTCATATTAAAATAAAAAACCCAAACTTTTGAATGTTAGTGTACTTAAAATGGAAGTATATCCCTACTGAAAAGTGGAAAAGCAATCTACACATATCCAACTTGATAAATAAAAATAGGAATTTTGTCGATCCAACAGGATTTTAATTGATGCATAATGTTTTCTTATGTGATCCTTTTTGGACTGGTGCCAATGGATTATATTATTGATTCAGTCCATTCCTACATTATTTGTCTTGCTCCTCACTTTATCAGAGAGCTAACACACACATTGCGCCCACCGCATCATCACCCGGAGTGTGTTTCAGGATTTTACAACCGAGGCTTTGCAGACAAGCTGATTAAAGTGAGTATTTGTAGGCACTAAGAGCTGCTATTCTAGAGTTCTGTACAGTGGTTTAGATCATCTGATGTGATGGGGGAAAACCACTCTCAGTTCTCATTCCTCACTGCATAATGTGTTAACAGAAAGCAGATGGCTTAAATGTAACACACACCCTTCTGTTACATCATCAAGTCTCCATCCCCACATATGGATGCAATAAATAAACAGATATGGCAAGACAAGCCTTTTACAATAAGGCCCAACATTACATAACCCACAAGCCATCACATTAAGAGAATCATACGAATCTGAACATGTTAACACAGAGCCCTGGGAAGAACTGCATATTCTTACCATTTCTGCACTATAATGTATGCAAAATGTCTAGTACATTGATCTACACTTGTTTAGTATATAAAGCACATTGCCAGTGTGATGAATAAACCAGGAGTTTTAACATCTTCACTCATTGTTTAATCTGACTACCAAAGATTGCATTACAATGGATGCACAATATATCATTACCACTGTTATGAGCCGATTTATATATATATATATATATATATATATTTTTTTTATTTTTTTATCACAACCATCAAAAGAGCCATTCAATTTCTCACGGACAAAATAGCAGGCAGTGTGAAGTATATCATGTACAGAACATACTGGTATCTTATTCCAGACTCATCTCCAACTATAAAATCGATCCCTCTTTGTTTCCCAAAATACAGCACAAAAGGTTTATAAAACAATGAGCAAGAGAGAGAATAAGAATAAATAATAAGGCATCAGATTGCAGAGGGACGGCCTTTTTTGGACTTGTGGACAGAGGAGCTCTCAATAGTTTGTTTCAGATATAACATTCACCAGATGTTAGTGCATCTAGTTCTTCAGTATCTTGCATTCCACATGCAAGAAAGTAACATACACAAATACAGAACAAACCGTAGCAACCTTGAATTTAGAGAGCTAGCGGTGAGAAACTGCTCATATCACAGCGATGAGCACAAATAAAAACCTCACACTTAAACAAAGCTTTATATGTTGTTCAATCTAAATTTTATTGTGACACATGAACGTCACGGACAGCATACATTTCCAAGCCACTCTAGCTTGTTTTCCCAGAGAAGTCTAATGCGTGTATTTGCACACAGCAGCTGACACTGACAGTCATACAAAGCTGCCACAGCACGAGAAAGAATACGAAAACAACAATGTTTTTTCAATATATTTTATTGTAGTAAAACAAAAGATCTACCAGTTTAGAAGAAAAGCACAAAAATAAAAACATGAACATCAATCTGTACTCCACTGAATGGTTTACATTGATGTAAAAGCCCATCTAGCTGTTAACCAATCTTTTAAATCTAAATGAAGCTAAACAAGACCGAAGGGATGCCCAGTCTTGTTCCTGGAGATCCATCCACCAGCAGAATACTGAATCCAACCCTGATCAAACACACCAGTCTGTATCTATCAGTGTCTCCTGAAGATCTAAAATTAGCCGGTTCAGTTGAGTTTGATCAGGGTTGAGCTGCACTTGCAGGAAGGAACAAGATTGGGCATCCTGGATATTGAGGGTGTGTACAGGCGAAGTCATTGCCTGACATTTAGCGAGTCTGCGTTATGCACACCCTACAACAGTCTCCTCTGTGGTCGGCTTCAGCAATGCTTCTAGTCGCGTGGTTTGGTAGCAAAGGTGAGGTATCCAGTGTGTCCTGCCATTTCTCTTGGTGGTGTGGCAGTCCTGCAGGTTACGGAGGTGTTCCCAGTGTTTGGGACTTCCTCTTGATTAAGATCTGAAGCCATCTGTGTGCTGTTATTAGAGCACTCCTCTGGTCCAAAGTCTGGTAAGGGCAGAGTGACAGAACGAACATCATGCACCCGCAGCAGAACCTCCAGTGTGCAGATCTCCTCAAAGCCATGGTTCAATAAAGCCTCACAAGTCCTCTGGACCTGCTCTATACACGGCGAGAGGGAGCAGAGACGACCTCCTGAAGACAGTAAAAAAAGAAAAGAGCTTTATTTTTAGTATTATTAGTATATTAGCTAATTATCATCCTAAATCCTAAAGTTCACTATTAAAAATAAAAATACTTTATTGGCATCTATGGTTCCATGAAGCAACTTTAATTCCTAGTTCAAGATTACACGATTTATTTTGTCTGTTACGATAGTCAGTGTGTCAGGATTACGCCGTTTTGTCTTTAATGGCGCGCGTGATGTCAGTCGAGAAGGCGAAACTAAGTAGCGAGTGACTTCTGGAAACGAACATAAACAAATAATGGATGAAGCGGTGAGTGTGGTATTGGCTGTCCTGTGTTCAGAAAAGAAAAGAAAATCCGACAATGGACACGTTCCTGGATTGCTCAAAGAGGACATTATGGGGTGTCAATCCTCCAAAGAGAACTTGAGGTAAAATATTGTTTTTTATATTTATTAAACTTTTAGTTTTAACGTTAGCACCATCGCCTCTTTTCGTTTCGCCATTTTTGAAAGTTGTGTACGGAAAAGCTTCTGTGCTCCTATTGGTCAACCTCATACATGTGAAGGAACCGTCATGGACGAGCGTCAAAAATTAAACATGCAAGTCTTTTTGTCGTGAAGCATCGCAAGACGCGTACGTAGGTTGTCACCCACTATGACACACCAAACGAGATGATACGATCGAATCTTGCGGCCCGACGCCCGTTGTCGTTTACGAATCCCCACGACACACCTGACGTCAACGCATTTTGCCAAAATCGGGCTGAAATCGTGTAATCTGAACCAGGCATAACATCGATGGAACCTTTTCAATGCACAAAAAGTTCTTAACTAAAAACAAAAGGTTCTTTATACTGGAAACAAATGTCCTTTAGATTATAAAAGGTTCTTCATACTAAGAAAAGACCAAGCCAAAGTCAACGAAACTAGCAGCAATGATAGCCTACTACGTCTGTCGCTTCTCTTCCGGCTGCGTGCCGTCTCGGCCAAAAAGCTGTACTTGAACACACCAAAGGGACTAAAGGCGATCGTCAACTAGCATGTGCGTTCTGCAAACTGAGCGGTGTTTTGCCCCATGCAAGTAATATTCATCTTTTTTGAATAATCTATTTTCATCATTCAAAAAAGGGAAACTGAAAACAAGGACTGCATACACAAACTGTAAAACAAAGCAGCGCTTGCTTACGATTTAGAATATAAATTACGTAGATCACTTTCTTTATTCCAGTCGGTAATGAAAATTTGTGGATTCGAACTGCTTGGGCTCAGCCTTCCGTCTGTGCCGTCTTGACTTTGCTCGCCTTAATCACTTTCGGTTTTATTCTCGTGCATTTGTTCGCTAAGCTGAACAGCCTAAGCTAAACTGAACAGAAACTCGCGAAGTTGAGTTCGATTTAACACACTGATTCGGCATAAAAACCCAGACGGTGTCCTAAGCCCACCAATGCTCAAAAAATTAATTTTATAAAGGCAGTGGATTGCAACAAACAGATTGAAGCTCAGAAACATGCCTCCAAATGTAATTTAGATGGAAAGCGTAACTTACCGAGTAATGTGATGTACTACTGATATTTACGCTACTTGTGACGATATTAATTTTCGAAAGTTGCGCATTAGGAGCAAGTAGACGGAGTATGGCCGCTTGGCTGGAAGCTAGAAATTTATTTTGTAATGTATTAAATATGAATATTTTTCTTACACAAACTCGTCATTTTGCTTCAGAAGGCCTTTATTAACCCAGATGAGCCATTTTAGAGTTTGTTTACAATGGACGGATGCACGTTTTTGAGCTTCAATCTGTTGGATGCAATCCACTGCCATTATAAAACTTGGAAGAGCCAGGATTTAATTTTTTTATATACTACTCTGATTGTATTCATTTGAAAGAAGTAAGTCATATAGGCCTACACTTAGGAAGACTTGAGGCGAGTGAGTAAATCATGGGCTAATGTTCATTGGAAAGTGTCTTTCCAATGAACATTACTTCAAGAATGAACTAATCCTTCAAGAATATACTTCATTTTTGACAAACACTAGCATATGCGTACTGCATTCTGTATAAACTAGAGTGGCATGTCTCTCTTAAACCAAATCAAATGTTCGTCAGCACACACATTTATTGTTTATCAGTTTATTTTTTAAATGTAAAACAACAGACTGGGCCAGTGTTGCCAACTTGCAGAAAAATGTATGCAAAAATATTCAATGCATTTTTCACCTGCAGGTTGTGTGGCAGAGACTGCCACTCTCGAATTGGACTGTTGAGTCACAACTGACTGCACTGGTGTTCCTCATCCGGCGTGATCCATGGTCTCCTGAGACTGGAGAATGCCACTCATTCTATGATTTAGAAAATTCCACAAAACTTCTCTTTTGTATGAATGCAATTTGGATTTCTGTGACTCACTATGTCTGTCTGCAAGTTTGCATCTGTTCTTTATCAAACCACAGAGCAGTATACACATCTCCAGCACTTGTGCTACACTCGGTGCAAACATGAATAGCTGTTTATTATTAGTTTAAATGAACCTCCCTGCTTGACAGCAACAAGCGTTACTATTTGTAAAACCTTATCAAATACCGAGGATCACACTTGTGGCTGACGTCAAATCAAACCTGAAACTTGAAATGAGCAACGAGGAACAGGAACATTTTTGCTCAGGTCTTTTAAAAGAAATTTGACCTCAACAATGTTCTTTAGTAGATCCGAAAATTTAATGCAGTAATAATTGCTGTAAGCTGAGGGCAGACTCAGAACTTTTTTTTTTAATTACACGATTTCTGCACTAATTTCAGGTGCAAGTCTACAGAATCTTCTATAGTGGATGTAAAGCTGAAGTGTGTCACTAGGGGCATCAAGCGTAACTGCAGAACAGAAAACTATTTTAAAAGAAGTCTAAAGGCACATACACACCAGGACGAATATCAGCACGTGTTATTCGTCAGCGTTTTTCAACGTGTTTTTTGTGTTCACACCCAAGCAATTTTCACTGACGATGAGCCAAGTGAACATGCAAATTCATTCCCTGACATTAGATGGCGCCAATTTGCTCTGCAATACAAATCCAAAACAGTTCTCTTTTATCAAGATGTTAGTAGTCCCGGTTCGCGTTTGTCACATAGTTCTTTATGTTCTAGCACCAACGAGAACAGCAGCTCAAACGCGGCGCGTCAAACTATGAAAAACGGACCCGAGGCGTTTTTTTTTTGAATGACGCTTTTACGCGTGACGTTTTACGCGTAGGTGTGAACACTCACATTGGCGCCCTTTGTTTAGTCACGAGGCGTTAAACGTCGGCGAATAACGCGTGCAAAATTCGTTCCGGTGTGAACAGGCCTTAAAGGAGAACTCCGGCGAACAATGAACCTTTGGTCTAATAAAACATCGGTACCTAGTCAATCGTTCTCTGAGATTTGTTTTCATGATAATTGAATGTAAAGAGTTTTATCTCTAAAACTGTTTAGCATATAATGCTAGCACTGGGGGCATTGACTAAGTAAAAAGAAATGGCTAGTTTATACCACTAACAAGGCTCAAAATAGCCCCACACTAACACAGTAACATAATGAGTGCCCATACATGCAAAACGAAGCATTGAGAACTTTGTTAGTGTACAGACCGTTTAATAAGAAGATACGTTATAAAGACAGTTCACTTCATGTATACAGACAGGAGCCATCTTAGAATATAGTCTCAATAAGTCGATCCCGAACGCCGTTCATACAGTTCAGAAGTTCGCTGAACTTCATACAGTTCAGCTCACTCAGCACGACGTTCGTGAGTTTGACTTATCGAGACTATATTCTAAGATGGCTCCTGTCTGTATACATGAAGTGAATTTGTCTTTATAATGGGTCTGGTTCTCAACTTATTGATGAACCTGAATTGTAGTTTGCAAGTAAAGCTGCAAATTCCTCCATTAGTCATCTGCCTCTGTAATAATCTTTTGATACGTGAAGCACAATCAAGTGTAAATTGCGGTGTGGCATAAATTATAAATCTATTAGGCAGTCAGTTAATGAAAGCATTTTCTTCAAAACAAAAAGTTGCATCGTAAATGACACAAGCATCCTCTGGCCCAGAACGTTCAGAGGGGAAAATAGAGTCCTCAATGCAGAACACAAAATCCAGAATCCACCTTACATATACATCTGCCCCCTGATCCCCAACCCTACTCATCTCCACCACCTGATCCCTAACCCCCACCCCTAATCCTACCCATCTCCACCCCATAGATCTTACTCTGCCCCCTGGATCTTGTGTACTGCAATGAGATGCTACAGGAAATTCATGCCAGGGCAAGGTACAAGGCAACAGTGCCTAGTGCGAGTACACCCCAACCACCCAATTACCATTATAGGTAGCCCTGCCCAAAAATCATCAACATCACACCCAGTAGGCTGTTCAACAAATAAAGTTCTGTGGGTGCAGATTTCATGCAGAACTCCTGAGAATAATCAGGAAGTGAAATCAAAGAACATGGTTCCGCAACAGGCTTACTGGAAGCAACCAATAACTCACTAAGCTGTTAAGGGCTAGAGAGCGGCCAACATGCACATGTTTGCATATTGTTGCCTTACTGTTAAACGGTTTCATAATAACATGTTAAATAGAGGAGTAAAATTGAAACAGCAATCTCTTCTACTCCTTTGCCATCTTGCTCCACTAACACGATTGGAGGGAATTTAGGCTTAAGGTGGTATTACTTACATGCACAAAAATAGCCACTGCTGATCAGAGTAAGAAGATAGAAAGGGTGCTGTGAGGAGAGAAGTATGAGAAAGAGACCTTAATGGGTATAGTTTACTCTTCCATTCTGTCTTTAGACTCAATCCAATCACATTCACTTAATCCAGCATGACCCCATCCTTCACTCTCAACATACGCTTAAGAACTATAATGAATGGGAACCACTGTAGGAAAGCAATGCATAACGGTCTCACTCTCTTCTCTTGAGCCTGACAATTTTCACAGGGATGCATCAGGATGCAAAAGTCACTTGGTGCCTAAAAAATACTTTTATAAAAAGGTCTTCAAAGCTGATTGGTAAATACAGTGTTCAGACCATCCTAAAATCTGCAATACAGTATAGGTGATGATATACAGGGCAACTTTTTAAGCAATGTTGCTGGCCAATGGGCAACCAGGTGTGAGACAGGGCCCACGGCCAATCTAAAGTATCCAGATATAATTCTAAATCACAATAAAGCCTCTTATAACTAATTGCTTAAATATCAACTCAACTCTGGGTAACAACCTTTTTTTTTTTTTAACACTGTCCTTGTTATAAGTTACGTGTACCTACCATAGTAATAACAGTAAAGTATGCATTTCAAAGCTGTTTTGGCAACTAGCATTGACTCCAGACTGCAAATTGGGGGAAAATAATTTGGATTTTAGATGGATTACTATACATTTAGATTAGATTTATCAGAAGGCATTGATTGGAAAATATCAAACATGTTTGATAGTTTGAGTGATGTTTCTGTATAAGTTATGATTTGTTTGGGACGACTTAAAAGTGGTAGTATGTGATCCTCAGTTGGTTTGTGCATGTCATGATAGCCAGTTTTTCTTACTCCATAACCATTTACAATGTTGTAAAGTGTATGAGACAGAGAGCGAGATAGAGCGAGAGAGAGAAGAAGGAGAGAGAGAGATTCTGATTCTGTCATGCCATTGACAAATAAGGCCTTTGCATGAAAACGCAGTCATAAACAGACATCAGGTCTCCTGGCAACAGGGGTCCGAGTAAGAAATGAGTCACATGAGTTCCCTGAGCACTCTCTAATCTGAATAACAAGATTGAAAGGCCAAAAATGAGAAGAAATAAAGAAACAGGCAGGATAAAGAATCAGCTTAAATCACTACACACACTGAATGTTGCATAATAGCAATAAAATGTACATGTTGTGAAAAACATGTCAGCTCAAGGACAACTGGCTTGGAGTTAACCAAAGTTTAATAGTCAGTGTCAAGTTACATTTTTCTTCACTGAACTCCTGATAAGTAATGCCCAAGATCTTCAATGTGTCAAAAGAATCGGAAAAGAGGCCACCAAATGTATGAGAATTCAGAGCCTTGCCCATGCTCACTGAAGACTCACCGCATGCCCCTTTATGGTCATTATTACCCTGCCAGTAAAACATTCTCTGTGTCTGTATATTACAAATCAGAGTCCCTAAGGGGTGTACATTAGAGCACTGCAGACATTCCACTATAATGAGACAAGAGAGGATCTTCTGGTGGAAATTGGAAATCTTACGCTCCGCCAAGGCAGATCTTTAGACGCATGTAGACAAATTGCGCCAAAAAAAAAAATAAGTATTTGGGTAGTGATGAAAAATTGCAGCAGTGTCTTCACTGTATGAAGTTATTGTATGTGTTTTTAAATTAATTTTAAAGTCGATTTTTAAAAATACAATTAAAAAAAACATTTTGGTTACGGTCAACCTCCCATTTATCAAAAATGTATTAAATTACAGAACCAATAAAAATAAACAAATAAATAAATTCAACTACATCAAAGACTTAACCTTTACAAAGGCAGGAGAGTTATGGGTTGAAAGCCAAGGGCTATGTATTTTTATGAAAATTCCTCTTTACCGACACAGGGAATAATTCATACACAAGGACTGCTGACCCCTTACTGGGACACTGACTGAGTCTAGGCCTGCCCAGTAGGGCAAAGTGAGTTGTAGTTCCCATGGAAACAGCCTCTTGCCAAGTGGTCTGTTCACTTCTGAATAAACCATTTCTGACATGCCCACTCGATAAGTTGTTCCAACAGAATGATCAGAGAAATCACAGACAAAACAACTAGGAAATCTGTTTGAGCTGGGCAAACTCAAGCCAATGTCTTCATGATTAATTAAAGTGAAGTAATCAAAGTGAAGTGTGCGACATCATTTTGGCACAAAACTAAGATGTAATTATGCAGAACAAGGGGCCTCTGTCTATGATTCACAGAATCTGCCTCAATAACTGAGATGAAAACTTACACAAATTTAAACAAGAAATTCACAATTTAAGAGTTTAGGGTGAGATTCCTAATCTCTCATTGATCCATAGAGGTTATTTGGGCATTTCATTGAGGTCAATGGCAGATGAGGAGAGTTTTAGGCGTATTGTAACGTCACCAGCTGTAGTGCCACCAGAGGGCACTCCATACAGACTGTTTTCACTCCCTCACAAACTACATTTCTCACTCCTCACTGCCCGGACTCATCATCACTGATTGCATTCACCTGTGTCTCATTAGTCATTCCCTTGTTAAAGCCATGGCACACTGAGTCCAAAATTTGCGTCCGAAATTTCCGCACGTTAAAAAAATAAATACGACCTCACGTTATGTCAATCGTGTTTGCACACTGCCTCCGAAACTTTCGTCTGTCATAAAAAAAAATAAAAAAAAAAAAATCGAATCGGGTTCGATTTTCTGCGTTGTTTTGCATCCGAAGCAAGCAGTTTGAATGTTTTGAAAATTCAGAGTCACGAATACGAAAAAAAGCATTTGAAATTTTCGGGCTCAGCGTGCAATGGCCTTTAGTCTCAGCCTATTTAAACCTTGTTCACACATGCAATGTTTTGTTGCACTGCATTTCTGAGCGTTTTCCCTGGTTTTATGTCTCTTGGTTTTCGGATTTCTTGCCTGTTCCTTGGATTACTCTTGTGCCTCTGACCCCTCCCTGTTTTGTTTGTTTGTTTGTTTAGACTGCCTACCTGTATTTTGACCTATTGCCTGTATATTGGATTAAGTGTCTGGATTGCCCTTTAATTAAAGCTGCATTTGGATCTCAACCTTCGTGTCTCAGAGCAGTTTGTGACAAGTATATTACACATCTTTTTTTTTTTTGCCCTTGTCCCTTGTGTGGAAATCTTAAAACTACCTTGGTTAACCAGGAAAATTCCATGGTATATACTGTATATCAAAATACCACACATATAAAGTACTTTTTGTAAGTGTGTGCATATTGGTCATTTTAAAACGACACCATTTTTATGCCTGTAAAGTGTTCAAAGGATACTGTAGTATCAGTAGCATCTATACCTTGTGTAGGGCCCTATAATTTCTGTGATCATGGAATAAAAAGCACACTCTTTTTACAACTAAAATAACAGTAAAGGGTAAAAAATGAATTCCCAAAAATTAAAAAGGAAAAAACGAAATTTGCAAAAATTAAAACGGAAAAATCAGAATTTGGGAAAAAATTAAGTGGAATTTGGGAAAAAATAAAACAGATTTTATAGGGCCCTACTTGTGATTAGACTCACTTTAGTGGCTTCAGAGAACCACGTGCCATTTAGCATTAATATGGTAACGTCTCTTTAGTAATTCGAGTTGTGTACTCTTACCCTTCCATTTCAAGGCCCTCTTGGCATGTGTGACTGCCTCCCACGGAGAAGGGATGTCTAAGAAGACCGCATCAGCTACACCTGCGATGCCGAAGCCCTCAGCGCACACGTCCTGGTTTCTAACAGTAACCAGGTGAGACACCTTGTGCTCCTTGAACTCCTGAATGGCCTTCTCGGCTCGCTGAGCATGGAACTCGAACTGTGTGCAGGTGACCGGTGGGAGCAATGGTCCGCAAAATAGCGTGAGACAGAGAGCCACTGCCTGTACCTGGAAAACACACACAAAATCTGCTGTTATAACAAGCCCACCACTGGGAATAAGTGGTCTGTGTTTGAGATTATAAAATTAATATCAAATTATACTTTTTCAGAATGCAACAGTTTCAGACACTAAATCAAATAATTAAAATCTGGTCGTATTCCAATTATACAAGTATAAATGTAAACACATTCACCTCATTGCTATAACCACATTAACAGGATAGTTCACCCTACAATTAAAATTATCATAATTTACTGGCCCTGCTGTTGCTCTAATACTGTATGCAATTCTTTCTTTTGACAGACCATAAAAAGAGAATTAAAAAAAACATTCATATAATGGCAGTGAATAGTGACCAGCATCATGCTTTTTTTTTTAAAAAAGATGCAAAAGTATCACCTAATGGTCCCCTGCCACACAGGTCATATGAACAAGTGTTTTGGGGGTTTACGATATGATTTGGTGACAAAAAACAAACCGAATGCATGATTTAACAAAAATCCTGACCTCGATGTGACCTTAACGTACGCATTTGTGAGACTATTAGCGCCACAGTTCACTCCGACTTGCCCAGAGAAATCAAGATTAATAAAT
Organism: Hybognathus amarus; assembly: GCA_030378365.1. NCBI lineage: Eukaryota > Metazoa > Chordata > Actinopteri > Cypriniformes > Leuciscidae > Hybognathus > Hybognathus amarus. Next base: position 14,486 of record JAQIUQ010001580.1, read on the forward strand.
ATGGGCCACGAAATACAATGCCTAGAAATCCGCCAACAGTATACTTGTACTTTCTTCACTGAGTTGAATATCTCCAGAACTCTGTCTGATGACAGTCAGAATGATAGTTGACAGATGTGATAAGTTGCGACAAACACAACATATTAACCTCAAAGAAGAAAGTACATGGGTTGTATTTCATGTTGGTGAAATCAGATTGTTGATTAGATCAAATACATGTTTTAAGTTAGTATTTGGGCTACTACTAACATGTGGAATATTCCAAAAACAAAAAGCATCTTATTAGGATAATATTGACCTGAATCAAAAATTATGCACATGCACGTATATGGTCAGAGTTCAATACAGCAATTACGTGTGCATGAACGTACATTGTGATACACGTGCATGTGAGCAAGCTCTGGTGTTAATGGGCCATCTTCCTCTTCAAGAACCCATTAGTATGCTTTTGTTCTCATGGCAACAATAGGGTCAATGTTTAGTCCACAGCGTTGCATTCAGATAGAACAGTGAGTGACGCAAGAACGAGAGGCTCAGTAGGAGAGAAAGAACACACTGAATTATCCCAAAAGAAATATCCAATAGTATCCTTGAATGATGAAAAACAAAAACAAACTTCAGCTTGCACATGTGCCAATTCTGTGGGACAGTCACACTCACCTGAACACTGCACTGATATGTAAGGGTAAATGCTTGTCCAGCTCAATGAGTTGGGAGGGCACAGAGCAGAGTGTGTGTTTTGTGTGCGCGTGTGCACACTCAACAGCCTTTAATGGATTCATTCAGAATACAAGAGCCAAATTGAAAAGAGTCTCCTCTCCATCTCATCTCACCGAGCCTACTCTGCCCACTCTAACTAGACAAGTCCATTTTATTTGTATTGCACTTTTCACAATACACCTTGTTTCAAGGTGCACAACAACAAAAATCTGCCGTGAGCTCAGAAAAATCTATCAATCTATCTATAAAAGCAACATGACTTTTGCGTAACGTACACACCACTTTCAAGTCAAGTGGCGTGTTATCTATACGCATTTTGAGCTATCAACGTGTATGTGTGTATGTCTACGCCGTTAAATGTCAGAGTGATTCCGCATGCATGTACACTATATTAAATGTCCGAGCAAGACGAAGCAAAATGTTGATCTACATCTGGGGAGCAATGCTTTTTTTTCCTATGATGGTAGGGGAAGACTCATAAATGGTAATAACCCCAGTGACGGGTAGGTTTAGGGACCGGGTTGGGGTAGGTCACATGTTTATATATACAGTAATGTAACGTTAAGTGCAACGGCGTTCATAAACATGCTGAAAAGCGATTATGCGTGTTGATAGCACGCCAAAAATGGAAATACGAATTAGCGTGTCATACATACGGCATTTCATGATCAGTCTGATATGCAAGACTAGTCGAATAGTTGATTAAACAATACTGCTGCTGCTAGTCGACACAGTTTTCACATTTAATGTTTTGTTTTTATTTACAAAAGTTATGTTTAAATTAGTCAAAATAATGTAATATTTTAAAATAAATATATTAATTTGAAAAGTGTATCTGGAGCAGAAAATAAAAATCACCTGAGTTCAGAGTAATGTCCTCTTGGATGAGCAAGGTAAGGGAGTATTTCAATGGCCAAAACTTTTCTATTTTCTTCTACGTCATGTTAAACCAGCATATAATTAAGCTTGCTTAGAAGATTGTTATACTACCATTTTTGTATGGACAATACAGCATGACATTTTATATCAGATTAAAGGACAAATGGGAAGAATGAAACTTGAACAGTTGCTATATCAACATCCTAACAAAACACGCTTGCATAATGTTTTGTTGCCAGAACACATCAAGCTTTTCTTGAGATTTTGGCACCCGTCAAGTGTACAGATACTTTTCATACTCAAGAAGTGTGTTTAAACTCGGACACACAAGTGGTTACCATTGTAACGAACAACAATACCTTATGAGGACTAACTTTTATTTGCAACCCTACCCTATGGACACGCTGAAGCTCAAATTGCAATTGGCTAGTCCAATTTTTTTACATGGAATGCAAGAACAAAGCAAATTAAAAAAATCCTACATAAATATAGAATTTAAATATAATTGTTACTATTGAAGTCAAATAAACATGCAATTAAATAAGAACCAATAATCAAACTACTAACCAATAGCACAAATAAACACAATAGAACAAAGATGCAAATTAAATAAACAGTACTTTTTTCCATGTACATCTAACAGTAGATAGATACAGATTAGGTAGATTAGGCACGGAAATTGAATAATCAAATGTAAAAACACTGCATAGCCTTCACTGCTTCCCTAATAAAAATGAATTTAAAACTTTTAAGGACCTGCAGGGACAATATACTTTCGTTATTGTGTTGAACAGAATTTATATTGTTATTATATATATAGTATTTTGAAATAAAGCGTCTGAACAAATCTTCATTCAGACTTGATTTACTCCCATTTTTAGAATGAGCTTTGAATTAGTGTGGATATCAGAAGTACACTGGAGAAAGGTGGGCTGCACTTAATCTGACAGGCTGCGCTGTCCCTGAGCCTTGTAAGAATAGGGGTTACATTGCATTAGGGTTATATGAAGCACTTTCATTGATCAAACCTCCATCAGCAAAATATGAATATGAAGTGTCCTTCCGTGTATATTTGACTTGAGTTCACCTGCTTGACACCTAAAAGTCAAGAATCTCCTTGCAACAGCAAGGATAAGACTGTACTATAGAAGATATCTAAAAATTCAATGCCCCAAACCCTTTGATTCTTACCTGACTCGCAGACGACAGAGCCCGGTTTAAGGTCCAGCATCAGTGTGATGTTGGCAATGTCTGTCGTGTAGAGGATCTGTGTTCGGTGGGGAAGGTTAACAGTCCACAGTTCTGGTGTGGGGTGCAGCACATAAACCCAACCACCCTTACTGCAAGTCACTTTGGTACCAAAGCGATGTCCAATCAGGTCGCTGGAGTGGCGGATAACCCCATAGCGGGTCTGCGTCTGAGCTCCTGACTGAACTTTGATAGGCATCATGGAATCATGATTCAGGAAGATAATGACAACATCCCCTTCTTGGATGAACTCGGAGTATTCCACAAAACTCATGAGGCACAGCTGGGTATCAACTTCACCGAAAAGTGTGTATGATTAAATTGCGCTGGTCTGTCATAAATGAAAACACACAAACACATTACTCATAAGTTAATGGACACAACATTTACATTAATATTTATATTCCATCATATTACGTCATAGACTAAACTGAATATTTAGGATATTCCCAACTTTTAAAATATGTGTTGATAAAAAATAGCATAAAACAGACTTAGACACAATTATAAACAACATAAGAATAAAGAGCTATGCTGTCATGCTTTTAAAATCCAGCCAAACTAATTTCTGCACTTTTAGAGAGACAAACCAACATTCTACTGTTGACACTTCTTATGGCTTTTGTTTAAAGTAATTAAAGTAATATTGCCAATACATATTAAATAGAAAAATTTAATATTTTACCCAATATATTAAGATACACATAGCCTATAAGCTCAAATAAAAACACGAACGTCAACTAACTCAAAATCCAGTAAGTGCGCATTTTGATTTAAAAAAAAAACCGTTAACGTAGTAGTAAACCGTTAGTAACCGTTAGTACCAACCTGAAGCACCTTCTGTAACCGCAGTCCGGAGACAGTTCAGAACAGCAAAAAAATGGGCAATAAGTAAGTTAAATCTATTAATAAGGCGCTTATTGATATCTAAGAACATTTCTGTAATTTGATGTATTAAATTCAGCAAGGTCACTGTCATAAATGACGAGATGAATGGGAGGAAGAGCGACTTCGATTGAATGAGAGCACATAATGACACGGTTTCATTACAAACCATCGATTAACGTTACTTAGAAATCTAAATTTTGAACAAATCGTGTTTACAAGAGGGCTACACTGACTGTGAAATAACACTTTTTAAAAACAGCATTCATTAGACTAAGTGTAGCTAAACACATTTAACGTTAACCGTTCGCATTGCTGGAAAGGAAATGTGACTGACATGTCTGACCGAACGTACATCGTTCGACATAAAGATATATTTAACATAAAGAAAGACTCAAAAACTCACCGTTTCTATAATTTTGTATCAGGGAGAGAGCAGAAAGAAAGTACAACACGTGTGTCCGGCTAGTCTGATGATAACCCGCATGTATTCAGCCGCGGTCCGTCCTACAGAGCGGCTCTTTACCTCATCTGGATGGACTCAAACGCATGTGAACGGGTTGCTCGCCATATACGAATCTACCACTTGTCGCAAAACGTCTACTTCTCACAACACAACCAGTCTCAGGAAAATGATGCAAGAGTATTTAAAGGAACAGTATCTGTTTTGCTTAAACGTCAAGATAAACCAAATAGAAATGTGCTTGGTGATTTAGATGAACCAGGGAAGTGTTCCCAAACGTTAGTCAGAATGAAGTAACGTTAGCTGCTAGCTATCCCTTCAAACCAGAGATGCACTCCTGTTAAAGGGATAACGTTCGATATTAGTTCACATGTCATATTTACTCACCCTCTAGTTATTCTAAATGTGTATGAATTTCTTTCTTCTGTTGAACACTCAACAGAAGAGATTTCAAAGAATATTTCAAAGAAAGAAAATCATACACGTTTGTAACAGTCGTTATGGTGAGTAAGAAATTACACTATTCTTTGAAGTCAGATTATACTGTATTTTAGTTTGCATCATAATTCATATTATTAAAGTCAAATTTAATCAAAAACAATAGATACTGTGGGGTCTCACCATACAAACTGTAACGCTTATACACGATTTGCATACATTATAAATTTGTTTTCTTTTTTGTTTACCTTTTTTATTAATTACATGTTAATCTATGGACATTCCCAATCCCAATATAAATCGTGTATATATATATACATACATACATACATACATACATACATACATATGAAGAGTTCAGATGCAAAAGCCTCTAAATGCCATTTGAAATTTTCTTCTAAAATTACCATTTTTATCAAGCTTGTATATTTAAGTTCAGTAATTTCACTTAAATGACAATTAATAGGTAATCTTCATTGCCATTTAAGTAAAATTACTGAATACAAGCTTGCTAAAATGGCTATTTTAGAAGATTTATATATATTTATATATTTATTTATATATAATATATATATTATATATATATAATTTTTTAGGTTGTTTAACCATGCAAAATCAAACACTTCTCATGTCCTGGGAATCAACCGACTATGATATAACTTAATCAAATTAAAGTTAGATCATTTTCTTACATTTTTGCACATCTTATAAGAGTGCTGAGAGCAGTCAAACTATTACAGTGTCAGATTCTTCCAATTGGATGAATGGACTGCATATAGCAGCCAATAGGAGCAGCTTTCCTGTACTATAAAACAAACGCTCCATCATTATCTGGTGCTGGAGAACAGACGGACGACACGTAGAGTTTACTCTCCAACCGTAAAAATAGGGATCTTTGTCTCAGCTCAGAGTTCCTCTAGCTCTAGTAGTCCACAACAACCCACGGTAAGAGTGTTCATTAAGTAGTTTGCATCTATTTTGTTAATGTAGACGCTTAAGATCGCAATTAAAATTATATTTGGGAAAAAAAGTATTGCAACGGCGATTTAAAAGGTTCTGGATAAGCCTTTTGATCAAAAGACTTGTTTTTTAATGCATCGTGGAGGTCTTCTATCATGCTTTTTCAGAACATTTCTGGGCTTCTTGTGAAAGAAAGCGTCCACGATGACAGCTCAACCTTTCTCTTTCGTTGAAGTGGAGCCGTCCAGTGGACGCCCAGTTTTAAGTCATCGATAGCAGCGATCGTCTTCTGCACGAAAGTTTGTGCATTTTAGTTTATAACACAACGAGGACTAACTGTTAGATGTAGACTGTTAGAGAGAATAATTTAACCAATCAGAAATTATCAACAATTATTTAAATTGCCATTTTACAGGTACATAGACGTTTTATATTAACATTAGTCCTGTCGGATATGACAAAATTAACTTTCGCTTTACTTATAAATCAGATTTAATCTATAACCGGTCCGAGTGTTTCGTCTTTGATTCACTACCGTTGTAAAGAATCAGATTCGGCACATATGAGTTATTCATTTGGGCATCATACTTCACTTTCCGCGTTTGATTCACTGTTTGATTCACTTAACAATAATCGGTTCATAAGAGTCATTCGTCACGCTATGGATTCCGTTCAGACATCGAGTATTTGTCACATTTTGCAGTATTTTTAAATTGTTACAAATTTGTACAGTATTTTTTTGTAAATGTATGTACAAGTTTTTCATTATTTTAGTACAACGTCTCTGTACAAAAAAGGTACCCTACCCTATATGAGTTTCTGTGTTGAACCATAGCACGTATTGGTCGTACTTCTCATTTGCCATTTTTACTTGTGTAGAAATGTAGCTTTAATCATATGCATAGTTAGTTTTAAAAAATCGTTCCATCTTGTATCGATACTACTTCAACTGTATGCATATTTCTCCATGAAAACAAAGCCAAGGATGCCTCTTGGCATGATTTCACATTCAGTGTAACCACAATTATTTTCCATCCCAATTCCACCGCGCTCAGCGAACAGCAGCCATGCCTTTTGGGAACAGTCACAACCAGCTGAAGCTGAAGAACACCTGTGAGCAGGAATACCCTGACCTCAGCAAGCACAACAACCATATGGCCAAGGTCCTCACACCAGCGATGTATGAGAAGTTGCGCTCCAAACAGACACCCAGCGGGTTTACACTGGATGATGTAATCCAGACCGGGATAGATAACCCAGGTAAAGGCCTGAAGCAACTCAAAGTCCTCTAAAGACTCTATTGCATTACACTACAATCAGGAAGAAGCGTTAATATAGCTGTGTTTTTAGACAGTGACCTTGCTGACTTGTGTTTTAGTGCAGAGGGCATTGAATAAAAACATTTCCTGTATAGATAAGACCAACCTGCCTGGTATGGATAATATAATCCAATTGGCCTAAAACAGGTCATGAACACTTTTCTGAAAGGAAAGAATGCTCAGGGTATTTGAGACAAATGGTGCCAACCTATTCAGAACCCAACAGGTCACTTCAGCCTTTGGCAGCAAAGTGTAGTTTTTATTTCTTTATTTAGCAATGCTAAGCTAGCCAGGCGGGTCATCAAGCAACGACCAGCTGAGGATGAGTTTCCAGACTTCACAGAGCAGCACTGCAACCATATGGCCAAAGTCCTCACTCTGGACATGTACGAACGCCTCCGTCAGCGCTGCACACCCAATGGTTTCACCATCGATAACATCATTCAGACTGGAGTAGATAATCCTGGTAAAAGAACATGCATAGTCTGTCAGGGGTCAGGGTTGAGATAGTCCTAAGAGAAAGCACTTGATGTTAAGTTTAGTTGATGCCGGCCACTGAGGTGCATGGCTCCTAATTTGTGTACATGGCCCTTTTTCCCCATCTCAGGCCACCCCTTCATTATGACTGTGGGTTGTGTGGCTGGGGATGAAGAGACCTATGAGGTGTTCAAGGAACTGTTGGACCCTGTTATTCAGGACAGACATGGAGGATACAAGCCTACAGACAAACACAAGACCGACCTCAACCCCAGTAACCTTAAGGTATGAAGATGAAGTGATAATCACTTAGAAATGATTCCGTTATTTACGGACCGTTATTTCAAACATGCACGCAACGAAATAGGTTTTTGTTCAAAACAACATTAGACCCCACTCACTTTAATTGTACAGACAAAACCGCTGAGACATTTTCAAAATACAACCTTCGGATGAGTTTTTTTGTTATTGTACTTAATCCCTGATGCAGTGATATTGCTTATTCAAAAGACAAACTTTTTGTTCCTGCAGGGTGGGGATGACCTCGACTCCAATTACGTGCTTAGCTCTCACGTCAGAACAGGCAGGAGCATCCGCGGATTCTGCCTGCCGCCCACTGCAGTCGTGGAGAGAAGAGCCGTTGAGAAGCTCTCTGTGGAAGGTACATGAACATCACTGCAGCACCACATTGGTTTATTTGAAACATGAGAAAATAGATCAGCTACATCCCAATTTGCAGACTTTCCATCCTAAAATAGTATTTGAAATTATAATTAGTGTCCCAAACTGTAGTATGTTTAAACGAGTATCCCAAAGGTACTTGGATGGTCTATGATTTTTTTTTAGAAATCGCAAGTCCATGCACACTTTAACAGTTAATATTGCCTACAACCCATTGTGCTTTCGAGGAGGATTCGGATTGGTTCAGCTACATACCAGGGTTAGTTTAGTTAACTAAAACGAGAACCATGACATAAAATAAAATTAACTTGATCTACTATGATGCGCAATGCAATTACTAAAACTTAAGAATAAAAATGAAAACTCATTTAATATATTAATTAACTACCACACTAATACTAATATATTACTGCAGCATAAACCTAAAGTGTTAAACTAAGAAACATGGTGAAAAGTGCGAGACAGATAATCAGGTTGAGGCTTATAGAAAAGATTTTGAGTGATTTTTAATAATTATTTAAACCATTTCTAACCTGATGGAAAAACTCGATAGCTTTCTGAATGAAAGACCCATGACTGTCAGATCAATGTAATACCTTTCTCTCCCATCTCATTGGAAGAATTGAGTATCATAAATCAAATTAATTGAAAAGTAGAGTGTTTGTGTGTATATGAGAATGGTAACTGTGATGAGATGATTGACAGGTGAGTTTACTGTGACAGGATGCATGGAACTGCGCTACAACCTGGTCTGACAAATCTTATGTGGTATTCACCACTTAAGTTTCTGAAATTTGGTCATGTGACTCCCTCTAGTGGTGATGAGGATCATGTGTGATTGGACCAACATAAATACTCCTTGCATAGAAATTTTAATCTGTAGTCTAGGATGTTTCTAAGAAATAATTTCTTAAAGATAACGGAATTAGTAACAGATTTGTTGATGTGTTTCCTGTAGCTCTGGGTAACCTGTCTGAGGATCTCAAAGGAAAATACTACGCTCTGAAGAACATGACCGATGCCGAGCAGCAGCAGCTCATCGATGACCATTTCCTGTTCGACAAGCCTGTGTCTCCCCTGCTGCTGGCCTCAGGGATGGCTCGTGATTGGCCCGACGCCAGGGGTATCTGGTCAGTGTTCTAGATTGCCCTAATGCACTGCTTGTGTAGGGCTGTAAAATTTCCATGATGATGGAATCACGTAATTGGCAAATGTTAATGTGGAATTTACATACTTGGAAATGAAATTCTGTTTTTGTGTGGGAGGAGAACCTATGTCTGGGGAAAATGCAGACCGGGGTAAACAAATCTACTCCCGTCATTTCAGCTCCAATGACGGCATCGACACAATGAAAGCATGGCGAAGCGGCTCTCCACTTTTCTGCTTTCGCCGGCGAAAGTTAAGAAATCTCAGACGCTAAGCCCTTAGTACCGACTCCGAGCAGTTCCCACGTGAGATCAACACCGGCCGCCATATTGCGTTTCGTCCGTCTCTTTCTTCACGCACTCACTCACTCTTCCCTCTTTGTACACCGCATTCGTCTAGGAGGCGCCGGAGTGGACGGAGTTCGACGATGCGCGAGAGACAGAGTGTGACTTATTTAAACTTTTATAAACTAATATAATTTTTTTTACTGGACAGTTTAAAGCTCATAACCATATTTTGTTGTTACTTGAAGAGGTTGCATCATTCAGTAGGCTATTTGTCCTGAAAAGTAGCCTACTGAGTAAATGTGTTACCTCAATAAATTTAAGGTCAACTCATTACTATTTTGTGTACATTAATCATAAACTGTAAAAGCACACTCTTTACGACTAAAATAACAGTAAATGTAAAAAAAATGGAGAAGTGAATTTGGGAAATTTCTAAGATTTCATAGGGCCTTTCTTGTGCTACTTTTGTTGAAGAACCTACTTCCTGTCAGTTTGTTCTAGATCCTACAAATACATGCAGCAACAGCAATTGAATCTGCGTATTTTTAGCAGTCTTGCACTTAAAGGGCACCTATTATGCCCCTTTTTACAAGATGTAATATTGGTCTCAAGTGTCCCCAGAATGTATTTGTGAAGTTTCACCTCAAAATACCCCACAGTTAATTTATTATAACCATTTGAAAATGTCATTTTGGGGCCTGTTTAAAAATGAGCTGTTTCAGGGGGTATACCACCTTAAATGCAAATGAGCTGCATATCCCCGCCCTGCCTTTGGATGAGGGTGTAACTTGATACCTATGGCTGGCAGTCGGTACTGAGAGAGTGACCGAAGCCGCTGTTTTGAATGTCATTCAGCGTACGTTTGAATCGGAATATATAAATAGTACGAAGAGACTCCGGCAGAATAAACAAATGAGAATGGACCCAAAAACTAGCGCAATTTTTTGAAACTACATACACATTCTTTGATAAAGTTTGCTACGTACGAGCGAAATTACAAAAATGCGAGGGACCTGTAGCGTCATGTTTAGCTACTTGTCATACATGTGCTTCTGTGGTAAATGTGAGAAGATGGCTAACTTACAGAACACCAACATATATGCAGTTTTTAATACAATATCTTTAAAAATGTATATATTTATAAACGTGTGGTTACACACTATACAAACAAGGTTTTAAATTATATACACAGACATCCTATAACGGCAATAACTTTAGACGCATTTGTTGTTGAATTGGCTGACATCGACTGAAAAGACTATTGGTCAAAAATCATAAAATACACTTACTGTTACTGGAGGTGACGTTGGATCGCAAACAGTAGACGACGATTCACACTTGAGAAATAACTTTAAACCACAACAACAGGATTAACCCACGACAGAACATTTATGTTTCCAATAGACATTACCAGCTGTCGTTGAAACAATCAAGGATGGTGTACAGATCACCGAGGGCGGGGTCTATGCCACAACCACACTGTCAATCAAACCCCTTTCCCATGTTCTACGTCACAAAAAGCTGAATCTTAGAACAGCTCATTCTGAGAGAGTGCATATGAATTATTGAGATTGTAAAAAAACACTGGGTGGGTTTTTATCATTCTAGGGTGGTTTTGCTCACACACTGCCAACACATATTTATGTTCAAACAGCATGTAAAAGTGAATTTTGCATAATAGGTGCCCTTTAAATCACGCTGCATCAAATGTGCTGAGAAAATGGTTGGTTTTTAGTACTGGCTCAACATCAATTGGAAATTCTTTACTGTGAAAGCAATTATTTCTGGCTTAACCATTGCATTTCTGTGCTGGACTTAGACTTGCCTTCACTCATTTTCTCCTTGTTTTCAGGCACAACGACACCAAGACATTCCTTGTGTGGGTGAATGAGGAGGACCACCTACGTGTCATCTCCATGCAGAAAGGTGGCAACATGAAGGAGGTCTTCACCCGTTTCTGCACGGGTCTCACTAAGGTATTACCTCCCTGTATGTAATGATCACTATATCAATGCCCACACCAACGCACAATAACATTAATTATAAGCGTGCTGCATGAGCTCATTAAAGTTTGGATTCTAATTGGCTGTCAATGTTTTTAACTCTCATCAGCTGGAAAAACTTGTTCTGAAAGTGATAGCAACTATTGTCCTTTTGCTAATTGAACAAACCAAACAAGTTCAACCTGGTGTAGATCAGGTTCAGCATGTTCACAACACTTGTGGTTTGACTGATAATTTGTTAATTTGCTGACTAATTCACTCTGGAGCACATCCACATAAATGTGACATCTGCAGCGAACAGCCAATCACAAAACAAATTTGATTCACTTACTGAAGATTGAGAGATCATTATATTTAGGCCCTGTTTACACGAGAACGCTCGCGGGTGAAAACGTAAAAATATTTTATCAGATGTGCCTTTCGTTTACACAGCGACAATGTTTTTGAGGCTTAAAAACGCAAAAAAGTGAAACCACCCTCCAGAGTGGAAATCTTAAAACGCTTCACCGTCGCGTTCCCGTGTAAGGGTAAAACGCAAAAGTCTGCTTGACAGTGAAGGTTGTACGCAGGTGCGTGAACTTGGTGTTGCTGTAGTATGCACTCCTAGCCACCTGGAGTGCATACTACATTGAACTTCTCAGACATTTGCACGCGAATTTCCCACACAAAACGCTCGTCTAAACACTGAATAAAAATGATGACGCAACGCCACTTTTGCGTTTTTCTCTTCAGAATCGTTTCCGTGTAAACATAGCCTTAATGTAATAAACTGAAATATTTACAAGGCAGGAAACACAGCTGTTGCCACTAAAGTTTGAGAAGGCAGCTAGAAGTATCTGACCACTCATAGCTGATTGATGGAGTTTTCAGTTTGCAATCTCGTGGCCCATTCACACTGAATAAAAACGATAACTATATCAGCATCCACATCAGCTGACCAACATTTTTTAATTTAAGCGAGTGCTGCGGTTTAGTCATATGCCATTTTAAATTCTTGAGCTCTTTAAAGCATGGTGGATACTGATTGGCTGTCAAAGTTTTTATCATTCAACAACTTTTTTTTTTGAATGTAGGGGTGTAACGATCCACACAGTTTTTTTTTTGTTTGTTTGTTTTTTGTTTTTTCTGCCGGTGCGAACAAATTTTGTTAGCTGGCGTGACCACCACAACGTTACCTAACATTAAATAACTAACTTTATTTACTACTCATTATTTTGTGCAGTTTGGACTGATGCCAGTGCAGCGTGAGCCAGTGTTTATCAAGCAACACATTTCACAAGAACAAATAGTCTCTACACAACGCTAAGCGATCCAGTAAAGAAAGCTTCACCTCGGAATAAATAACATCGCTGCAAGATCTAATAAGAACATTCAAATTTCTCTGTTATTAAACCTAGATCTCTATTAGATACAACAGCGCTGACGTGGAAACCAGGGGAAACATTGTGCCATGAATGATCTAGTTTAAGTCTTTAAGTCCACAGATCAGTAACGTTCACCATGGATTTACTGTAGTAACACTAACTGTAACCATGGAAGTTTGGTAGGAATAGTAAAATGCTTTCAAGTGCATCACACATCTTTTTCCATCACTTAAACTCAAATATTGTCTCATTTAATTGTTGCTTTTAATGTGATGACTAAAACATTATTTGTTGATGCTTCAAAGATTACCCCCATTTATAAAACTGAAAGTTTTTTTAATACATCGCTTTTTTATACATATCCTTTTTGTTTGTTTTTTGCTTTTTACGTTGCAAGTTATTTTTATTGCCAATATTTTTTTTAAACTGCTTTAAGAACCCTTGTGGAGACCAGTTTAAATGACTGTATTTAGCATCTTATATTGAAATACACTAATTAGAGATATTTTAAATATCCTGAAACTTCTTCCTCAAATGTGCTTTATCTTGTAAATTAAATGATTTCTGGTGTATGCAAGACATTTAAGATAAATAATGGCTTGAACAGAGCTGCAAAAAACTCACTGTTTGTTCTTCCAGATTGAGGATTTGTTCAAAAGCAAGGGTCACTCGTTCATGTGGAATGAGCACCTTGGCTACGTCCTCACCTGCCCATCCAACCTCGGCACAGGCCTGCGTGCAGGAGTGCATGTCAAACTTCCTAATCTCAGCAAGAACAGCCAGTTTGAAGAGATCCTGAAGAGACTGAGGCTGCAGAAACGTGGAACCGGTAAGAACTGATTTCAGCTGGAAAACATTTAACCACACATTACTATTCACACTGAGCATCATGAACAAGTGCATCTTGTAAACTGGTGGCATTGATAAAGTGGTACCTCTGTTCATTAGGTGGTGTGGACACTGCAGCTGTAGGTGGTACTTTTGACATCTCCAACGCTGACCGCCTGGGCTTCTCTGAGGTGGAGCTGGTGCAGATGGTGGTGGATGGAGTCAAGCTGATGATCGAGATGGAGAAACGGCTGGAGAAAGACCAGAAAATTGATGATATTATGCCTGCCCAAAAGTAGACTACATTTCAACCTCACGTCACACATTCTTCTCTCTCCACCTCCTCTCACCTTTGTTGACTGATTGATTAAATGTTTGACTTGTTCTTGGAAGAAATGCTTTATTTAAGGATCCTTTTTATCTGCACTGGTCAGTTCTTGTTACACATAGATGTCACAGGAAAAAACATGGAGGAGAATATCTGAAAATAAATTTGATGACTTGCTTTTTGTCTATTCCCTTTTCTATCCTGTTTACATTTCAGGGTTTCAACATTAACTTTAACCTGATAAGTTTTAAAGTTATTTATTATTCAAGGAATTTCCATTGTAATATATTTAAATTTGTAATACTATCTTACAACATTAGTTTTACTGTATTTTTTAACAAATGCAGCTTTGAGCATAAAAGACTTGTATCATTCATCCACAACCATCACCTCATGTTGCAGCATGATAATGCACGACCCCATTTTGCAAGGATCTTTTCACAATTCCTGGAAGCTGAAAACATCCGTTCTTACATGGCCAGCATACTCACCGGACTTGTCAGACACTGAGCATGTTTGGGATGCGCTGGATCGGGGTATATGAAAGCGTGTTCCAGGTCCTGCCAATATCACCAATATTCCACAGGCACCAATCAAGAACCTTGGAACAGATTTGTGAACAATATGTGAGATAAATTTTGTATATAAATAATATATATATATATATATATATATATATATATATTCATATATATTTTTATATATTTATATATATATATATTTATATATATTTATATATATATATATTTATTTATATATATATTTATATATATATATATTAATATATATTTATATATATATATATTAATATATATTTATATATATATTAATATATATTTATATATAAATATATATATATATATATATATTTATATATATATATATATAAATATATATATATATTTATATATATATATTAATATATATATATATATATATATATATATATATATATATATATATATATATATATATATATATATATATATATATATATATATATATATATATATATATATATATATATATATATATATATATATATATATATATATATGTATATGTTTCGAATCATTTACTTTAAGTTACACAACTTTTTGCCAGGTTCATTATCTGACACTCTGGGAAAAAGTTCTACTTATAAACCATTAATGTACATAAGAAAACTTTGCAGATCTATGCATTTATGCACGTGAAAATTCTCGCCATGCTTAATGAGATCTATCTAATAAATATAATATATATTAGATAGATCTCATTAATCAACAAATTAAACTCAATACTATTGAAATTGTATTTCTGGACATTGCAATATTATTTTTCCCTGAAACTTGTTATTATATACATATTATACATATATCCAATTTGGCATTGCATTAGCAACCTCAGACAGTTGACTATCCCTTTAACTGTATCAGCTTCATAGATATATATGATGGCCCATGGATATATACTCTTCCCAGTAAACATCAGTATGTCCATCTCAGAACAGCTTTCATTATGGCTACATCCAATTATTGCGAGTTGTGGCCTTATTGTGCGTGTAAGGATCAGCTATGCTCGGTATCATTAATTGCTTTAATGTGAGTCTAAATTCCACAGCCCACCAACTTTATGCTGAATCAACTTTTCCTCTATATTGTCATTAGTTAAATTGCATCTCTATTACTATTGCCTATCCTAAAGGTTTGGGATTTGTTAGGGAAACCCTAACTCTAGTATTTAACATGACGCTTCTGATCACAAATAAGGACAACAGCGTTTCTTTATTTTCTCTTTACAAGAACCCTTTAAATAAGCTCACATGTAAAAGACAACATAATGAGAGAGAGAGCCCAGAAAACCCTCACACCCAACCATAGCTTTACATAGCAGGAATCAGACTGCAACACAATGGCTGGTTAAATACGGACCAGAAAAAAGATTGCATGCAACCTTTCTCCTCTTCAAATAAAATATCATTGCATTTCTGCATCTATACATTTTGCAGACTTCTTTACCGAGTCTCAGACGAAGACTTCCTTTTCAACTGTGAGATTAAGCAACATGATCTAAAAACAGAAGTGTTGTGTGGTGTCATTAGCTGTCTCAGTAATTGAGACGGTTTGTGAGGACTAACATCCAGCAGGGTTTTACAAAACATTTTGAAGAAGAATTTCAGTTATTAGTATCAGCATCCTTAAGGAAGCCACACATAACTGTAATAAACCAAACCATTCTATCATTAGCAGGTCATAGGTACTGTAACGTTTAGCAACAAAAATGGTTAAGACAAGCATAAAGTGAATGGGATAGTGTGCCAAAATTATTGTCTCTTAATGAGCCAAAATAAAGTGAAGCCATTTTGACCTAAAAGCATCCGTTTAGGTCCGCTTGACAACAATATACGAGATACAAACTGAGCTCAATGGGGACTGCCTCATGATTTGGTTTTGCTCTGACCCTATATGTACACCAGACAGTCTCACTGGCCTGTGAGACCAACCCAGAAGCCCAATATGATCATTGTGAGTGTACAATTGCAGCTATTGAATTGATGGTTGCGTTCACAACAGCATTTGCCACAACAGGAACATCTCTGGCCACTCTCTGGATGGGTGGAATATTGGGTCCTTCCAAAGTATCCAGAATACCTGCAAACAGGAAAACACAACAATGACGAAACGGCAATGTAAGAGCTGTAAAGACCGTAACATTGACAAACTAAGCCAACGTCAAAGTGTTGATTGTGAAAAACCTGCACTTAAACAGACAACAAAACACGTGCGTTCTTGTGCGGTACGGAAACATCTTTCTTATGGTCCTGAAATTCTGAAATTTTCGTATGCGTTTTTTTTTGTCATTTGGTGGCTCTAGATTTAAATTAGTTAAGGTCACAATAAGGCCTTCAAGACATACTCGTGCACAACCTATTTCATTTTCATTATTTTGCTTTATCTTCAGTTAGCTATTCAGAGATACAAATGAAAAACACACCAGGCTTTTCTAGCTCATATAGTATGATATCGTAAGAAAATAGAGCTCATACTAGAAACTATGCAGTTTATAATATTTATATGGCCAAAAAGTAAGGTGAAAATTCTGATGGCTTGTAATGTAAATCATTAAATCATTTACAGTATATGATTAACTTAGTGTTTTGGACTGAACAACCCTTGCCACAAGGATGATTTATTGTAAATTTACTATGATTTAGCTGTAGATATGAATAGGTAATATTGCAATTATTTAATCAAATCTTTTTGGACATAACATTTCCTAAAGACTGTGGCATTAAACTAGTTTTATGATTCTTCTTTGTCCAGTGACTCATGATGAGACTGTTAATACAAAGATATTTTGGCTAGTTTGAATCCGTTTCATTGGCTCAATTCATCAGTGATTCCTCTGCATCATCATCACTCAAAAAAGTCCTTGCATGCATGCATCAAAATGTTTCGGTAACAGTCTAGTTTAGGTTTCAATTCTCACTGTTAACTAGTTTCTTATTAGCCTGCATATTACTAGGATAATTGGCTGTTTATTAGTACTTTTAAAGCATATTTTAATGTCTTCTTCTGCATCCCTTAATCCTACCCAACTCCTAAACTTAACAACTAAATTACAATTAATAAGCAATTATTGTGCAAAAATCATAGTTAAGAGTGAGAATTGGACCCTAATCTAAAATGTGACCAATGTTTTATTTAAAAAAAAAGTGTTTTCCTATAAGTTCTCCTGCAATTGTTGTCTTATGGTTCAGGTGGCACTGTGTGATTGTGTACACCTTGTTGTAAGTGCACTCAGCCTCCATTGTTATTGCAATCTGTAGCTCCAAAGAATATAATGATATTCTGATATACACAACACTATTGCTGTATGAATGCATATGAATAGAAATGCTTAAATAACGTTTTCTTGTGTTAATTAAATTGTGAAAAGTGTGGAAAATGTGCCATTTCACTTTTATTTCTTATAATTTTTCCTTTTTTGGTTTACTGTTAACAGTTGTTCAGGGTATTAAATATATACACTACCGGTCAAAAGTTTAAGGTCGATAAGATTTTTTATGTTTTTAAAAGAAGTCTCTTCTGCTCACCAAGGCTGCAATTTCTTGATAAAAAATACACAAAAAACACAGTAATATTGTGAAATATTATGACAATTTAAAATGACTTTTTTATGTTAATATATATTAAAATGTAATTTATTCCTCTGAAAAAAGCTGAATTTTCAGCATCATTACTCCAGTCTTCAGTGTCACATGATCCTTCACAAATCACTCTAATATGATGATTTTATGCTCCAAAAACATGTATGATTATTATCCATGTTGAAAACAGTTTTTTACATTTTTATTTCAGGATTCTTTGATGAATAGAAAGTTCAAAAGAACAGCTTTTATCTGAAATGGAAAGCTTTTGTTACATTAAACACTACCCTTTAAAAAGTTTAGGGGTCAGTAAGAATTTGTATTTTATTTTTGGGGGAAATAAATAAGAAATCAATACTTCTATTCATCAAGTATGAGTTACATTGATCAAAAGTTACAGTAAAGACATTTATAATGTTAGAAAAGATTCTAATTAAATAAATGCTGTTCTTTGAACTTTCTATTCATCAAAGAATCCTGAAATAAAAATGTAAAAACTGTTTTCAACATGGATAATAATCATACATGTTTTGGAGCATAAAATCATCATATTTGAGTGATTTGTGAAGGATCATGTGACACTGAAGACTGGAGTAATGATGCTGAAAATTCAGCTTTTTTTCAGAAGAATAAATTACATTTTAATATATATTAACATAAAAAAGTCATTTTAAATTGTCATAATATTTCACAATATTACTGTGTTTGTTGTGTATTTTACATCAAGAAATTGCAGCCTTGGTGAGCAGAAGAGACTTCTTTTAAAAACATAAAAAATCTTACCAACCTTAAACTTTTGACCAGTAGTGTATATGAAACAAAATACATTCATTTTTAGCTTAATCGCCCAGCTGTACTCGCTCGCGGACTCATGTCTTACCTTCAACCATCTTATGGTAAGCAAAGTGCAGGTAGAGCAGAAAGAGCATGTGAAGAGCAGCCAGTGTGCCACACAGTATGAGGCGAGGAGTCTGACCAACAGCACGAGAGATGAGAACAGCCACCTGAGAGGAGGACACGAGCGCAAGGAACGTGAATACACATCTTACAGAGATACATGCATGATTTTGGCCCTTGTTCATTAGCTTTACCATGCGGTAGAGTAGAGAGTCCTCCAATCACCAGCCAGAGAATGTAGAAGAGCGAGTGGAAGTGGACATTGTACGTGATGAAAAGGACCACACAGTGGCCAAAGAGACCATAACCCTGAAAACAGAGATAAGCAGTGTGAATTAGGCACATCATACCCTCTCTCCTGGGGTAATGTGAGCTACTTACTAGCAAAGACAACATCTGCAGCATGGTAATCTGAGCGTTGCACAGGTAAGCAAGAAAATAGATGAAGGAAGACACTCCTAGCCAGTATCCAAAACAGGTTCCAATGGCAGTGCCCATCAGCGTTCCCTCTCTCTGTTTCAACAAACACCAATCAAGTAACGACTTCTAAAGAAAGCCTGAGTTTAATTTTGAATTAAATTTGTCAGTGACAAATGTATGAAACATTGCTTACGAATGACGGTTCCTGATGTCTTCATGCCATGGAGCAGAATAGCCACCAGTGAGAACACCAGCATCATTGGTCCATACAGTTCACCTGCAACTTTCTGGGTTTAGAAGAACAAATAAGTAGCTTAATGAAGCAAAAGTGCTCATGACATCTGCCGTTATATGTCCAGAGGAATGAGTAACATGGTTTCATCCTACTTTTGGCTTTCCACACAGCTCAAAACTAAATAAAATGTGCTGTGTGACAGCGAGGAAAGGAATGCAGATATGCAAAATAAAAAAGTGAATGCATTCAAATTAATTAACCCTATAGAGTATGACAAGAAATAACAGTCAGAAAAAAATATTTAAATTGGAAACGGTTTACAGAGCCTTTAAACAAACAAACAATATATATATATATATATATATATATATATATATATATATATACTCTACCGGTCAAAAGTTTAAGGTTCGAGTATAACTTTTTATGTTTTTAAAAGAAGTCTCTTCTGCTCACCAAGGCTGGCAATTTTTTTATATAAAATACACAAAAAACACAGTAATATTGTGAAATATTATGACAATTTAAAATGACTTTTTATGTTAATATATATTAAAATGTAATTTATTCCTCTGAAAAAATGCTGAATTTTCAGCATTATTACTCCAGTCTTCAGTGTCACATGATCCTTCACAAATCACTCTAATATGATGATTTTATGCTCCAAAAACATGTATGATTATTATCCATGTTGAAAACAGTTTTTTACATTTTTATTTCAGGATTCTTTGATGAATAGAAAGTTCAAAAGAACAGCTTTTATCTGAAATGGAAAGCTTTTGTTACATTAAACACTAAACTTTAAAAAGTTTGGGGTCAGTTGTATTTTATTTTTGGGGGAAATAAATAAGAAATCAATACTTCTATTCTATCAAGGATGAGTTACATTGATCAAAAGTTACAGTAAAGACATTTATAATGTTAGAAAAGATTCTAATTAAATAAATGCTGTTCTTTGAACTTTCTATTCATCAAAGAATCCTGAAATAAAAATGTAAAAAACTGTTTTCAACATGGATAATAATCATACATGAGCACATAAAATCATCATATTAGAGTGATTTGTGAAGGATCATGTGAAACTGAAGACTGGAGTAATGATGCTGAAAATTCAGCTTTTTTTCAGAGGAATAAATTACATTTTAATATATATTAACATAAAAAAGTCATTTTAAATTGTCATAATATTTCACAAAATTACTGTGTTGTTGTTTTTTTTTAATCAAAAAATTGCAGCCTTGGTGAGCAGAAGAGACTTCTTTTAAAAACATTAAAAATCTTACCGATCTTAAACTTTTGACCAGTAGTGAGTGTGTGTGTGTATATATATATATATTACATATGTGTTTTTTGTTTTGTTTTTGAGTATCATATTTCATACTTCAGGTTTTTATGGTGCATGTACTATGATATTGGTGAATATGGAGCGTATATTCAAAGAGGAACAAACACCTCAATTTTAATCAGAGGCCCAAACTGAGCATAAATAAGTAAATTGTTCCATTTACTGGTATTTATATCATCAAAAAGTAAGATGAAATTTTGATAGATTGTAATGTAAATCAATAAGATCTTTATAACAATCTAGCAGATGCTTACATAAAGTCCATTTAAATATCAGTAGTCACTCTATATCTCCCAAAAGTGTCTTAGCAAGATGATATCTAAATGCTTTTATGATCAAAGCTCAGTCATTTTTATTATAGGGGGCAAAACACATAATACAATGCAATACAATAATGACTGAGAAATGAACAAATAAACTCAAAAGCTGGATGGATCATATTTGATACTCACATTTTAACGTGACTTTTGATGCATGGATAATCAAACTATCAATCAGATGTCAGACGCCATATAGTAGATAATGTGCAACACATATTGATCATGTTGATAATTTAGAGGGCGTAGAAATTTGCATATAAAACATGATACAGTAAACTTTATAGGGTTAATTACATTAATCTCTTGAGTCGCTCAGGGTTGCCAAACCCCTGCTCTTATCATTACAATTAAACTTGCTTTCTATTGTTATATGGCTAAAATGATCAAATGCCTTACCTGTGGAAAGTTGATCATTCGGACTGGGATCAGGGACTCCACCAACCTGTGGATAAGCAGTAGGTCATTGAGTCTGAAGCAGTGGTGAAGCTGCAGTAGATATTGTGAAAGCGCTGCTAGATTGCTTGACGTGGATCTTACCGGTTTCTGACTTGAATGGGTTCCACATCAGAAGTACGGCCGGAGAATGTCAATATTGGCGTATAGATTAAAAGCTTTTGAGGCCTGTCGCTTTCCTGCTTGCCATACCTGTGTAGATACAAGCTATGTTAGTAACAATCTTTGCTACACACAGCTCAATAGAAATCTAAAAATAGAAGTTACACAAGTTTGTTTCAGTGTAAATGATTTACACCTGTTAAATGGAAAAGAGCAGCTCAGATATTCTCTCTTATTTCATGCACATGTGACTTAGGTCCTGTTTACTCCTGGTATTAAGATGTGTGGTGTTATGAACCGTCTCTTTCATCCACTTTTGACCACTTCTGTCCTGATTTCTTCGAGTGGAGGGTCTATGGGCGTGTAAATCTATAGGCTTTTTCAGATCTTTCAATCTAATGGACAAAATAAGTGCACACAATTTACATATGAAGGTGACCGGAGATGACGGAAAAACATAAGAAGAGCAGGAGCTTTAGTTTCTGCTCCGACAGCCACAAGACCAGCCAAACGCTGTGAGTGTGTGTTAGAAATCAGAAATGCTGAGAGAACATTGTGCTTGATACATTTTTCATCTTTAAACCAAACTTAGTCTTCAGCTGATAAAGTCTGAATCCCGTCAGGCTAGTGCGCTTCCCATAATATTTGCTCATTAGGTGGAGAGTTAGATATTTTGTGGCTGAACACATTTGATCCCATAAGCGTTTACATAAATAAATCAATCTGGTCAAATGTGTTTTCTACCCCTGGAAGTGGTTGAAAGTGGACAAGCTCAAAACGTTTTAGACCCCGTTTGCACCTGTATTTGGCGTCATCCACAGGGGTGTAAACAGGCCTCACATGTCAGTTTCCCAGCCATTCCTCTGGCTCACCTCATCAGCAACCTGTCTGCCCAACTGTCCCTTCAAGCCCTTCATGCCGAGGAACTCTCCATATTCTCCGTTGTCCTCATCCGTAGCGGCGGCCTCTTCCGTCACCTCCTCCTCCTCCTTCATGCGCTGATGCATCTCCCCATATCCTCGAAGCTGGAGCCCGAGGTGTCGTCCATATTCTCCATGTCCACCACAGCCGAGCCGCTGCCCTGGGGTCGGTCATGAGAAAGAGAAAAAGTTCTGTCACAAAGTCTATGTGTATTTTTGTAAAAAAAACAACAATAAAAAAAAACTCATACAGCCAATTTTCACACTCCAGATAAGTTAGAAAATGTGATGGAGCATGCAGGACAGGTTTATTTTCCCTATGATTTTTGTTATTTTTATTTTCTGAATACTGCAAATACATAGAAAGTATTAAAGGGTTAGTTCACCCAAAAAAACAAAAAATCCCATAATATACCTGCATTTAAGCCATTCTGGGTTTATGAACTTTTCATACAGCCAAACTGCAATCAGAGCTATATTAAAAACTATCCTGGCACTATAACTCGAAGTGAATGGTACTAGATTTTAACATTAACTATTACTAAATAGCATTCTACAGCTTTGTAAATTTAAATGTCACCATTTACTAGTAGCCTACATTATTGAAATCAAAAGTTCGTTGTATTTTTTAAACATTAGTTACTGCACTGTGAAGTAACATGAACAGTTGTATTTTTTTAATAACAAAGATTAATAAATACAGTAACACATGTATTGCTCATAGTTAGTTCTTATTTAGCCTAATACATTAACTAATGTTAATAAATCAAACCATATTGTAAAGTGTTACAAACAAATAATTTACCCAGAACACATCATAAAATGAGAATGAAAGTGTGCTTTAGTAAGAGTGGAAAGCAAGATTTTAACCTTAATAAACTATAATATTGTCAGGTTATTTACATGACAATGTGTAGACAAATTACCCAAAAGATAAATTAGTTTAGACCGGAGTGAGGTGAAACCAGAAAAAAGTGCAAAACAAGTTGTTATCCAGGTACTAATTTGACTCAATTGCATGTGGTAACATTTTGACATTAAACATTTTAATGCTACTTTCTTATTCTATTTATTGATATTTATATTATTATATAACTAAAAAATTATCAGGTCTAGCAAAGAAGGATTTTATCTTACAAAGCTATGAAATCCAGTGGTAACATCCCAGCTTTTATTAAAAAAATAGAAAAAAATAGGGCAAGAAAGGATGTGTTAATGCTGGCCACCACTGAAGACCAATTTTGACCCAGGAAAAACCCTGGGTAGGCAAAATGATTGTGGATGCTAAAGTGCAATAATAATGTTTTTGGACATGCTACAATGGTAATATCATGGTTTGTACATATAACAAGCTAGCATGTTTATGAGCATGTAATGTGGTAAATAATAACAATAAAATGGCGATAATTTATCTCCTCGACTATGTACATAATTGTTTACATCACAGTTTCGCTTACAGTATCCTCCTAAGCAACTTTGAATAGTACACAAATTAAATAGTGCATGAATATGGTAATTAGTGAGCAAGATCCAATAGAAATAAAGATAGTACCACCACAACAGTGAGGTCAGACTATGCAAACGGCTTGTTTAACAGAAGAATCGAGTGTTTCCATAGGTTATGTGACTGTATAATGCTGAGTTGAGGTAAATTAACGTTACCTGGATAATGTTGTCATCAAAACCACCCCATGGTTCCGTATTCGTGTTTTTGCTTCCTTGTGATGCCGACATTGTTTTGCACTATCAAGAATATCAGCAGAAACTTTAGCTTCTAGAACATTAAAACGCTATAATCTATAGTTTGGTTCTCGTGCTCATTTTAGTTTGATATTAAAAATGGTTTGTGTGAATTGTTTTGCCAGCTGTAAAGCGCTGGGACAAAAATGTGACGTGATGACGACGCGATTTCTGACGCTACTTCCTCTAATCGCAGATCTAAACTTCCGGATTTTACCAGAGAGAACAGTCTTGGAATATTTGTATTATTTAATATTTGTAAGTTTTTATTAGGGTAAATACAAGTTTATATTTAACCACATACATTTTTTTATTACATAGGTTCAAAAGCAGTTCAAAAGTTTTTTTTATTACATAGGTGCCCGACGTCAACATCAGGTGTCAACATCGGGCAAGCATACCAGTACGTCATGTCAAAATAAAAGTCGTGAGACCTGTACGGTTTTATTCTTTAGTTGAATTTTTTTTTAATTCATTACTAGGTTGCATTAAATATTAAAACAATTTAAACCATATCATTATCATTATTATTATTATTATTATACAAGATAGCATTTATTCCAATTTTGTTTTTTTGGTGAACATATTTTATTCTTAAAATCTTAACTTCAACACCAAATTAAAATGTAATCTTTCAATATTTTTCTAAAGAAAAAGGACATAATTCCTTAAAGGCTTTTCGAATTGTTTTGGGTAAATTTAGGTTAGTGAGAGAAACTCCATTCACCAAAAGCTTATCTACAACTCCACAAAGGATGTTGTGAGGACTGAAATTATGCTTATAGATCATTAAAGTAAAACCTGTTGTTGAAACATAAAAGTTTTTAAAGGTCATAGTCAGAACAAAGGAAAAGATTGATACCTCCTAATTTCATAAAGATTTGACTGGAGATATGAAAGCAAAAACTATTTTCATTTTTCAAAAAAATGACCTTTTTAATAACAAACTTTTACCAGGAAATCCACTTCTGCCGTTTCTTTCAGTGCCTGTAAATGGCACAGTGAACACTGTGTAAAACACTGCCCTCTGCTGGTTATTGTGTTGATAGACTCACATAGTGCAAACTAGCAATGCAGCATTTGCCCTGTTAAACCTTATCGTTAAAGGGATAGTTCACTTTAAAATCAATTTTTGGTATGTTTTAGCTTACCTCAAGGGCATCCAAGATGTAGGTGTCTTTGTTTCCGCAGTATTTTTACAATTTTGATATTTTTAGGTCAAACCGTTCTTGTCTGTCAGTCATGTAATGGAGGTCTATGGTCACCACCTCAAAGAGCCTGCACAGAGAAGTTATGCGGGACAGACCCTACTAGTCTTTAACCTCTGGACAAAAAATCCTCAGATGAAGCAAAATGTTTCCAGACAAAAATACATAAATCTCTCGTGACAGAGGGGTTATGAGCATGGTAATTTGAAAATACTACAGGTTCTCTACTCATTCAAAGCTTAATGCTAAATCCTGAAGTATCCCTTTAAGGGTCTTTTAATGCACTGGTCAGTTCTTGTTACATATAGATGTCACAGGACTGGATGAATATCTGAAAATAAAATTTGTCCCATGATGACTTGCCTTATGTCTTTATTCCCTGTTTGCAATTCCAGGGTTTCAATATTAATTTAACTTTTACCTGTTAAGTTTTACCTGTTATTAAATTTCTAAAATTATTTTAGAATTTTTTTATAGAAATCACAATCTGCAATTTCTACATACTGCAAAGGTTCAGAACTGAATACGATTAAACATATAAATCACATGTTGCTTAAACACTAAAACAGTTTTGTTTTCTATCATACCAACCTTAAACTCTTGAAACTCCTACCACTTTCTTTGATCTCCAAGTTGTAGACCAGCAGCTCATGTGATCCAGACTCAGAAAGATTAAAAAAGAAAGAGGCGAAACAAATATCGAGATCATTTTGTAGCTGTATTAGATCTCTGCTATGAACACCGTGACGAGTTACAGAGTTTAATGGAATCTGTGGTGAGACTTTTAAGTGAAAGATTACAAGATGCCCTCTTGGTTTCAAAGAAATCCAATAAAACAGTATGAAAATGTGTAATTACCGCATAAAGTACAATATTTACACAAAAAATACACTCGAGTGGGCAATAACGTGAAATAAATTATAAAACATCTAAATGTTGCTCTTAATAACATTCAAACAGTGAAACTGAGCTCAAATCAGGTTTACTGCAGCCGTTTTCACAGACGATCACCCTCGATACACAGGTGCAGAGCAAATTATCCAAAAGTCTTAAGTCAGGATTCAGGTGCACCCTTTACACAAGAGTCGCCCAAAACACGCAATACTTAAAACCACCACAGAATAGTGCCCGTTTAAAAGCTAAAATAAAACAAAACCCCACAAATCTCCATCTAGTGTCCGTTTGACCAGTCTGAAGAGACGGTGATGGTAATGAGTTGTTTCCTCAGAGGTGCATACAAGCGTAACACTGAAAGGTTCAAACCTGTTCTTTTTACAGCATTTAACGACTTGCGCGATAATACGATAATCGTGACAATGTTAAAGAAATTATTGCTTTAAGCAATGTTACAGTATATACATTTTTTCAAATACATGTTAAGTGGTTCATTTAAAAAAAAAAAGAATTTGGGAACTGCTACTTAACGATTGTACAGCTTAATTTGTTTGTCTATATTGAACTGAACAATTTCATAAATTCCTCTATGTAGTAAGATTAAAGATATTCATAGCTTGAGTTCGCCTGACACTTTGGAAGCAATGTTTTTAAAAGCGATGGAGTTGCCAGATATCCTCTTAAAACGGACACCATTAAGTGAGAGCCGGGGCAGTTTGCAAACCTCCATCTCCCATTGGACGAGGCTGTCGGAGCGGCTGTCCCCGTGGGTACAGAGAAGCAGAAAGCATTCTTGCTGCTGGTAACTGCAGCTGTTGGCGTCCAGAACTTTGCGGATCTCATTTATGATGTCGGCTGGCTCCAAGGTGCTGGTGGTGTTCATACTCCAGGTGAAACGGAGAGAACGGGGTTTCACGTCTTTTCCATCTTTCCCTTCATCTTTCTGCTGATCCCCAGATACATGGCGACTGCGAGACGGAGCGGAACGGGAATGGAAAGAGAGAAAGGTACAGTTAAGGCGATTGATGAGGATTAGTTTATATACTGAGGTTACTTATACATGAAGACTTAATGCAGCGGATGCATGCATGGGTTATCAGCACACATGGGAATTAATGGCAATCAAATGCACAGCAAACTAAATCATGCATAGAAGCAGCTCTTTTTTAATGCTATTTAAAGGGATAGTTCACTTTGAAATTAATTTTTGATGTTTTAGCTTACCTCAAGGGCATCCAAGATGTAGGTGTTTACTGTTTCCACAGTATTTTTAATTTATGGTCAAACCAGTGTTGACTTTCAGGCATATAATGGAGGTCTATGGTCACCACCTCAAAGAGCATGCACAGAGAAGTCAAAATTAAACATGATTTAATGACTCGTAAATGTAAGTACACACTGATGGCCTAAGACACGAAACGAGCGATATAAATACTGCTCGTTAAATCACACAAACCACTTCGTTTCGTGTCTTAGGCCATCAATGTTTACTTACATTTACGAGTCATTAAATCATATTTAATTTGGACTTCTCTGTGCATGCTCTAAGGTGGTGACCATAGACCTCCATTATATGACTGACAGACAAGAACGGTTTGACCTAAAAATATCAAAATTGAAAAACTGTGGAAACAAAGACACCTACATATTGGATGCCCTTGAGGTAAGCTGAACATATCAAAAATTAATTTCAAAGTGAACTATCCCTTTAATATGAATTAGGGCTGGGCAAGTCAGTATTCAAGATGTTAATATTTCAAAATACACCACCAAAGTCACACTGGCAGTAATTGTTGAATTAGTCAAATGAACAGTTTCACAGAAATTAACTGATGAATCAACATGATGAGTTTGCTATGGATGTTATAATCAGAAAGGATATTACCAACTTGTAACATTTGAAACTAGGGAATTATTTACTAGTTGAATGGCCAAATAAAGTGCATTAAAATCATTGTGATACTCAGTAGCTATGTTTCCATAAAGTGTTTGTGAATTTAAATTATGCGCAAAATTTGAATATCACATAAAACATTAGCAAATAAGGTAACACTTTACTTGAAGGGGTGTGCATAAGACTTGACATGACACCTTCATAATCATGACATATGTTATGAATATGAAGGAGGTTTTATGCATGTTTGTGTTTTATGCAACTGTCATCAAGTGTCATTCGCTCAGTTATGACATTTTTATGAAAATATGACATTGTTTGAGAAGTCACCTTGACATAAACCAATACACCATAACCTGTCAGTGTCTTTGTCATGACAACTTGACATTACTAAGACAACACAACCTGTCAAACATGACACAGCAGATTAATTATTAAACTTAAGAAACCACCTAGCTTTATTGGTTAACATTACATTAAACTGTCAGGTAGTTGGTTGACATTGGCTGTCATGAAGCCATTATAACTTTAATGACAAATTGAATTTGTACCACTGTAGTTGAGGTCATGAAAAATATTCACAACACAGTTATAATGGCCTCATGACAGCCAATTTCAAAGTCAACCACATGAGTTTAATTTTATGTCAAGATGTCATAACAAAGACATCTCAAACAATGTCAGATTTGCATTCAAAATGTCATTATTGAGCGAAAGACACTTAATGACGGTTGTCATAAAAATGCATAAACCTTACTTCATATTCAAGACGTGTCATGCCATGGTTATGAAGGTGTCAGTCTTATGCACACCCCTTCAAGTAAAGTGTGTTACCGTGAATAAATTAGCAATTTCATCCAGTGACCAGAACAAATGGTCACATCCGGATAAACTGGCACTAAATATCATTAATAATAACAGTAGGAGAAGCCACTGTATATAATAATTTTCAGCTATAATAAATGAGCGTGTTCGACTAAACGTTATAAATGCGTTTTTACTTTCGGAGGCAAATCAGATGCTGTTGTTTAGGAACGCAATCTTATAAGAGTTCTGGGAGGTAATAAACTGAACGTATACTTTGACGTATTCATCCAGCTGTTTATGCGATATCCTAAAATGTGCATAAAATAGGTGGTTGGAAACATAGCAAGAGTTAATTAATTTCAATAATGAATATCGCTCAGCCCTAATGTAAATGGAGGAACAAAGAAAAAAAAAAACAAAAAAAAAAAACACATCACTCAAACATTCATTAAAGCAGACTAATGGCCCTCGTGCTGTACACACTACACTAAAATACACTCGGATATCTCATACAGTGGGAAACAGAAAGTATACATCCACAACACACTAAAATAATGAGCCAGGAGAGGAAATAAGGGAATCCAAAGTCACAACACCTCACCTTGAGCCCTCAAATCTCCCGCTTCTCTCAAACTCGGTTGAGACTCTTTTATTGTTAATTTGTCGAAAGTTAGAGATCACAATGCAGCGAAAAGGAATGGATAGAGAGAAAGGAAATCATTTTGAGTCATTTTAGAGCAAATCACTACACACACAATGAGATAGATAGAGAGAGGGTGTGAAAGAGACAGCAAAAAAAGAAGAGGTAAGCAGAAAAAGTGAACCTCCCACAGACTCAGCGTCGCTGGATCGGACAAACACAAACACAACTTATACAAGACTCTTACGCCTGAATATGTACGCTAGTTTTTCACCATGCACTCATTTGCACTGCCATGCTGCTTCCTTCAAAGAACAATATACATCTAGAAGTTCACTGAAAGAGTGCATGATGGGTAAAAGCCTATTCTGCGAGACATCGGCTGAGATCTGACATCAGACGCATATACAGATATAGAGGACGTGTCTATACATATACTGTGCTCTTCACATGCCAGAGGGTGCGTCGTAGTGTCCTTATGACAGTCGTTCGGTTTCTCACTCTCACACACAGCCTTTCGCTCTCCATTAAACACAATGTGTGCTTGTAGCTGTTGTTTGTGCGT
Source organism: Hybognathus amarus (assembly GCA_030378365.1). Taxonomy (NCBI): domain Eukaryota; kingdom Metazoa; phylum Chordata; class Actinopteri; order Cypriniformes; family Leuciscidae; genus Hybognathus; species Hybognathus amarus. The sequence continues at coordinate 45,084 of JAQIUQ010001580.1, forward strand.
TTAAACGAGCCCTTACTCTAGACACTCTTCATCTGTGAATTCTTACAACTGCCTATAGCCAGAGCTGCTGAATCTGGAAGAAAAGAGCAGTTCAAAGCCCACAAAAAGAAAAAAAATTAACTGGTAGACGGAGATAAAACAAAAAGCCAATACAGAGCCACATGTTTGGAGACAGGGTTCCCACTCAATTCAAATTCACTGATGAAAACTGGATCATTTAGACCCAATTTGTGAATTGATTTGTCTGATATATTGATAAGATTCGTTTCAAATGTGTTCATATCCTGGACATCAATATATGGTGTAAAACAATTTTTTAGCAAAGCATAAAAATTATGAAAAACTAAAACAGAAAAACTAAATTAATTTAGGAAAAAATATAATTACCATTATTTATTTATTTACATCAATAGATCCATTCATCTTTTCCATCCATCTAATAATATTTTATAATTTTTTTAGGTAATTTTAGGTCATTTTTATTAGATAAAGATCAGGTTTATAAAGTTTACAATTATAAAGTTTCAGGTTTTAAAGATTGGAGTAATAACGCTAAAAATGCTTTGCCATCACAGGAATAAAATTACATTTTAAATATATTACAACACAAACTAGTTGATGTAAATTTTAATAATATTTCACAGCATCACTGTTTTACTAGATTATTGATCAAAATGCATCCTTGATGAGATTAAGAGAGACTGTTTTCAAAAACAATGTTTCCAAACTTTTGACAGGTAATTATATATTTTTATTATAATGGTGATTTTTATTTAGGGCTGTCAAATGATTAATCGCATCCAAAATAAAAGTTTGTGTTTACATAATGTGTGTATAATTATTTTATTTATATATATTTATTTAAAAAAAATATTTATATATATATAAAAAAATTATATAAAATATAATTATAAAATATATAAATTATATATATATATATATATATATATATATATATATATATAATAATTAAATTTAAATTATTAAATATATACAAGCATGTGTGTGTACTTGTATATAAAATATTTATACACAGTGCACCCACACATTATGTCAACACAAACTTTTATTTTGGATGCGATTAATCGTGAGACACCCCTATTTTTATTATATATTTTGTTATATACATTTTTATAAAATATAATTTGTGTATGCATGTATATGTAGGCGTGCGGGTTTATATTAATATTATACACACTTGTGTTTTATATACACAAAGTGTTTAACTCGATAAAAATGATATTCACATTTCCACTCCTGGAAAACACTATTTTACAATTTCCTGATATTTCCAGGTTTTCCATGCTGTGGGAACCCTGCGGTGTGGTGGAAAGGGCAGAGGCTGGAGGAGAGGGGGATGATGAAGAAAGAGGAAGAATGTAAACGAGTGGAGCGCAGACTTACTAAGAGTCTTTGCCGCAGGGTTGGAGGGGACTGTGAGGGTGGGGGGCACAGAGGGGGCAGCCGGCCCTGATTTGACGGCAGACTGCCGTTTGCTCGGGTCAGAGAGTGACCCTGGGGGAGGAAGGCAGACAGAGAAAGAGATAAAGGGAGGAAGGGAAGAAGGAAGGGAGGGAGGAAACACAGGGAAGAGAGGGATAGGTAGAGACAGTTTCAACGTTAGAGCATTTCGTATTGTCAGAAGTTTATTAGAGAAAGTGTGTGATCTGTTCAGTCATATTCTACAGCACAAATCTGATCATCTGAGGGTGACTCCTCAAGGTCATTCAAAATGGAGTCGACTGCAGCGTACAGTGCAGTTCACTTACAATCCTCTCTATGAGCCAGAACAGGCTCCTCCCACCTGAACCTGCTTTAGGATGTGAACATGTGCTCTTACAGACCTCTGTTCTGGCCTCCGAGTGCACATATACTACTGTTCAAAAGTTTGGGGTAAGTAAGGATGCATTAAATTTAAAAAAAAAACATAAAATATATATATTCAATATTATATCAATGTTTCAAGAAAAATATTAAGCATTACTGAACTGAACTAATTTAGCATAATAGAATTATTTCTGTAGGTTCATGTGAGTAATGATGCTGAAAATTCAGCTTTACCATCACAACCACAAATTACATTTTTAAAATATATGTTCAAATTGAGTTTTCACTGTAATTCTAGTCAAATAAATGTGTCTTGGTAAGCATAAAAAACTTTTTTCAAAAACAAAACAAAAAATCTTACAGACCCCAAACTTGTGATGTATATGCATTGATGCGTCTGGTGAAGGAACAGCAGTACCCATAAATCTGAAGAGATCCACCAATCAGAGAGGAACAAAATCGCTATTGCCAGAGAAACTAATTTAGCTCAGCAGCAGTCTCCCATATTTCGGTCTCCTTACTCCCTCAACCTACTAGAACATTCAAATATTTTGCTACACCCTTCAAATATATTGCATTTTATACTCCGTATTATTGACTAACAAACCGCATTAGATCAATACTTCATAGTAATTAAGCACACAGTCTTGTTCAAGAAATAAAAAATCTAATATTTTGTATTGTGATTGGTGTTTGATTTTAGTACTCTTATTAAATAATTTATTGAAATGCCTATAAAAGGGAAAACACATCTAAATCCAAGGCCACTTAGGCGGTAACTGGTCATAACTAATATCTATAAGTTCCAGCACTGGCTTCTAACACCAGAAAACCTTCTTATGGACATCACTAATATTTTGTGTTTGCAGGGACATATGGTTCCTTATAGAGAACCAAAATGTAAACCTAGTTTGTACTGTCTCTGGCCCTAAAAGCAGACTCAGATGTCAGTTCACACTACTTAAGCTCTTTTTTTTAATAATAATAATTATAATAAATATTAAATTTCATTAAATACATTTAATTGATCGTACAACCAGCTTTGTTGTAATTTCTTCACTTTGCCACAGCATCTAATGACCTTCCAATTCAACCATCAAATTTTCATTTCACAAGATTTTAAAACTACAATATGCAACTTTTAGCACAAAATGAACAAAATTTAAATGATTCAATGCATCAATCTTTTTTCCAAAACGTGTTTATCTTACCCGGATTCATTATGGTAAGCCTATCATGAGTGTTTATATTTTAGACCTGTTGGGATGCTTTTCGGGGGATTTGTGTACATACGTCACTTAAAAAAAAAAAAAAAAAAGACAAATAGATAAAAAAATCCTTTCCATCTATGGTTACATCTCTTAAGGGCAGTAGTGGATGTTTTAGAAGCAGTACAATCATCCCTCTCTTTTTTTTTTTAGTTATGACTATGAGAAAGAAACATTCATCCGCATAGTCACGCAGAGCTGAAACACTACCATGCAGTTTTGCTGTTTAACCACAAGAGGGTCAAAAGTTACATAGTGTGCCTTTAAGGTGGTGTTTTGTCCACTTTAGAGGGGTCTGGGTGTGTTTGGTAAGTTCACATTAAGGCATTTTTCTTTAACTACTAAAAATATATATTTTAAATAAATCCCATTTTAAAACATTTAAATGCGTTTTAAAATGTAATATTCCTATTGTGGCACAGCTGAATTTTTCAGCATGATTACACAAAAATACACAAGTAAATCTCACTGACCCAAACTTTTTGAACATTAGTGCAAATCAATTCCTGTTCTACAAAAGAAAAAGAAAACTGAGGGAAAATAACATTAAAAAAAAACCCTATCTTTTTTCTAGGAATCATACAGAGCAACTGAATCTGATCTCTTAACACAACGTAAAGCTGAGAATGAACCAAAGCCTTTGTGGAATCAGTTGAATAATTGAAATGAAGTGTTTTTTTTTAAATAAATGTCAGATTAAGTTATACACATTGTTTTGCACAATCAGCTTGTGTCATGCAAACATTTTGATTAGTAGCAATCAGTTAAAGAGCGATAGATTGATTTGATTCGGCCACACTAGGATGCAGGCAGTGTTTTAAAGCATGCTGTAATCAACCACTGAGAGAGCATTAAACTTCAAATCACTGCAATCAAATCTCTATGGGTTAGTGTGTCAGCCCCTGGACTCTTCTCATTACGTTAAAGACAGATTTACACCCCATGAACTCAATGGCCTACCTTTTGGAAAACCTGAACGACATATTTTCTATAAAACAAGAAATAAAAAAAATAAATAAAAAAGGATAGACGTTACATAGATGGACAAAATTAAACCATTTCTAATGACCCCTTAGAAAAAAATATACAAATAAAAGCAGAGGGATGTCAGGAAACAGGAAGGAAAAGTCAAGCCTAAATTGAAAGAATGTCATTGGCACCGTAAGAGACGACGCGTTTGTGAATGATCGTTTACCTGCGTGTGAGTTTGGAGGTCAGCTTGGTGAGCAGGTTGTTAGCGTTTCCGCGGCTGCGAGGCTGCGTGGGCGAGGCGGGTGGGCCGTTGTAGGTGGCCGTGCGACGATCTCTCAGCTGTCCGTGAAAAGTGTTGCGGCTTGCGGAGCCTCGAGGGAATCGGCTTTTATCCGGATGTGGCGGCAGTGCTGATGCTGTGAGTGGACGCACCAGGGTCATGTGAGCCAGGAGACAAAGACACACTACAGACAGAGACAAAATCAGGCTTGGTTTTACTAAATCTGATACGTTCCTTGAACTTAAAGGAGAACTCCGACGCAAAATGAACCTTTGGTCTAATTACACATTGTTACCTAGTCAACCGTTATCTGAGATTTGTTTTCATGATTGCCGAATGTAAATAGTTTATCTCTAAAAACAGTTTAGCCTGTAATGCTAGTATATAGGGCATAGAGTAATGACAAATAAAAATCGCTTGTTATTACCACTAACAAGGCTCAAAATAGCCCCACACTAACACGGTAGCATAATAAGGGTCCCTATACTAGCATTATAGGCTAAACTGTTTTTTAGAGATAAAACCATTTACATTAGGCAATCATGAAAACAAATCTCAGATAACGGTTGACTAGGTAACAATGTGTAATTAGACCAAAGGTTCATTTTGCGCCGGAGTTCTCCTTTAATCATTAGTGCAAACAGTTTGGGCAACATAATGATAAAATACACCTTGAATGCACTTTAAAGGTGCAGTAAACGATTTCGGAGAAATGCTTCTGAAAGTGGATTGGAGCCAATCAGCAGTAGGAGGCGTGTCCACTTATGATGGGGGAGCTAGTCTCTACCAGTCGATCTACGAACGCCGATCCAAGTGCGCTGGTGAGATGTTAATAAGGTGAGCGCAACCAGTAGGCAATATGTACATATTGAAGACAAGAAAATGGTTCGTGTTTGTGTTTCTTCCGGAAACAACGGATGATATGAGATTCTGCACAGTTCAGCGCACTTGAATCGGCGTTCGAAGATCGACTGGTAGAGACTATATTTCAAAAATGGCTTCTTCCTGTTTTCGCAAAGTTGACTGTGTGTATAAAATATCTTCTTATTAAACTGTATGGACACTAACAAAGTTCTCAATGCTTCGGATTGAATGTAGGGACCCTTATTATGCTACCGTGTTAGTGTGGGGCTATTTTGAGCCTTGTTAGTGGTAATAACAAGCGATTTTTATTTGTCATTACTCTATGCCCTATATACTAGCGTTATACTAGCATTATAGGCTAAACTGTTTTTAGAGATAAAACTATTTACATTCGGCAATCATGAAAACAAATCTCAGATAACGGTTGACCAGGTAACAATGTGTAATTAGACCAAAGGTTCATTTTGCGCCGGAGTTGTCCTTTAAATATAAGGTAATGTACATCACTCAGGACAAAGGAGGGGCAGCCTGTACCTGTTCTCTTTCCCGTTAGGAATGACAGAAAGGCGGTCCGTGTTGTTTCTCTCACCGCACATGTACGTGTTTCTCCTTGACATGCCTCCCGATCCAGAGTTATTCTGTGTGACATAAAAAAAACACAGGTGTAATGCTCTATTACTAACTGTTCAAAAGTCTGGGATAAGATTTTTTCGATAACACTATTTTACAGTGCCCTTGTTATGATACATGTAGTTTCTATAATAATTACTAAAACATTTTCATAATTATATGCAACTAACCCTAAACAAAACCTAATCCTAACCCTATAGTAGGTACATGTAGTTAATTATTATTGTGACTTAAATGTTTACTTAAACTGTAACAAGGACACCTTAAAATAAAGTGTAAGCGATTTCTTAAAATGCTTTTGAGACATTGCAAGGATGCATTTATTTGATATGAAACTACAGTAAAAACAATAATATTGAATATTACAATTAAAAAATGTTTTCTATTTGAATATATTTTAAAATGTAATGTCTTACTGTGATGGTAAAGCTAAATTTTCATCATCATTACGTGTCACATGATCCTTCAGAAATAATTCTAATATGCTGATTCGCTGCTCAAAATATTTTTAATAAAGGTTGAAAACATTGTTTAAACAATTTGTGAAAATCATAAATGTATTTTTTCTTTGATGAATAGAAAGTTAAAAAGAACATTTATTTAAAAAAAAAAAAAAATCAACATCCTTACTGTCACTTTTGATCAATTTAATGCACCCTAACAGAATAAAAAAATGCATTAATCTTACTGACCCCAAACTCTTGATGGTAGTTTGCTATTTGGACTGTACATAATGACAGAATAAGCAAGGGTGAACTTACATTAGGTGTGATGGAGTTGCCTCTCTTCCGGTCAGGTACGTCTGTTTTGTTGGGGTTGTTGGCGTTACCCTGGAGTGGGCTGGGGGGCTGTGTGTGGGGGCCTTGCGTGCTGTGACTCCACCTTCCTGTTTGACATCACCGTCGGCTGTGACAGGAACAGCCGTCTTTGGAGTTACTCAATGCTGAGTTAGCGACCACACCAACTTTGGAGGATAAAGACAGTAAATGAGTCAAAGAAACATTTGAGGGCTTTTCTCTGCAAATACTCCGCATAATTCAATTATATTCAATTAATATGCTTATTTTAAAGGTTCCTGATTTTGTTTTGGAGGTCTCCTGCAATAGATTTACATGCATCCAAGGTCAAAAAACACTTACATTTTCTCATAATATACATTGCAGTATCACCTCCTTTCTCACAGTATCTGAAATGGTTTAATAAAGGATTCAGTCTCTATACACCTCTCCTTTCCGAGAACTCTGAGTCTACTCTGACCATTTAGATTGTACTCAGACCAATCACAGATTCTACTCTGACCAATCAGATTCTACTCTGACCAATCAGATTCTACTCTGACCAATCAGATTCTACTCTGACCAATCAGATTCTACTCAGACCAATCAGATTCTACTCTGACCAATCAGATTCTACTCTGACCAATCAGATTCTACTCTGACCAATCAGATTCTACTCTGACCAATCAGATTCTACTCTGACCAATCAGATTCTACTCTGACCAATCAGATTCTACTCAGACCAATCAGATTCTACACAGACCAATCAGATTCTACACAGACCAATCAGATTCTACACAGACCAATCAGATTCTACTCTGACCAATCAGATTCTACTCTGACCAATCAGATTCTACTCTGACCAATCAGATTCTACTCTGACCAATCAGATTCTACACAGACCAATCAGATTCTACACAGACCAATCAGATTCTACTCTGACCAATCAGATTCTACTCTGACCAATCAGATTCTACTCTGACCAATCAGATTCTACACAGACCAATCAGATTCTACACAGACCAATCAGATTCTCACACAGACCAATCAGATTCTCTCTGACCAATCAAATTCTCTCTGACCAATCAGATTCTACTCTGACCAATCAGATTCTACTCTGACCAATCAGATTCTACTGACCAATCAGATTCTTCTCTGACGAATCAGATTCTACTCTGACCAATCAGATTCTACTCTGACCAATCAGATTCTCTCTGACCAATCAGATTCTACTCTGGACCAATCAGATTCTACACAGACCAATCAGATTCTACACAGACCAATCAGATTCTACACAGACCAATCAGATTCTCTCTAGCACAAATCAGATTCTACTCTGACCAATCAGATTCTACACAGACCAATCGACTCTAGACCAATCAGATTCTACACAGACCAATCAGATTCTACACAGACCAATCAGATTCTACACAGACCAATCAGATTCTACACAGACCAATCAGATTCTACTCTGACCAATCAGATTCTACTCTGACCAATCAGATTCTACTCTGACCAATCAGATTCTACACAGACCAATCAGATTCTACACAGACCAATCAGATTCTACACAGACCAATCAGATTCTACTCTGCTCTTTTTGGTCAGATGGCCCAGGCACTTGCGATTGGTTGAACGAGTTCCACAGTGCGTCAGAAACGAAATGCCCAATACCATATCTGATATTCAGCCCTGGAGACTTTCTCAGCACCCTGAAACTAAGTGATCAGAAAAAGGATGGTGTCTGTTTTACCATATAAATTCTCATTCCTTGGAAATTCATGCAAAATGGAACATAAAACAATCTTCTTGTAGCCTGCGCTTATGTATACAATTTGGATCTGATGTTTGATGCATGTAAAGAGAAAGTCACCTTGGTCACTATGGCGTCTGGATTTTCTGGATTCACTGGAGGAGACGCTTCTCTGGACCTTCAGGTGAGATGGTGATTGGCCGTTCATCTCACTGGCTGGCCTGGTCTTGGCCACGGAGAGATTACTATTGGAGCTGGAGTCACTGACCTCCTACACACACAAAAACAGCAAGTCACACTTGTACTATAGACCACAAACTCAGTTATAAGTAACCAATCTTCATTAGCAGCTCACCTCATTGGTCTTCCTGCCCAGCAGTAAGTATATGGCCGTGACCTCATCATAGTTCATTTTGGACAAAGACTCCTGGATCTTCTCTCTGGAGAAGCCCATGCCCACTATCACATCTGGAGAATGACACACAAAAAAAAAAAACAGACCAGCTTAATGCCAAATTTACACACATCTTTTCAAGACCTGCTCAGAGGTGGCATGAATGGAGTTACACAGCAACTATAACTGTACTAAGGCCTGACAGTGGGTCAGAGCTGGCATCATTTAAACAAAATTGAGCATGCTATTAATAAATTATTCCTAAGTATAAGCAATACACATAGTAGTTTAATAATACTTAACGTAAACCCCCAAGTATTTTTAAGTACACAAGTGATCCCACACCATTTGTGCTAAAACATGAAAGAGGGGTGACTACCATATTCAACTCTTTTAGAGATTAAGGATAATTAAATATTTGAAATTTTAGCATAATCATATCACACATCACCCCTCAGTTGTTATACACACTATAAACCAGTAGGTTGATATACAGAGATAAATCCAGTTTATTTGTAAGAATGTGTGAGTCATCCGTTCCACCTACATGTGCTAACAATACACAGATCTGTCCTGTAGTCAACCATTGACTGTTACTCAAAGAACAAGCTGTATCTCCTGTTTTAACTGAAACATATATTTATTAGATAACACTTTACAGATAATGCAATGACTAACATGCACTGCACAACTGTAAACACATCAACAGGAATTATTTATTTCCATTCTAATAGCTGGGGGCAATAAGTTTATTTTTAAAGAAATTCACACTTTTTTCAGCAATGACACATTGAATTGACCTAAAGTAACAGACATTTAATGTTACACAAAACTGACATTTAAACTGATACCGATACACTGATACCGATACAACATATTTGTTGGTTTTAAAATCCGATATTCCAGATATATAGGCCGAATATTTTTTTTATTTTTTTCAGAAACGCGCAACAAAACATTAACAGATTTCCCTTACATTAGTTATGTATATGAGTTTTAACTAAAATAATATGATAATTCTTTTAAAATGAATAATATACATTTTAAAAAGAAACTTTAAAAGAACAGAGGAACCAAAGCTCATTAATGTTAACATTAGCAGTCTTCCACTGATGATAGTGGCATTAGCTAGCTTTGTGGTTAGCTAGTCTATGATGAGCCATAATTTAGCAATGGATAACGTCATACTGCAAATTGTAAAACATACATTTTCCATATAAGCCAAGGAGAGATGATACGTCTCATTGCTATAACCGTCACGTGCTATTAAAGAAATACTTCAGTCACATTGACAGTCAACTATACAACTCCAACACTCATGACATGGTTTAAGCGTGTTTCGTCCGTTTTTATTTTATTTTTGAAATATTCATTTATCGGCCATTATAACTGCCGATACCGATAGTTTGGAAAATGCCTAATATCGGCCGATAATATCGGCCTGCCAGATATATCGAGTCTGGCTCTAGTTACAAGCACCAAGTCCAAGCCTATTTATTCAAACCTACAATGTAATATCCCATTTAGCATTTTAATCAGCAGTACATTTTTTGTTAACTTTTTACCATATGTCTTGGAGTATCGAAAATAATATTGATATCGTTAGTTCAGTATTGTGATATGTATCGAATCGTGGCATGAGGGTATCGTTACCCACCTAAGTGCATTACCTAATGTTAATTTAACAGTCCTGTTCTACAGTACAGCATCACTATATTAATTACAATAACTGAGGAATAACAAGAACTAACCTGAACCTTTACCCTAGAACTAACCTAAACCCATGTTGTCCATTGCATTACCCTATATGACTAGATGCTTTCTTGGGTAACATACTGTAAAGTGCAAACACTAATATAAACAAACTGAATCTTATTGTAAGGTGTCTATTTAAGCAAAAATTAAACCTAAAATGCTATGGCAGCTCAACTACACTGTATAAAAAAACAATGAAAAAGTTGTTCAGAGACCAAGAAATTAAACACTATTTTAGCTTTAACAGAACACAATTAGAACTAAAAGAAATGGTCAGGACTCAGGACTGAGTTTCCAAAAGGGCATCCATCTGTTGATGCACTGGGTGTACTGAATGAAGGACCAGTCGGATATTGTGTGATGGAGAGCTCTCTCTATTAATGCATGTTCCAGATTGAAACAAGATGGAAATATATATTTCATGAGTCAGAATTAAGCCTCTTCCTCTCTCAGATTTGACTTTTAATGGGCTCATGGGAACCAATACGGTGTTTGACTTAAGGGCTTTCTTTCAAAGAACCAAAGCTTCCCGTTTCACCTCCTCTCCTCTACACACACACACACACTAAAGGACCGCTGAGGGCTGCCAAGCTCCAGCATGCTCCTCTCAACGTGAGGCTTCACTCAAAATGGGGCGGAAGGCTAGAAAAGAGCAGTCACCATCTAACTCTGGCATCCACATTCAAGTGTTCTTGTTCCTGCAGTTTCCGCAGGTAAGCAACCAGGTGTGTGTGTGTTACACTGACAGGCGTATGTGAGGAAAAAGCAGATGGATTGCAGATAAGCATGCAAAGCTCTGAGTGCACCGCACTGCCTCGTGCTCCTGCAAGCTAAACTCTCAGTACTTGGAGTCATGTGATCATATCACATTGCTACATGGAGGAGATCCTTGCTGCGATAGAGCAAGAGAGAGAGAGAGGAGTAGACATCAGAGACGTCAATAGATGAGAGAGCCAGCTGCTAGTTATTACGCCAATACCCAACACTAAAAAGCACGCTCCCTAAGCCCTCATATCACTGTCTCTGGATGTTTTCTCTCAAGTGTTGTGATAAGAGTGTGGATATAAATATAAATGTCCCTGCTCTAATAAAGGGCAGCTCCAAAGTTCGACTACGCAAAATGCTTTCCGCTGTATTTCTTGCATGGCAAATGAACACTGAAATGGTCTCAGATGTCCGTTGGCTGAACATCTCATGCATAAGGCACACAAAATGGGAAACACCTCAGTATTTTCAAAGCCGTTCATCTGATTGGTTGAATTCCATTGGTTGGGTGTCTGTTGTGTTCGAAACAAAGCAGGTGTGATTGCAAACCCCCTCATGGATGAAGAAAGCCGTACGTGTTTACGACTAGGACAATGCGCATTTATCAGGATCAACTCAAACGCTGAATTTTAAAAATGTATGTGAAATTCTTGGCACCATTGTTGCATAAACTTGCACAACGTTCAGAAATGAATAATTCATTAGATGCATGCCGGTCTGTTGTCGTAGGGACATCGACTTTACACTTCACGACCCTAAATATGACGTAGATCAAAACAAACTGTGATTGGTTGCTTGCATGTCATTCATGCATTCCTTCACCAATGAAAGCTACGATAGAGTCCAGGCGAGACTATTGAAATGGTGGTAAAATAACTAATTACAGTGAGGTTTCATCTTACCTATTCTCTTGTGGTCGGAATGTTGGTTTCCGGCTCAAGGAAGGGTTTGAGTCATCATCCTCAAAGCAAGCATTGATCCAGCGTTCCTTCATGATTTGCTGAAGGAGAAAGTACAGAAACAGTCATCTCCAGTTTGAGACTCACTGCACTGACTGACAGTCATCATAACTCGTATTAAGTATATCTAGATATGGGAAACACTTTACAATAAGGTTTCATTTGTTAACTACATTAATTAACATGGACTATGGAATGAAAAATACTTTTACAGCATTTATTAATCTTAGGAAACTTTCATTTCAACATTTACTAATACATTATTAAAATCCAAAGAAGTATTTGTTACCATTAATGCACTGTGAAATGACATGAACAAACAATGAACAGTTGTTTTTAACTAATGTTAACAAAATGTATGAAATACTGTACCAAATGTATTGCTCATTGTTATTTAATGTTAGTTAATACATTATCCTTATTAAGGCCTTTTTGTAAAGTGTTTCCTAGATATGAATATATTTGCTCTGAAATGCATTAAAGGGTGATTTTTCTGGATCAAGGAGGAATGTATTCGGTTACATTACAAATGTTATTTGTTATTATAAATATTTATTTTAATTTAAACTCACTGTTCAAAAGTTTAGGGTTGGTAAGATTTTTTTTTTTAATTTTCTTTGGAAAGAAGTCTCAAATTTTCTTAATAAATTATTTATAATATCATTATAAATATCTTTACTGTCACCTTTGAAGAATTAAATGCATCTCTGCTTAATAATTTTTTTTCTCTTAAAAAAATTACTAGGTCTCAAACTTTTTGAACAGCAATGTAAATATTAAAAAGAGTATTTTTTATTTTAGAGGAACCATCAGTTCAACCAAAACTCAAAATACATTGCGGCCAATTAGATTACAAATGTTTAAAACGATTAAGTAAAATACAGTAAAAATGTAGTTAAAGAAAAATAAAAAAAATAATCAAACAAACAAGAATATTTCAGCATTTGATTTATATGCACCACTATCATAATAATACACATTATTAACAGATAAATTCACATATTTTGGAGCAATTATAAAAAAAATGATTTAAAGTTATGAATGCATGATGTTGCTTAAATATATATTGAATAAATACATAGCGAATAGTCAATATATTGCTCAGCAGTACAAATCAGGCATTAATAAGGCCAACCAAGAAAAGGTGGAAACCAAACTAACCTCTAAGGTTCCTCTCTTGGCTGGGTTTAGAACCAAGAATCTCTTGAGAAGATTCTCACAATCAGTGGACATGTAAAAAGGGATCCGAGTATTTACCACGCAACACACGTTCACGCAGTTCCTGTGAAATAAACAGCAGTAAGTATACAGTGATGCACACACACACATATAGACGTTGATAAAGGAGGTTAAAACCTTGAGATTCTGTCCATCGAAGGGGAGGGAGCCACTGACCAGCGTGTAGAGTATGACCCCCAAACTCCACACATCCACCTCCGGCCCGTCCATACTTCTTACCCTGAAAGAGCTCTGGGGCAGCGTAGGGGGGCTGCCACAGAACGTGTCCAGCTTATTTCCCACCATGAACTCGTTACTAAAGCCAAAGTCAGCTATCTTAATGTTCATATCAGCATCTAGCAGCAGGTTTTCAGCCTGTGGAAAAGAAACACAGAGGGGTAAGAAGAAGAAAGAGGAAAAGAGAACTCCAAAAGGCATTATTTCATCTTCTAATTAAATGTAAATTCAAATTATTGTTTAAGTGTCCGCATACATTTTGGAGCCACTGTAGAATCCTTTTAGTCTTTTGTTTGTAAGTTCTTACACGATATACTAGGGTGTAACGATACACATATTTTTATTGAAACGTTCGGTTCCGAGGCTTTTGGTACGCATTTTTTAAATCGAACGGTTCGTTGGACCATTTTTCCTGCCAACCAACATTTCGTTATTTCAAATGTACATTTATTTTGACATTATGAATACAATTGCTGCCCTCAAATGTTAATCTGAACTAAACTAAACCTTTATTTATAACTACTACAATATTACATTTAATTTTTTCCAGGGAGCTGTTTTGTTTTATATGCTCCTAAGAAAAGTCAAGCATAGCTCCATCATTGCTCAAAGTAAAAAAATATCATACTTTATGATGTTAGTTTTAATAAAAATATAATAAAAAATTATATCAAGGACATTTCTCTGGCATTTCTTTCTTTTTGCTGTATTGAAAACGTAACCGAAACATGACATGTGTATCGTATCAAACCAAACTGTGAATTTTGTGAACCGTTACACCCCTACGATATACACTTTAATACATTATCATGTCCCTGTCCTTGTTTATGCACAAAAACATGAGAACGAACAACTGCTTACCTTTAAGTCTCGATGCACAATGCGTTTTTGGTGACAATACTGCACAGCTGACACAATCTGTACAAAACAATAAATAAATCAAATCATCTGTCTGGAGTTTGAAGAAAAAAAAATCTTCATTGGAAAAAAATCATCAGGATTAGGGTCATCAAATAGCCTTTAAATGGTATTTTATAGTAATAAGGCCCATGAATTTAGAACAGCTAAGGAGTGTTGTTGGGCATGACGTAAAGTGGCTTCAAGGGGCTTATTGCTTTTATAAAACGGGTTACTCCATTTTAATACTATACTTATTTTATTCATAAAATAAACACCAGCAAGAAAAAATAACGGTAAACAAATTCACTCCTCCGCCAAGCAATGTAGTTCCAAAGAGGTTGTCAAGCAACAGATGCAGCAACAAAAATAAAAAAAAAAATTCACAAACGGCAGTTGCGCAGTAAAACTAATGTAATGCGGTCACAGGTGTTAAGTTTGTTGAGACATTTACAAACGGCTTCGAACGCGGCTCCACCAATCAGAATTAAGGACTAGAACTATCCGTTTTATAAAACATGGTTTACAGTTTTGTCCATTTTGTTATGTTTTTAAGTTTTTGACCATCCACTTGTATTATGGACTGTATTATGCAAATATCTGTTTATATTCCACAGCAGATAGTCAGTCATAAACATATGGGACAGCATACAGGGTGAATTTCATTTTCTTTTTTATCCCTTTAAAGTAAGTGATTCATCAGTATGATTTTCTGCCATGTGGGTCAATGAATGAGTGAATGATGAATGATTCAACTTTATTACATGCATTTGAATTTATATATACAAAAATAGCTCAAAAGTTTGGGGTGATTAAGATTTATTTTTAAATTAATTAATACTTTTATTCAGAAAGGTATTAAACTTTGATTTGTGCTAATGAGCTTTCTAGGCCACTAGCGCCAATGATAACACCCCCCAAAAAATAGACCTAGACCTAACTTTTGCACTAGCACAACCAGTAACTACTTTAGCTATTGATCACTTAATATTAAAAAAAATTATTGTGGAAAGTTTGATGTTTGCATCCAATCAGGCCGTAGTCTCGACATAGATATTTCTGAACAAATGTCAGGAAAAGAACATTGGTCCAGTCAATCAATATACATTGGGTTGTCTACTCGGATTAATAGCTTTTTCCAAAATTCAATGGTTTGCATTGATCGACTCTTATTTTTCACAGAATTGGCCACCCTCAACCATGCTGATAATGACTAACCGCTCTGTCCTGAGTTAAAAGTACTATGCAACACACTAAAAAGCAACAAATACACACTTAAGTGCAGATAATACGGCACAGTTGAGCGTAATATCACTTTAACTATGTCGTCAGTGTCTTCAGTCCATCCACATTTTAGTGCAGTGACATTGAGTAACCTCTGCATTCTCCAACATACTTGTGTCAAAGGGCTATTGTAAGATTTAATGTAATAACAGTCACGATATGCATGTGCCTAGTGGGCTGATGAGACTCACACCGAGCAGAAAACCAATCAGATGTGTTTGCCGAACATGTTGAAAGAAAACAGTAAGAGAACTGCACCTGTCTAAATTTAGCTCTGGCCTCTTTCTCCTTCATCCTCCCATGAGCCACCAGGTAGTCAAACACCTCACCTGCACAACACACAGAGCAGAGGTCAAAGATAAGACCAAGAGTAGACAAGAACACTAAATTAAACTCTCTTTCTCTCTCACACACACACACACACACTTACCTCCGCTGGCATACTCCATCACAAGAAACAGTGTCTTCTCAGTCTCTATCACCTCAAACAGTTTGACTATAAAGTTACAGAGAAGAGAGAATTTGATGAAAAGGCACATATAGAAAAAGGAGGCACAGGAAAAAGGGTTTCTTTCAGGTTAAATCAGACACAAATCTTAAAATCTCAAAGACTTGTTTAGAAGAACAACAGATTTATCTGAACCCGAAAGCAGACATTTATTAGGGGGGTGTTCAGCAACTTGGTGCGTCACAGCATTATCAAGTCGGTGCCGGAAGTAAAAATTCAATACAATTTCTCCATTGATATTTGAGATATAAGCCATTAAAACATAACCATAAATGCCATGGTAGACTTAAAACCAGCTACGGCTCTACTAAGTGACTGTATATGCTCATATAAAAGCCAAAGGTTCATGGGGCACCTTGTTTTAAGATAAATCCTTTTTATTCGCGAATGTATTGGATAAGTACTTCATTACCCACAATCACACAGTGATGCATCTGATTGGTGGAAGTCGTGTACGTGTTTGAAACCCTGCAAAGGTGTAATGACGTAGGGCTAAGTTCATTGGTCGCACCTCAGAGACGCCCCCGCGCCATTGGATGTGCAGTTGCCGCAGCACAGCCTATGAGCGAGCCAGATGCTCAATGTTTTAGCATGTGCAGCTGCAAATGCGTTTTACATATAAGCTTCAGTAAATCGAGGAAAAGGAGTTTCCCTGCACATTCACTATATAAAATTCACTGGAGGAAAAAGTTCACGTGGCCGTCGTCAGATTTGGAAGTCACTCAAAAGGCTCTTTCACGGTGGCTTCAGTCGACTTCAGTGAGGCGCTGGTTTATGGGATGAGTAGTTCCTTTGCTCGGATATGAAAATATGTACACAGGCTTGTACCCTTGACTTTTTTTGGATTTCTCTTCGTTTTTTCACTCGAAATGATATGTTGTATGCTTATGAGTTCAGCTGTAGCTGGTTATCCTCAGACATGCTCTAATACTCTTTAGATATGGATTTTACAAAATGTCAATGGGAGAAATTAATGGGAAATTTACTTCCGGCACCAACGCTCTCTCGGGCTGTGGGCGGGACTGTGATGCTCTATGTCCACACTTGATCGTTTTCGCATTATGGCATTTTAAAATACAGTTTTTTATCGTTACACGGCCGTCGAGGCTGGTCTGTTATTGTCGTCTTCAGGTAGTGTGTTCAGGAAGAATACGCAATGATCCAGAAGACCCAATCAGGGAACAAATGTGGGTAGCCACTAACCTGGCATGCCAGACCTACATTCGGTCTGGGAACTCATCATTGACAGGGCTCAATCCGAGCAGCGGGAAAACGGTTGTCTTTCAAATTCTCTCTGCACGCAATCGGATGAGCGCTACAACCAATCAGAGCAACGAAGAAGGTGACGACTGAGTCCCATGCGCTTTCCCACCAGCGGAGCAAGTTGATATATTAAACTTTAACCGTATCCAGTCGGCAAACTCCGAAAACATTTTTTTTTTTTTTTTTAATGACTCATGTTTCTGTTTTCAAAGAAAAGCTTAAGTTCAAATCCTCCAGAGTAGCAGTCAAAGCTGAATCTCAACAATGGTGTTTTCAAACTAAAATGGGGTCTGCAGCATTTCCAAAAGTCTCTGGTTAGTGTTTTCAAGGGTGGACGTAGTGTGGACACCAGGTGTAACCATAGCAAAAGTTAGAAATAAAATGAAAATTAGCTACTGTAAATAGGCCCACAATTCTCAAACAAAGTGTCTGTATTTGGCTAAATACAAAATTACTAAAACTTTAAAATAAAAAACAGAAAATATAACCAAAAGAATTTAAAATATAGTGTATATAAATAATACTACAATACTGTGATGTAAAGGAGGCAATCATCTGGTATACATCAAACTACGTCTAATATTCTCAACTGTTTTTGTAAGAGGTTTTACAGCCTCGCTTCTCATGAGCTTTATTTTCCTATCTCTTTGGAAGTCATTTCTTATTTATAAATACTCCTCTGGCACACTTAAAAGTCGGTTCCACTTTGTTTAACGTCTGTCGGTCGTGAAGCACCACGAAGCTCTCATGCTGTACCACCGACAGTGTCTAAATATAGGCTGAGTGAAACATAAAGCCCCTCTGTGTGAAGACATGACGATGTGTCTGGCTCTGCTAAACATTATGCTGTTTGCAAACAGGAACAAACAACAAATGTGGAAGAATCAATTAAACTAATTGAGATGAACAGTAGCTAAGCCTCTACTTATGGTGGTGGGTGTGTGTGTGTGCAAATAAACACACTTACCAATATTTGGGTGGTTTAAATTCTTCATGATTGTGACTTCTCTGGAAAGCTGTTGAAGAGAAGAACAGTTAAATGTCACAGTGTATTGTTAAACAAAAGCTTTGTGCCATCTTTCAGCATTGACATGGAACAGGAAGCTAAGTACAGCTGGCCTGTGTCATTGTCATAGTGAACAGAGTGCTTGCTTTTCAGTGGAAACTAGCGTTAAGTGCTATTCATTATTGATCCCTAAAAAAAAAAAAAAGGCTGAATCCTCTCCTCTCAATGGAATGGAAGTGTCATGCATCTTTAATAGCGCTATAGTAGGCAGCCTGTGTTCCTGAGCTGTTAGCATGTTCCGCTTTCCACGTCCTGCTCTCACAAGTGTAGCTGTAGCTTTGGAGAGGGTGCGAGAGAACACGGTGCGATTTTTGGACCACAGGGAAACACTTTCGGTACAGCATAAACCCAATCCAATTCTCACTACACTACATTCAGAGTTATACCACTCATAATCCAACTATGAAACACTGAGGCCACGGCAGAACTCATTTACAATAAAAACATGTTCATTTAGATACAAACTCAAAAGAAATCCCAGAAATCTGAGGGAGGAAGTCTCAGGCAAGAATCCACTGGTGAATACAGTAAATATTAACGAATAGATCTCATTATAATTCCCCAGTTGAGTACATAAAAGGGACCTATTATGCAAAATCCACTCTTTTTACATTCCTCTTAAATTATAAACACCGTTTCAAAATAAGCCATTCACTTTTCCTATATAGTGTTTTCGCAATGTAACAAGCCCCATCCAATGAGGTTCATTCTCCTGTTACACAGCATGTTTGAGTCTCCTCAAGAATCATATAAGGTCCAGCTACCTCCCAATGGTTAGTGGATACTATGTTCTTTCTAAAACTGGAAAAAGTTAGATGTTCTCGTAAGAACAACTTCTTCAGTAAATGGCATCCGTTTATAGCCTACTTTAAATCTCTTAAAACCCTACCTCCTGGTTAATACATGATTAAATGTGTGTGTGCGCACTCATGTATATGCATAGATATGTATAATGTGTATTTAGATTTGTTTAAGTAAGTGTATACATATGTATATATTTTACATTATCCACTTATCACTATAATTTTTTTATAGGTATTTTCTTGTATGTGTATGTATATATGTGTGTGTGTATACAGATACAAATTTCTTTTTATTTATTTATTTATTTATTTATTTATTTATTTTTATTATTATTATTATTTTTTTTTTTTACTTTTTTTTTTTTTTTGTTTATTTATTTGGTTATTTATTTATGTTTAGTTTTATGTGAAAAAAGAAAAGTGTTAATAATTTGTAATCTATTGTGTTGTATTATCATTTGGATTAATAAAAAAGTTTGAGCAAAAAAAAAAAAGAATCATATAAGGTTTGTTCTCTCGCATATCAAGCAAAGATGGTTGAGATCAATGCTTATGTAAATAAAAGCCTAAATTAAATCTGTCCATCATATAAACCAATTGTGTGTCTCTTCAGAAGACTTGAATTAAACCGCTTGATTCATAAGGATTTCTTATGTGATAAGGATTTAAAGGGATACTTCACTTTTTTGGAAATAGGCTCATTTTACAACTCCTAGAGTTAAACAGTTGTGTTTCACTTGCTTTCGAATCCACCCAGCCGATTTTCTGATATTTAAAGAATATCAGTAACCAGACAGTTTCTGGTCTCATTGAACTCCATAGAAGGAATATACTATTGAAGTCAATGAGACCAGAAAACTGGTTACTACTGATATTCTTCTAAATATCAGAAAATCGGCTTGGTGGGATTCGAAACGGTAAAACTTCACTGTTTAACTCTGGGGGAGTTGTAAAATGAGCCTATTTCCAAAAAAGTGGAGTATCTCTTTAAGGATTTCTTTATGTGATCACTTTATGAATGTTACAATATGAACCATCAATGTTTTGAGTGAATAGACTTTCAAATGGAGGGACAGAAATCCTTCATTTGTCAATTGAAGATGAACGAAAGTCTAATGGGTTTGGATTTTGAACAACAGGAGAGTGATTTTTCATTTGTTGGGTGAACTAACAGCTAAAAGTGATGACTTACAGATTAACAGTGATGATTTTAGATCTCTCTTTTATCACATAAATAAGAAACTGATTAAAGTATCTTTAGCCCCTCTCTCAAAATCAGATGGGAACATTGAAGATACATCAATAGAGAATTGTCTCCTTTTAACCTAACAGTGGGTGAAACACAGAGGTCAGAGAAAAGACTGTGTTTCTATTGATTGATAACACATGACACAAATGATGCCATCCTGCTCTCTCTGTAGTTTGTCATTAGACAGTGGCACTTTCAAAACGTCTGAATCAATCAATCAACTCCTTGACAAAAAGACATTCAGATCATCTGTAGTTTGTGATAAGAACAATGCTTTGTTAAATTTCACTTAACAACAAGGTTTCATTGGCTAACTACTGTAGTTAACATGACCTAAGAAAGAACAATAATTCTAGAGCATTTATTAATCTTAGTTGTTAATTGCAACATTTACTAATTGTTATTAAAATCAAAAGTTATTTTTGTTAACATTAGTTAATGCACCATCATGACACCAATATTTTCATGTTTGTCAAGTTTATTGTAAAATGTTACCAGAATTATGAAAAGGGGGATAAAAAGGACAATATCTAATCAGTTACACATTTAATTTAGTCATAACTTTGCTTTTCACAACTTTCGTTGTTGACAATTTATTCCAGGTTTAATTTATTTTAATATCAGATTTATGTTTTCCACATGATTGTCTAAGATTTTCTTTGGTCTCTCTCAGCTCTCACACCCTCCCTCCATTTGCTGCACCATCTTAACGCCTCTGTGATGACTAAAAAACACCAGTCCACAGCAGAACATCTCACTTCAGTCGAGGAAACAGACCGAGTGTCAAGCTCAGACGCCCACGGGCAATTACACAACAACACACATGCACAATCATGAGGACACGTGTTAGAGTAACACAACCAATTCCTAAAAACATCACCGCACGCACCACTGCTTCAACGGCAAAAGAAATTAAGACAAACAGACAGAAATAAGGGACACATACTTTCATGCTATTCAGAAGTGGTGTTATTGTTAAAAGGAGTAGTTCACTTTAAAAAAACTTTTGCTGATAATTTACTCACCCTCATGTCATCCAAGATATCCATGTTATTCTTTCTTCAGTTGAAAAGAAATTAAGGTTTTTGATGAAAACATTCCAGAATTTTCTCCATATAATGGACTTCAATGGGAACCAAACAGTTCAAGGTCCAAAAGGCAGTTTCAGCTGCAAACTGTTCAAAGGGCTTTAAACGATTTCAGATGACTGAATAAGGGTCTTACCAAGCGAAACGATCGCTCTTTTAAAAAAATAATAACAAAGTTTAAGTTTCATAAGCGCAAATGGTCGCGTAGCTCTGTTCTGTGTGACTCTCCTGTTCAAACTCGTACATCAAAATGAACAAATCTTTTCCCGAGTCAATTCGTTCGTTGAATGAACCAAATGACACGAAAAAGATTCGTTCATTTTGATGAACAAGTTCGAACAGGAGAGTCACGACATCACATCACTGCGCGCATCACAGAATCATCGTCTGGAATCGTTTAAAGCCCTTTGAACAGTTTGCACTGAAACTGTCTTTTGGACCTTGAACCGTTTGGTTCCCAGTGAAGTCCATTATATGGAGAAAAATCCTGGAATGTTTTCATCAAAAACCTTAATTTCTTTTTGACTGAAGAAAGCATGACATGGATATCTTGGATAACATGGGGATGAGTAAATTATTATCAGCAAAAGTTTTTTTTTTAAAGTGAACTACTCATTTAACTAATGGTGCATTCAAAATAATGGTGCATGAAAATTTCACATTTACAAGTTACAATTTTCAAGTTACTTTCTGAGCAAGATGGTGAGGTACCTTCCCTTAATTAACTACAAAAAAATACAGCAAGGTTTTTAAGCTACTTCTAGAAAATGAAAAACAAAGACGCACCGACTTTGTACACGCAAGTGCACACATGCACACAAATTTAAATAGAAGAGAAATTGAATTATGGTTCAGTTTTAATGCCATATTTCCAAATAAGTTTTTAAAAGCTACACTACCAGAGTCACTATGCTTTTATGTTTTTAAAAGAAGTCTCTTATGCTCACCAAGGCTACATTAATTTGATTAAAAAAAAAGAGCTGTATGATTGTGAAATATCACTACACACTTTAAAAATAACTTTTCTAATTTAATATATTTTAAAATGTAATTTATTCCTATGATGCAAAGTTGAATTGTCAGCATCATTACTCCAGGCTACAGTGTCACATGATCCTTCAGAAATCATTCATTAATGATTAACATTATCAATGTTGAAAACAGCAGTTAATTTGTAAAAACCCTGGATGCTTTGAAATTTGAAATAGAAATCGTTTGTGGCATTTTAAAAGTTAATTTTGATCACTTTAACGCATCCTTGCTGAATAAAAGTATCAATTTCTTTAAAAGAGAAAAATCTTACAGACACCAAACATTTGAACGGTAGTGTACCTTCCCTCAAATTTCATAAAAGAAAAACAAAAAAACATCATTGTTACAACACGCACTATAGATAATTAGGAAGAAGAGAAAATCAAAAGATGCTGATGATAATTAGAGCAAAAATAATAAAAAGAGCCACAAAAAAGACCTGGTTGTGTCGGTCTGTCATTATTGCGGTGCGTGAGTCACAGTCGTGTGTTGGCTGAGGACCAGCAGGCCACAGAGAGAGGATATACTCTGAATCCCAATCAATGGTCACTGTGGAAAAACTAATGGTGGCTGCGGCGAGCAGATTCCAGCTAAAATTAGAGACGCGGCCCGGCTTGTGTATCCCTGAGCGAGCACTGATTAGCATTATCATTTGAATTCTTCTGATCATCCTATCCCCACATCTCCCACCAGCCTTTCATTTCACATTTATCACTTTTACTGTATGTACATCTTCTACTCCTCTCATTCAGACTGACATCAAGCTGTTTGTGTCTCTTTTCCAGTCTCTATCTTCAATCTCATACCATTTTGAGGTCCCTCCAGTCTGTCACTTCACTGTCAGCCCACCAAAATGTCCATCTGTCCTTCCCCCTCATATCCTCGTCCTCCTCCCTTCATGTTGGCTGTTGTGAAGACTGATTAGTTTTTCCATTTACATTTTCCACAACAATCCCAGAGTTCCTACTAAAGGAGCATCAATTGTCATATTTACCATTGCTCTGCAAATTTTCACAATCCAGTAATTTAAATAAGAATCAACATGATTGGGAATTTCCAGAGAGGTTGAAAGATTTACGCAGATTTGGCAACAGGTTCAGTTGGCCATGCCAATTTGCTGCATTGACCAACAGACCACAGTGACTTTCATGTGAGCACTGAGCAGAGCCTCACAATTGAGTGAATACATCATTGGCGAATGCATTTTGATTTAACTTGCCAGTGTGTGTGTTATATGCCAGGTATAAGGTTAGCATAGATATATTTTCACTATACACACAACGCTGACTAAGCGCTTGAGAGTTTCGCTCTTCATCAAGTAATCTGTTTACCATTTAAAATTCAGCTCAGCATACCTGTATTTGACATACCGTAAACTCGTGTGAAGGCGAAGAACTAACGCGCAAAACGGCAATCTTATTGGATGGCTCTCATACATGTTAAATTCAGCAAATCAGAGCGAACGAACGTCGACAAGGTGATTCACATTCATGAACTCACCAGCTCATGTGTTGTAGGCCTATATACTATATATTTTTTACAGTCTATGCTTGTATATTCTCATTATCAGTAGTAGAATTATTAGTACAGGGTTTCTGCAGGTTTCACAAAGTCAATTTTAGGACTTTTTAAGACCATTATGAATTAAATTTAAGACCTATATCAAAAAAAAAGACGTACAAAGGAAACACACAACAAGTCTCAAAATTATTCGCAAAGTAATTACATTTATTCAAACTGAACATTCGTCGAAAATCTGTACAAACGGTCCCATGATTTTGAAAATTTGTACCGTTTCTGTTTTTATAAAATCCCCAATTCCAAAGCGTAGGCCGTATGTAGGCCGTTTTATCTTTCCCTCACCTGAAGGAAACATCGTTTGAAACAATGTAGGACTGGTGTCTTGTCACCGTGTGGAGAACCCAGAGCACAAAACTGATTGGCTGTTGCATGTTTGTCTATTTTGTAGTCGTAATACAGCAAATTAAGAACTACAACTATGTAATATAAATAAAAAAAAACATTCCAAAGCGCTGCAGGAGCATTTAAATTAGATTTGCATGGACATAGGAAAATTAAGACCCGTTTAAAAAGATTTAAGACCTAGGACAAAATACTTCAGCAAATTTAAGACTTTTTAAGGCCTTAAATTGTGATTTTGAAATTTTAGACTTTTTAAGACCCGCGGAAACCCTGTAGTAGGATTATATTTTAATAATAATTACTATTATCTTTTTCCCACCACAGAAACATTGAATGACTAACTATATCTTAAGCACCACCACCAGTCCTAAGTTCAGTTAAAATGACAAATATGCATTCATGCATGATTATTAAGTTTTATCTCTGTTTACTAAAGTTCTACTAAATATAAGGCTTGATTGACTGATTCTAAGGGTGGTCATTTAGATATTTAAAAAGCTGTGCCATTTTACAATGATAAGCTGATTTGGTGGAATTATATACATCTATAGCAGTCTGGCAACCCAAAAAATTGACTAGCCAATGGCGATTCTCTTGCCAAGGTGTGCGTAGAGAGTTGTAGAGCTTTTTCAAAATTACACAAATGTGAACACACCTGTACGGATAAATGAAATGGCAATCGTTTCCAGTTCCTTAAACAAAAATAATATTAACAATTATAATAAATTAGTTTGAGTTTGACATGATGAAAGTGAAGACTTGACTCAGAAAGCAAGTCAAGAGCCACTCCAAACTATTCAGTGAGTCAAACTGATTTAAACATCTCATGAAACTGATTCACTAGTCCTTCTGGTTTGTTAAAAATCACTAGTTTATGAATCAGACTACAATGGTCATGCTGTATGATTGTTGTTGCATGCAATCCACAAGAGCAATCCAAAATGTATTTATTTATAGTTTTTCTGGGCCGAATAAGTGGAACAATACAGATATTACAGGACTAGTTCACAAAAAAAAAGTCAACATTTATAAGAACCAATGAGGTTTCGCCAATCAAGTATGTTTGTGCATGCGTTTATCATATTTAATATGCTCCGTTGTGTGCATTGATCAATGTTTTTATGTGAATAAAAGTCTAATTATTTCATCATATCATCCACTTGAATGGAGTCAGTGGTTTAGTCCAAATTTTCTGAAGAAACTTGATCGCTTTATAAGATGAATAGGCTGAATTCAGACTTATTCACATATAAACATTCACATCCGTTCTGGTAAATGGAAACTCAAGCATGTTCGCCTGACGTGTGAGTACCAATAAGGTTCATTATCTTGCATAAACCAAGTACAGTTGAGCTTCTGTATATTTTTGCTAGTCAATGTTTAAATGTGAATAAAGACCTAAATTAAATCTGTTCATCACATAAAGCGATCGAGTCTCTTCAGAAATATTGGACTAAACCATTCAATTCAAATGGATTCGTTTTCACAATCTCTTTATGAAGTTTTTGAAGCATTAAAGTGGTAGTTGCATAGCTGTCAATGGAGAGACAGAAAGCTCTCAGATTTCATTAAAAAAAAGTGAATTTGTGTTCCTAAGTTGAACGAAAGTCTTACGAGTTTGGAACGTCATGAAGGTGAGTAAATGATGACAGATTCATTTTTGGGTGAACTAATGCTTTAAGGGAACAAAATATCTTCTAAAGTTCTAAACACATTATAAATGTTACATATGTATTGCTAAAACATTACAAAGCCTGTGAACTGTGAAGTACTGAAATGTGCAGTTAGACCGTTAGACAGTTTTTCACCATCGCTATTTTACGGATTGTTTGGGCGGGGCTAAAACAGGGCTCGATGACGCACTGGAGCCCATGAGCTCCTGGACACGCCCCTATTTGATGACGCACAGAGTCTGATCTCTCCCCTTACACACAATAACACTCCCCGAGCACATTCGCATTCACAGCTCAATCGCGAGTGACTGTTGGTACAATTAGTTACTACAGCTGAGCCTACAGTTTTCTAGCTAGCTATGCCTTCAACACAGAAATGCATAGGCTACTACCTGGATGCGATCATGTACAAAACAGATCGGTATCTTTATTTAAATTCCCTAAAAACGATCACATCAAGAAGAGGTTTTTAGAGAGCCAACCTTGATGAAGAGCTGAGAATCACCGCCAACACTCACCTCTGTAGTGATCATTTTACACGGGATCATTTTATAAACTTTCCTCAGAGACAACTGGGATTCACTGATAATCCGCTGTTACTGGTGAACGTCAACAGTCGACAGCTTTCCCGCGAGTGGGCGTGGTTTCCACGCAGCCAGCGGACACGCCCCCAGCGTTTGAGACAGAGACAACTGCTCATTTTTTCATGATTTTGATATTTTATGTACTTGATGGCTTTTTTATCATTCAAATTTGGCTGGGTGGCTAATAACAAATTTTTCTGTGGTGTGTCAAACTCAGAACACTAGGGGTGTAACGATACACGTATTCGTATTGAACCGTTCGAGTACGGGGCTTTCGGTTCGGTTTTCGGTACGCATTTTGAACTCGAACGCTTCGTTCGGTTAATTTTTCCTGCCGACCAACATTTCATTATTCAAATGTATGGCGTGTCACGCGTATCAAGCGCGTTCATAATGTAAGCGTGAGAGACGTTGGCGTGACCACAACATTGCCCAACATCAAATGGCAAATATAACGTAAGCGGAACGAAACTGAGCTACTCGTTATTGTGTGGTTGTTTGTTTGGATGTCAGACCGTTTATGAGTTTGGACCAATGCAGCGCAAGCCGATCATAATCATCAGCACTGTTACTACACAGCCAAATCCAGAAAACGTTTGAATTCGCCACTGAAGTAATAACATCGCTGCGAGATCTAGTGAGAAACATTCACATTTCTCCGTTATTAAAGGATCAAACAGCGCTGACGTGGAAACCAGGAAGAAACATTGTGCCATGAATGAACTATCCAGTGTCCACAGATCAGGAACATTACCACGGATTTACTGTACAACACTACTAACTGTAAGTTTGGCAAGAATAGTAGGCTATAATGCTTTCAAGTAACATAGTCGGTTGTATTTTGACATTATGAATACAATTGCTGCCCTCAAATGTTAATCTGAACTAAAATAAACCTTTGTTTATAACTACTACAATATTACATTTCATTTTGTCCGAGGAGCAGTTTTGTTTCATAAGCTCCTATGAAAAGTAAGTATAGCTCCATCATTGCTCAAAGTTAAAAAATATCCTACTTTATGATGTTAGTTTTAATAAAAATATAATACAAAAATTAAATAAAGGAAATTTCTCTGCCATTTCTTTCTTTTTGCTGTATTTGAAACGAACCGAACCGTGACACAAGTGTATCGTATTCGAACCGTGAATTTTGTGAACCGTTACACCCCTACAGAACACATACTTAATTTTGACTTTACAGGGACTTTAACATATAGAACGCAAGTTGCTAATGCTATATTAATGAATTCTAGCATTTGCTCGCTCCACATTCCCACACAGCTTTGTATATTTAGAAATAAACCGTTCCAAACACAAGGTTGCAAATGCACAAGAGTGGAAGAGTGTTTTCTGTCGAGAGCTTGAGTGGCGGCGCAGCCTGCAGTAGGTGGGCAGAGTATTGCAGCACAGCTGGTGTACTTCAGTATTTGTGCTCAAGAGTGCGAAGGTTACTGCTCGAGGAGCTTCTGTTTGAATAAACTCCTCATGATGATGGGTGACTGACAACACCAGCTGAAAGGATGTTCCATTTCCACTACACAAGCCTCTGATAAACGCTCTGGATAGAAGATCAGCACTGCAATCTGCATTCAGTTTCAAATTTGAATTGAAAGCCAACATTACCCATGAATCCATATGGAACTGCTGCGTCACTACCCAACACAAAACTAACCGAGCAGCCAATGCACAGTATCACACAGACAAAAACAATGTGCCAGAGTCAAGAACAAACAGAGAACGTGAACTTCCTGAAGGTAAATTACACAACACTTGAAGCAATGAGGAAGAAAAAAAAAATTGAATAATGACGACATAGTTTTACATCTAATACAGACAGTATAACACATGCATATTTTAATATCAAATGTGAACCTCACCTTTTGAAGGCTTGTTGGATTCAGTTGGGTTTTATCAATCATTTTTATAGCCACCTAAGGAGGAAAAGAGGAAAATGAGAACCTGAACTTTATACACTACCATTAAAAAGAAATACTATTGTGTTCTAGGCTGCATTTCCCAGGTGAAAAATACGGACAATTAAGTGTATTAAAAATGTACTTAAATATGTTTTTAGTACAATGCAAATATAATGTAATGCATTTTTAATACACTTAATTGTACGTCTTTTTCACCTGGGTTATTTGATAAAAATACATTCAAAACATTTATATCGTGAAGCATTAATATTAAAACATAAATGTAATTTATTCCTAAGATGCAAAGCATTTTTTCAGCATCATACTCATGATCCTAACATTTCTTATCAAAGTTAAAAATTGTTTTGCTGCTTAATATTATTGTGAAAACAGTAAAACTTTTTTTCAGGATTCTTTGATGAATAGAAAGTAGTACAACATAAGAGCATTGATTTGAAACTGAAATCTTTTGTGAGATTATTTTAAATGTCTGTATATGTGTTGTAATAAAAAATTTCCAAAAGGAAACAGAAAAGCTAACATGTCCGTCTCTGGAAAACTCCCATACCCCACAGATCAGGAAACACACTCATGACTTTTGACTCCTCACCTCGCTTCCTGTGAGGATGTGGCGAGCCAGTTTGACCTTGGCGAAGTTGCCCTTTCCAATGGTTTTTAGCAGCCGGTAATTTCCAACAAGAGGGTGCACATCATCCAATCCTGAGCCAGAATTCCGGTTTCGACCACTTGACCTCACAGATCGAGAGGTCACCTCCCCTCGGCCATGGCCATTCGTTGTATGCTGTAAGAATTAAAAACACATCATGAACATTACAAACAACAAAAACTTAAAACTTTATCCCTCCCAAAATTTCTAAATTATAATTTCAGTTTTGCTCATTTTATCCCAGAATTTGCCCTCTAAGAATTTAGACAATTTCCGACAGTCATACAAAGAACAGGTATTCGGCAACAGACACAAAGGTCCCAGTCAGAGCAGAAATCACTAATATTGACTCCACCCATGCAGTGTCCTCGATTAGCACATTCATCATCACCCCAAGTGATCGTCACTGTCACAAAATTACATCATGAGTCATCTGCATTTACCTTTCCTACTTTCTCAAACATGTTTAACAAAAAATTAATCAAAGTCTCATTAAAAACGCAATACAAGTTTAATTCCATTATTCAAACGTTTCTGAAGGTCTCTTGTAACCATGTGACAGGACTTTTGTGCAACATACACCAGGCTACAAACAACCGAATTATTCCATTCAGAGGTCACGAGTGCAACAGGATGATGTTTAGTAAGTCAGTGATTCTTATGTGGTACTAACACCTCTGTGTGAGCGAGTACGCTGACACTGCGCTATACAATGTTCCCACTAAATCCTGCATATTGTCCCTGACGCCCGACTTGACTGTTATCCACAAAGCTCTGCCTAATAGATTATAAATCCACCAACACTCTTAACACTTGATAATAAACGTTTTCTAACATAACCATAGCAATGATATAACCCCCCTGCAATAAAACGCACAACGATCTTGAATAAAGGTCACTTACGCTTATGGTTGCATCGATGCTTCATATTAGATTGCGATCCTCTCATTTTTTTGTTTGCAAGTTAAATGGCATTGAAGCAAACAGCCCTGTCTTTTCTATTAGAAGATCTCATCAATACTCTCCCATCCAGCAACACTGATACTGACGAGCTGCATCACAGTCTTTTGGACAATGTGTGTGTGTGTTAGAGATTTTGGGGCAGATGGGGCTGAGTGGAAAGGAGGGTGATTGAAACCACATTTGACTTTCAAAAGTAAGCAAGAGTTGTGTATTAAAATATGTACATTCTGGTAAGACATTATAAATATTAATAAATGTCAATCCATAATCCATAGAATGACATGAGATGCTGAAGCATACAGAATCTTTTAACTTAATATATGAACAGTGTGCACATGATATTCTCATTTCACAAAAGAGCAATTCATACATATTTAGATAGCTAGAACAACAGACTGCAGAGAATTAAAACAACACAATGATATAAGAGAGACAGACTGACTGAGAGATGGAGACAGAACAAACATGTAGAAAAACGAATTGACAAAAAGATTGCTAGAACAGTAGACAGACAGAATGATTGAATCACAGACAGAATATATTAAGTGGAAAAGTCAAAGACAGTAACTTAATGCTCATTATTCACAGGCATCTTTAAGGGGGACCTGCACAAGCGCGCGTGCTCATGTCACCTTCCCTCACTGCTGACGTACGAGCGGTAACCTATAGGACAGACTGACGCCAATGCGCAATATCTGCATCCTATTGGCGCATTAAACATGCAAACCCACGCACGATCACTCACTAGTGAGCAGGACTTGAACTAATCAAGCATATGTTGAACTCATCATGCATAAAAGCAGCCAAAGTACCGATGCCCCAGACCCCATACGTCACTTCAGCTTGGTGTCCCATCTGTCCAAAGACTGGCACGATACTGCTAATCCACTTAAAGCACACAAAACACGGTGTGGAATGCGACACTGCCCTTAATTCTGGAGGAAATGAGCTGAATGGCTTTAGATCGGTTTGACTAAAATCGCTGTCTACGGAACTTAGGCTGATGCTGAGACAGCCATTGCGACAATACACTTAACGTTATAAGTGAATAATTAACACCAAATTGGGTCAGTTCACAACGGTTATCATTTGCTATCAACCAGTCACTACAAAATAAACTACAACAGGCTACTTACGTTTTCAGCCTTCCGTTCGTTGACGGTTGGCAGGGGGGCTCTTGTTGTTGACATAGTGTTGATGGAAAGCTGCTTTCCCGGAATTACAATTTAAGCAGCAGGTTTTGCAGTGCAACGAATGGGAAATATATTTGACCGCTTGGGTCAATATCATTGAATTGCTTCTATAGCTGGTAACAAAGTTGTTAAAAGTTTGGGAGAGATATTCCGGACGTCACTGCGTTTTATTACCGTGTGTACGCCATCTAAAAGATCCCTGAAAAGCGAACGAGACCGATTAGCTTGTGCACAGCTAAAAACAATACTTTCAGGCGTCGCTGTCTACTTCATATTTCGGATGTCCGGTTCAGGTAAGAATGGTGAAAATTGCACTTCGCGGGGCCTCCTCTGCGATCTCCCCCCAAAGACAATCTGCTCATCGAACGGTCCTTCAAACGGACTGTCAGGTATATTCAGCGCTAACGGGGTGAAGCGGGTGATCACAGGCGTCGGGGCCGCGGGGAAGTCACGCTCGTTGACGGTTCCATTCCACCCGAACAGCCGCGTCTGTCGCCTCTGGTTCTAAGCGAGATCCAAGATGGCTGCTCAACAGCGAAGGAGTTTCGAGCCGAGCCCTGAGCGAGACAGAGGAAGTGAGGAAACAGACGGATCCCTGTGCTCATTGGAGAGCGCCGCATCCCTCAGGGAGCTGTAGGTGTTCATATGGAAAAAGGGGAAAACTTAGTCATACCATAACAAATGTGACACACCCTGTTCAATTGAATTGTAATTTCTTCATATATGGTTTGACCGGTTTGGCAAATGAAGACAAAGGTTTTCAATTAATTGGTGCTTTACTCAAAGATGCACGTTTGAGAAGAGTCATTAAAAGTATTGTATATCGACGTCTGATGGAAACTAGATTTATTTGTTTTTGTGAAACAGCTGTTTTGTTCTACATGGGACGGGTCGCCCCCTTGTGGGCGCCGCCATGTTGAAACAATAAAACAAAAACATTTGTTTGTCTCAAGGAATATTATTCCTTATGATATTAACCTTTTAAGGTTATAACGTTAATTATAAGGATATTAAATTGGATATAGGCTAGCTTAGGATTCTGTGTGAAAGAATAACCCTGCTTTCCAAATAGCTCAACAGTAGGCCATATATCTCAATATGGAGGCTATAAAATAAACAGAATTTATAAATGCCTAGAGAAATTAGTTACAACTCCATGTCTGTGACCACCATCTTGACACTGGCTTTGATGACTGATGATCCCGAAAATAAGTGTGGACTATTGAAAAGAACAGCTGAACATCAATTTAAAAATAAAATATAGCATTTAATACTAACATTTTTGTTATTTTTGGATAGTTTAAAAACTTGAGAAATATACTGAATTTAAATAAATAGAACAATAATTTCATGGTAGTGTAAAAAAGTAATGCTTATCTATTTAGCATAA
The DNA here is from genome assembly GCA_030378365.1 of Hybognathus amarus. Taxonomy (NCBI): domain Eukaryota; kingdom Metazoa; phylum Chordata; class Actinopteri; order Cypriniformes; family Leuciscidae; genus Hybognathus; species Hybognathus amarus. The sequence goes on from JAQIUQ010001580.1 coordinate 78,281, forward strand.
AATATCAACATGTAACTTGAACATGAATTTACATCGAAAAACAGGCCAGTAAATAAACTTTTAAGTAAAAAAGCAGGGTTTGAGAAGCACGTATTAACGGTCTAATGTCAGTTCAGGGATGAATCATCAGTAATGCCCATAGACAGTAAATGCCCTGATGTATTCTGCTCTTTAGTGGCCATTTTAGATATGACATTCAACTATAAGTATTGTTTCTTTCTACATTAGACAATAGCAGCAATTTCAGATGTTACTACTTGACTCAATAGATGTCCTAAGAACAGCCAGACTGAGTCTGGGGAGCAGCATGTGTTGTTTTTTAACCAATCAGAAATACTCGACTACGAGTTATGCATATTGTGGATCATTTTTTTGGAGGGTAGGGTTTTGGTGAGAAGGCATGTGGATGAGAGGAGTGATGTATGAAGTGATGCCATTTAGTTAAGAAACCAAAATAGTCAATATAATGTACAGCAAAAAACCTTTATTTTATGATTTCAAGAAATGAAAAAAAAGAATCAGATGTACGGTATAAGCAAATCCATTAATCAAAGTCAAGCTCACAATACAACAAAATTGCTCAATACAGACAATAAAGCTCAAAAGTTCTCATTACTTTTAGCAGCAAGTCAATGAAAGAGCTACATTAAAACCACTCTTGAAATCAAATATAACCAAGGAGAAAGTGAGACAAAACAAGACTGGGGCTAAACAGGAGGCAACTGTGATCCATTTGATTATTACAACAGGAAGCAGCAAGGTTCCAGGATGGCAGCTGCAGTTTCACTTATTTCTTTAAATGGCATCTATATCAAGGTCATCATCCTCTTCTGCTTTCCCTGGCTTAACGGTCTCCACCTTCAGCTCTCGTGCAGAGTGAGAGTACTCGACCTGAAGACCAAGAAGAGTTCAAATGAGAAAGACCAAGAATCAGAATATTATACAATCCTTTCTCAACCTTTCTCTAATTCTAGCCCAGAGAAGACTAATGTAATTACACTGATACAGTCCCAAGGCTCCTGCTGACAGCTAAAATAACACTGTTTCTCCAATTTACTACAAATTAAGAGTTTGTGTTTGCAATAAAATGCCATGTCTACGTGATTATATACACACATAGCAGAATGGGATAGATTTTTTTTCCCATGGTGGAATTCAACAGTTTCAAAATGGTTATATATTTCAATGGTTATTTTTTATATATATTTTTTTTAAAGAAGTCTCTTCTGCTCACTAAAGCTGCAATTTTTTGATAAAAAATACACAAAAAACACAGTCATATTGTGAAATATTATGACAATTTAAAATTACTTTTTTATGTTAATATATATTAAAATGTAATTTATTCCTCTAAAAAAAGCTGAATTTTCAGCATCATTACTCCAGTCTTCAGTGTCACATGATCCTTCACAAATCACTCTAATATGATGATTTTATGCTCCAAAAACATGTATGATTATTATCCATGTTGAAAACAGTTTTTTTTACATTTTTATTTCAGGATTCTTTGATGAATAGAAAGTTCAAAAGAACAGCTTTTATCTGAAATGTAAAGCTTTTGTTACATTAAACACTACCCTTTAAAAAGTTTGCGGTCAGTAAGAATTTGTATTTTATTTTTGGGGGAAATAAATAAGAAATCAATACTTCTATTCATCAAGGATGAGTTACATTGATCAAAAGTTACAGTAAAGACATTTATAATGTTAGAAAAGATTCTAATTAAATAAATGCTGTTCTTTGAACTTTCTATTCATCAAAGAATCCTGAAATAAAAATGTAAAAAACTGTTTTCAACATGGATAATAATCATACATGTTTTTGGAGCATAAAATCATCATATTAGAGTGATTTGTGAAGGATCATGTGACACTGGGGATGAAATTACCTCAACATTTTCATCATCATCTTCCTCCTCTGCTTCACTCCCCTCACTCTCCTCTTCTGCCTCCTTCAGCCATTTGACAAAGGGAGCCGCCTTGGCATGGATCTCCTTGGCCAGCTCCTTGGAAACATACTTCTTCGATACCTTAAAACAAAGGCATATTAAATCAAGATTCACAGTATAAAAAATTCACAGTATAAAAAAATGCTCCATCAATCTAAGTTGTAGGTAAATTTGCCAAATGCACACCTTGTCCGCCCATGCGAGAATAACATCTTCCTCCAGTAGGTCGGCATCATAGAGATCTTTGAGAATGACGGCCACACGTGGCAGCAGCTGAGTTTGATAAAGCTTCACCAGACACTCAAAACCTCCCAGCAGATACTTCTGAGCTTTCTTATCGTTCAGGCAGAACTGCAAGAAAGGAGAATCGGTCACTTTCAGCACTGTGATTGTGGTAAAACTATGTACATTTATACACTTCATAAGCACTTCGTTCGTAATCTTTCGCAGACACATGAATGTTGAGCTAGATGAACTGTTTTACACCAGTGGATTGTTTTAAACAGCTTCATCTTCATTTATCTCAGCAGCAAGTGAAAATAGGTAGGTATCAAAGCTGCGGATTTAAAATGTTAGCCAAGACTCATTTTTAGCATGGCTTTACACCATCATCTCAGCTTGTAGGCAGGTCTCAGTGTCCTGCTATAAATATTCATCAATCACTAGACCAAGATGATTTTAGGTGCTAATTTTGGGGCAAAAACTGTCAAATTCAGGGTGTAAAATGTATTGTAATGGAGCAGAGTGTGAGCTTAAGGCAAAAATTAAATCAGTTACAGGGGTGTTTCAATTAGTCTTGTGAAGGCAGTTCCTGTCCATCCCATCAATCAGATTTAAAATTAGAACTGGTGTTCTGAAAAAGTACCCGCAGGAAGTGACGTTTGTATTTCTTGATTTGGTCTCTAATGTTTTCGTCAAAGAGCAGTTCACTCAAGATGAGCGGTCCCATGGCTCTCACATCCAGCCTTTCTGCTTCAGCCAGAATCTCCTTATCAGCAGAGCCGATTGCTCCATTCTCTTTCTTTTGCTGAGTAAAAAAAGAGAGATATGTTTGAGTCCTAGTAGCATAAATAGATCTATTACCTTCATTCTAATTTACATATCTATGGTAAACTACCACTGAAAAGTTTGGAGTCTGTAAAATGTTCTGTACAAGAAATTACAAAAATACAAACACTTATTCAACAAGGACTCAATATGCTGATTTAAAGTGACAGTAAAAAGATTTCTAATGCTAAAATAGATTTCTATTTCAAATAAATGCTGTTTATTTGTACATTCGATCCATACAAGAATGTACTGAATGCACTTTATCAACATATTAAACAGTTAAGCAGAACTGTTTTCAGCATTAATGAGAAATGTCTCTTGAGCAGCAAATCAGCATATTTTAATGCTTTCTGAAGGATCATGTGACACTGAAGACTGGAGTAATGATGCTGAAAATTCAGCTTTACATCACAGGAATATATTACATTTTAAAATATATTCAAATACAAAATATCTACTTTAAATTGTAATAAGGGGTGGTGTGGAGTGGTGTCGTGCAACCTCTGACATATATAGCAATTGTAAGTCGCTTTGGATAAAAGCGTCAGCTAAATGAATAAATGTAAATGTAATAACTTTAACAATATTGCCATTCTTAACTATATTTTAAAGTACGTGCAATCTTAATGAGCATCTTTTTTTTTTAAAAACAGACCCCCAACTTTTGAACAGTAGTGTAACTTCACCAGATGTAAGAGCATCAAAATATTTTTTTACACTGGAAACCAAGAGTGGCATTATTTACTTTGACAAAGTTGTAGAACATGTTGACCCTCTCCTCCAGGGGTTTTTCCAGGTCTTCGCTGAGGGTCAGGTTCTTAGCATGGTCACTGATCTCCTCCATACGCCGACGCTGGGCCTCCTCTGTAGTTTCCTCTGCCCAGTCGTCGTCATCTTCCTCACCATCCTACACAATCCCCACAAACACACACTTCAATGTACTGCTTACAAATGACAGTAAAACATGTTCACGGGTATCTCTTACCACAGCATCTGGAGCATCTATGTCGTTATGGTTCCCAGCCTCACCACTCCCAGAGCCATTCTCCTTATCCTTCTTTCTGTTTTTCTTCTCTTTCTCCTTCTCTCTTTCACACAACTGCTATCACTCTCTGCATTTTGAAACAGATTAGCTCTTAAAAATTGTGTTTATAAAGCTTATATGATTAAATTAGAAATTTAAACAACAAACAAAGCATACATTTCTGATTCTAGATATAGTAAATAACAGAAGTAGAAGTATTTTAACAGTCCACAACTCACCAGGTGGGTTTTTGAGGATGAACGTGCACAGTTTGTGCCGAGTGTCCAGCATTCCCTGATTACCGCAAGCCTTGCAAGAGCTGCCGATGGTCTGCTTCTTTGGGTTAACATGCTGTAAATTAAACATCAGATACTATGAGGACCATTTCTGAAAAGGATTTCTGAATTGATGACAACAAAGGTTTCCATTTTCAAAAACCATGTGAGGATTGGATTGCATTTTCTTTTTAAATGATAACAGAAAATGTGAAAGTAGGGAAGACACTTGCTATTACAAAGTATTGCAATGGTTTTAAGTGTTTACTGACATTATATAAATCACCTGTTTCTCTTAGGATTCTAATAAAAAAATAATAAAATAAATACAGTCGCTGATAATTGTGTGAATTAAAGTTAAAGTTAGCTAAAACGGCTATAATCAACAATTAATACCGCTCCCATATACAGCAGACATTTGCAGACTTTGAGCTTATTGAAATCATGTTGCAATAAATATATTAGATGAAAAACTTACACATTATATATATATATATATATATATATATATATATATATATATTTATACCTGTGAAGCACCTTGGTCAACCTTGGTTGTTTTAAGTGTGCTATACAAATAAAGTTGATATTGATATATATATATATATATTTTTTTTTTTTTTGCTGTTTGTTTTAAGTAAAAATAATAAAACGTTAAAGTACTGAAATTACTAAAACAATAAGAAAAATAAAAGAGCTTTAACACAGCAACTAACTAATGCTTTCACAAACGTGGAGATCTTTTTAAAATCTTATTTTGTGTAGGCGTTATGAAAGTCAAAGGACAAAGAACACCACAAACCAACTGCCCTTGCCCAAAAAGGCGAAAAAACAAGTTCAAGTACACCTCTAAATGTTCTCCAAACACTATCTGACCGACAGCAAAACGAAAAAGTAAACAGAATCTTTAATTTTTAACCATGAGTGGACAAACTTCTTTTCAGCAGGCAAAAACTCTGTCAACTTACCAGGTCAGTCTCAGGATTGTCACATTCGGAGCACAGCACAAACTTGCGGATAAATCCATCCAGCATATCCTGCAGTTTGTTGGCTTCATGGGATCCGTTTACGATGAAGCGGTCATTCTTAGCATCAAACTGAGTCTGCGCCCCCAACTCACAGCCAAAAAACTTAGTTGGATCTGAAAAAGAAAATCATCATAACGGTTTCATAATGAAACACTACTGAAGGAATAATGTCTATGTTATAACTTATTTTAAAAACAAACTTACAGGTTGGAGGTCTGTTCAGTGCCTTTGCAACATCAACCATGTTGACAATGACCGTCTTGATTCCATTCCCTTTGCCTTCCACCTATTAAGGGAAAAAAATTAGGAGTGTAATGTGTTTGGAAAAAACTGAATATCAGATAGCTGATACACCAATAAGAAATTATTATTACTCTACAGAAATAATTAGTGAAACTATCCTATTTCTACAGCATTAAGATCAAAACAAGTCTTTTATGTACCTTGGCAATCAAACGGGGCATCTTGTAGCGGTAGAACTGGTCCGACACATTGCGGTTGACGTTGACAGACATTTTGAGTGAGCTGAGGCACTATCAGCAAGATAAGAAGATCTTGAATGGGATTTTTTGGGTATCTTCTGTCTGGAGAAGAGGGGATGACATAAACAACTGCAAGTGTGCTCGGTCTCTGACATGAAAAAGATCTTGCCACAGTGGCTGCAAACTCCTTGCTCGTGGACTAGGTTTCCTCCGCTTGCTTTCCAACAGCTGCGCAACAGCTCTGAAAAGCAAAGTGAAACACTATTATACAACAGCTCACTCCTTTAATTAATTAGATAAGTTACTTGGCATTCCACTTGATGCATTAGATTGTTTCTGAAAGCCATTTTGTAGGCAGAAGAGAAATACAAACTAACTGGCCAATTTTTGCACACAAAAAACACAGCTGTGCAGATATTTAGAACAACAGCACCATTTCTCTACTGTACAACATTTGAATAATAGAACCAAATCAGGACTTAAGTATTCTTTTTAAAATAAAAAATTATATTTTTAAGACCATTTAGTGACTCATTTTTAGGAATTTAGGTTTTAGGTAAATTTAGGTAAATAGTTTAATTTTATTGCATAGCAATATTTTAACTGTTCGCAAACAATACTTACATTTTAAAAACACACATTCACTAGTGATTTTATTATGAAGAAGAAGAAAAAAAGGCTGTTAATGTTTCTTGTCGTCACATTCAATAATTAATTACATGAGTCAAAAAGCGTAAACAACTGTCTGTCAGTCACAAAACTGATTACTGGAAAAAGACATCAATGTCTATGGTGGTTTGGCTACAGTTAACTTTAAAATAAATATAATAAATTACTTTTAAATGTTCTCTCTGCCATCCATTATAACAGGAAAACATACTAAATTAAATCATTTAATAGAGGTATTTTTTATAATTTGATAGTCCTTGATCAAGACCCCATATACCCACGTCATCGACTGCGTCAGCAGGTCTTAGAATGACTCAAGCCAAAGGAACACGTGGTGAGGAAAATTTTACAGCTGTAAGTTACGTGACAGAACAAGGTTTCCAAAAAAGCAAAATTACGATCACGTAACGTTAATATTATACGCTTGTCTATCGGTTAGTCTCATTGAAAGTACATTAACGTTTAAAGAATATTACTCAGAGCTCAGTCAGTGCATAATGATCTTTTAACATGCGTTTATAAATTGTGTCAGCTAACGTTAACGAGTCACACGTAACGTTATTGCCCCCAAGGTCGATATACACACATGGTTACCCGCTCAAGCTAAACCCACTAAGTTACGCTATATGTACCATCGAAATAAACATGTTGAATAGCGATGACTGCCATTAGATCACCCTAAATGATTTAAACACAACAAAGACGAGTTTGCTTTACCAAACCTCAGAAAGAGACGTAAAGTTGTGTGATCGTCGCGGTGGTGCAGAGTGCGTCACGGTTAGCGCGCAGCGGAGTGCGCAAAAGCACCATGACGCCATTTTGTTCTCCTCCGTCAAGCTAGTTCACACCCATTAGCTAGTTGTAAAAACCACCAAAACACTCGTTTCCAAGTCATATGTACCCAAAACGCATTTACAAATGTGTAATAGATATTGGCAAAGCAGTTTATGTAAATGGTCGGCCGAATACTCACCGTTTCCGTAAAATAAAGACATAAACACAACGCTAGTCGTCCACCGACGGAGTGAAGGGTTGACAGTGGAAAGCCTGGATATGTTGGGTCGTGATCCAAAGAATGTAACACGACACAACGGTACAGAGAGATAAAACCTGGAAAGTGCTGAGCGATGCAGCCGATCAGTCGAAAGGGTAACTTATCGGATTTCCGGAGAGAAGCTGGATTAGAAAAAAACTAGCGTTAGATTTGTCAAATGGAAACTTGGCAACACACTTGCTATGTGATAGTTATAAAGCTAAGCAGCTCCCCGCTTTCTTGTCATAACAAGAAAACAAACGTTTTTTTTTTCAAACTTTGCCATTTATTAGACTCAAACACTACGTATATATGTCGTAGACGTGTTAAATTGCTAACATGTAGTTTTAATATTAGTTAATGTCTCGTCTTACCTTTCCAGAACCTTCTCTGCTCCACGCAAAGGCAGAATGAGTTGTGAGTGCTGATGATGGGCGTGTACCTCGCGTGCAAGGCACATAGCCCCGCCTACCGTGGCCATTCATTGGCTAAAATCCATTTCTGTATTCAAGTTCCTAACGCTGACTTGGTCCTTTTTGACGTCAATCATCACTGAATCACATAATCAGTATTTATTTCTGTTTACGTTCTTTTCATGCAACTCATATCCCGCAATAGAGAATTATATAGGTTTTGTAAGTTAGCCTAATTGAGCCTTGCATCAAAGAAATCGTCCTTTTTAAAGATTATTTTGAATAAAAAGAGGGGAGTGCAGGCAGTTAGGCTACTGTACCCTAGTCATTGCCAAACTTAAATGGCTATGATATGAAATTAGGCTTTATGTAGTAACCAAATACAAATCTCTGATGAAGACAAAGTTCAGAAAGCTGGAGAAGCTTTGGGGAAATGTTAAAGGAGTAGTTCACTTTTAAAAACTTTTGCTGATAATTTACTTATTCACGTCATCCAAGATGTCCATGTCTTTCTTTAGTTAAAAAAGAAATTAAGGTTTTTAATTAAAACATTCCAGCATTTTTCTCCATATAATGCTCTTCAGTGGGAACCAACGGTTCAAGGTCCAAAATACAGTTTCAGTGCAAACTGTTCAAAGGGCTTTAAACGATTCCAGACGATGAATAAGGGTCTTATCAAGCGAAACGATCGGTCATTTAAAAAAAAAAAAAACAAAGTTTAAGTTTTATAAGCTCAAATGCTCGCCTTGCTCTGTTCTGTGGTGTGCGTTCGTGACTCTCCTGTCATTCCGTTTGTCAAAATGAAGGAATCTTTTTTTTTTAAATGAAACGAATTTTTAAATGAGCGATCGTTTCGCTCGATAAGACCCTTATTCATCGTCTGGAATCGTTTAAAGCCCTTTGAACAGTTTGCACTGAAACTGTCTTTTGAACCTCTGAAACATTTGGTTCCCATTGAAGTCCATTATATGGAGTAAAAATCCTGGAATGTTTTCATCAAAAACCTTAATTTCTTTTCGACTTAGAAGAAAGAATGAGATGGATATCTTGGATGACATGGGGGTGAGTAAATTATCAGCAAAAGTTTTTTTTAAAAGTGAACTACTCCTTTAACCCTATAAAGCCTATAGTAATAACATTATATATATATATATATATATATATATATATATATATATACATATATATATATATATATATATATATATATATATATATATATACATATATATATATATATATATATATATATATATATATATATATATTTGTTTTCTATGCGTTCTGTGCCCGATTGCATGTGTTCCCTCTGTTTGTCCCGGTTTCAGATTGAGTTCTCAAGTGTTCTTAGTTCTATGTATGTGTTAAAGTTTCCTTCATTCTGATGTCTAATATTGTCTAGTTAATGTGGTTGTATTTGATTTATTCTCCTTAAATCTTCCCTGAGTGTTCCTTGTTTATTATATTAAAGACTGTTTTGTAACTCCTCCATCATGTGTGTTCATTACAGCCATTCCCTGACATTCACACGAAAAAATAAAATGTTTGGATAATCAATAAAACTATAGTTGCTTTAGTCAAGTGTTCATCTTGATCCTCAATATTGCTGAACATAAAAAAGTAATTATGTTTACTTTTTATTTTATTTTTAACAAATTAGCTCAAAGGAAATATGAATAATTAATTCCAACTTCTTAAAATTAATTATAAAAATTTGGATCAATTAATAGAATTAACTTATAAAGAATTAACTCCAGCAAACGCTCAGTATTAATTATTTATTCATTCTAACCCCAGAGATGTTTATTTCTGGGGTAAGGGAAATAACTTTCCTACTGTACAGTACTGACTCCAGTATATAAATGAACCACAAACAATAGCCTATGTGTGACAAGAACAAGACTTTATTAATAACTGAGACTAAACACTAATAACACACACATATGCAGTTTAGCAATGGAAAGAGGTGTAAAATACATGTGTTCAGCATTACCTCACTTCCACACAATCTACCATGTGTTGGCTCAATACTGCCACGGCACTTCTAAGGACTGCATGTTTTTAATTTCATTTTCATTTTCACTTTCCCTGTTATAAGATTTATCTTCTTGCCACTATACATGGTCTTTAAAATTGTAATTGTATGTGTAGCACAGTGTAGTAAAATGTGCTGTTTTTTTGTCCTGGTTTAAATTTAGGATGGCACAATCAAAGAGCACTTTTATTGTGCTCTTAGTGTCAGAGCCTCTAGTTGGGCCAAGTTGAGGAATCTGTAATGTGAGGACACTGTGAGAATGGGTTTCACTTTCATTTCTTCTTACATAGCGTCAGAAAATCCTGGTAGTCCAAGGAAATGGAATATGTGAGGTATGAGGAAAGTACCAAACAACCAATGGCTAAGCAGCAAATCCATTGGCTGGATTTTTTCCAATTCTAGGGGAAACTCCCATAAGTGCACCTGTTTTGAGCACTGAAATCTCAGCATTGATGTACAGTACTGCAGAACTAGCAAGCTCTTTAGTCTCAGTCGAGTATGGCATTGAAGCAAACAAAAATAGGGCTATTTTACAATAAGTTGAAGGGGAAAAAACAAGATGAGAATGAAGAGAAACCTTTAATGAAAAACATAACGCAGACAGATGGTAAGACACTCTCTTCTTCATTTATAATAGCCATTTGAAACTTAATCTTTGCATCTTTGCACTTGTTAGAAGGGAATACTATGCAAGCATATTGTTTCATGCTTTCTTGGTTTGATGAATCACATTTCAGTTTAGGGTTAAACAATATTTCCACTTGCTTTTGGATTAAATGACACTAATTTGTTTGCATATTTAATTTATTTAAAAAATGTGTTAAAATGTGATTCCCTTATATGGGTTAAATATGCTGAGATTATTTTTAAATTAATTTAAAAAAAACAATATATATATATATATATATATATATATATATATATATATATATATATATATATATATATATATATATATATATATATATATATATATATATGAAGAGTTCAGATGCAAAAGCCTCTAAATGCCATTTGAAATTTTCTTCTAAAATGACCATTTTTATCAAGCTTGTATATTTAAGTTCAGTAATTTTACTTAAATGACAATAGGTAATCTTCATTGCCATTTAAGTGAAATTACTGAACTTAAATATACAAGCTTGCTAAAAATTATAAATTTAGAAGAAAATTTCAAACGGCACTTAGAGGCTTTTGCATCTGAATCTTCATATATATATATATATATATATATATATATATATATATATATATATATATATATATATATAATATATATATATATATAAAACATTAAAATATCAGAGTGATTCAGCTTTGATAAAAAGCCTCTCATAACAGGCCTATTTCATAAAAGGACTTTATTCAACTATATTAATGTGGTGCAACCAATCTCCAGGATAACAAACAGGAAATGACATCAACATCTCCTACAGGAGATCCCTGTAGACCCAAATGTGTCAGACAGGGTCAACAAGTCTCTTAAAATATCAGACCCCAAATATCTAACTATATATAATATAATATATAACCTTTTATGATAAGACAAGGTTAGTTTAAGATGTAAAATGTTATGTGGCGAATAAGAAGTTAAGATTGCTTGAAATGGGTTTGGCTAAAAGAAAATGATGGTTTATTCTATACTATTAGGTACATATACTTTATTGTCTGGGTGAAATAGAATTTCATTACTTAAACGAGACTAAAATACAATTTTCATTGACTAAAATCTTTCGTCAACTAAAACTAGACTAAAATGTCATCAGTTTTCGTCGACTTAAAACTAGACTGAGACTAAAAAGAGCATGAACGTGACTAAAACTAATAAAAACGAAAATGACAGCTTGAAACAAAGACTAGACTAAAACTAAAATTAAAACAGGCGGCCAAAAACAACACTACTATAAGTGACTCCCCAAAAACTAAATGATAATTATAACAGAATAATTCATGATCTTTGAAATAATGTTCAATTTGTGTTGCTTCACAGGTGTAAGGAAGACTTTTTATTTGATGATTTACACTTTTCTTGAAAAATAGCATTTAAAAGTTTATAAAAATTATATTTTTAAGATCTTGGAACATCTTTATATCTTACATAGCTTTATACATTTTTCTTCATCATGCATACTCTTATTTGTCACTGCTTTTAACAGGGGAACAGACGTTTGAATACATGGAAAGTTCAGATCAGTCTGGACGAGTGTATCTGGTTCTAATAGGTCCAGATGTTGAAGTGAGTGGCAAGCAAGTGCTTGAAATTCTCAGAAAGATTCTGAGTGAACAATCAAACCCTGAGGACCTTGACAAGGCGGCTGAGGTGTTGAAAAGATGGGGCAAACTGAACGGTGTTACCATAGACAATGAAGAAGGCAACTTCCCTAAAAACTGGCTCTGTGAGTGTCTTCAAGAAATAGATCAGTTTGTGGAAAACCACATTCCCACGCTGCCAGTAGAGGGACCACAAGGATCTCAGTTAGAGCAGTTACGGGACTTTCTAAAGAGCACACACAGCATGATATGCCATGAGGTGTTTCGATTAACACCTGTACTGGAAGACACTGGGCTGCTCGATCGTCTGATTGACAGTTACAGCCGTCACCTCTTTCTCAAGTTGGACCTGCTCCTAAACAGAGATCTGTCTGTGAAAGAGACCTACTGCCTTTTACAGTGGGGGAAAGATGTTTCTTCAGGTATGATGTTAATCGTTGTTTACTTAAATAAATCTGCTTGTAATAAACAAATGAAGCATGAGCTGTTGATGAATATATGAACTAATTTGTTACAGTCCAGATTTGCAGCTTGTCGTCAGAGTGTATGACCCTCTGTTGTTGACAAGATGGTTTGAGAAAGCAATACGGAAACTACTGCCAATACTAAAGGTAATAATATGCTCCACATTTAATTGTTAAAAGCATTATCAATGTATTAAGCTAACAAGGAGGAAGCTAAATATTTAGTTTTGTCTCTGTTCCATTTTAAATGCCACAGAATGACATCTCTGAGAGTCTGCAGAACATCCTGCACTACTGATGAGAAACATGGACATAATGAGGAATCGATGGATGAAGAAAGATTCATCAGAGTGCACTTAGATGTCGCTCAGGTTGAGAAAACAATGCACAATCCTTCAAAAATGTTTCTAAATATGCATTGCACACTTATTTTATGTTATGTCTTTTCAGTGTCTGAATGCTGTTCTTGTAAACTCAGAAGCATTTAGTAAGACCTTTATGTGTACGGCACAAAATCTGTGTCTCGAAGAGCTTCATCGTTTTGTTCAGAAGTAAGTGTATAAAACGTGTTTGTCTTTTTATTATCGTATATAATATAAATATGAACTTCTACTTGTTCATATGTTTTCTAGGTATGTGGATGCAGAGAAAAAACACCTAACAAATTGGAAACCCTTGAAAACAAACTCTTTGTACCTGTTTTGGGTCATCAGCACCTGTAGGCAACTCAGGTGAGTTTTATTTTTAATGATTAATACAATAATAACTTTATATATCACTCAAAACCTGTCCAAATTAAAGGTTCTATATGTAACTTTTTTAATAAAATGAATCCTTTTTTTATTGCCTGTGTTTGAAGGGGTTGTAATCACACATTGTAATGATCCACTTTTCGGGTTTTGCTATTACCTCTGAAGGCCAATATTCATATTTATATGTGAGGTCTCCGGGTCGAATTCCCGCGAAATCCATCGGATGTGACGTGCATGCGCGCTCCCGAGCCTTTCCATCCAGTCAACCATGTCTCTTTCCAGTCTCTATACAGTCAACCATAGACATATACACTGAGACGCCACCTTGGCTACAGCAGTTCATTGGAACGAATGCGTCAAAAGAGCCGCCATCTTGGAACAGGGGAGCCCCTCCACTTTAGTGCATTAGTGTCAATGTAGAATCGGGTCTAATGGAAATAAAATCAGAGATTTATCTTGGTTTTTTTTGTACAGTATTTATCATTGATTCCAGAAAAACAAAACAAATTTTTTAAATTTTTTTTAAACATTCTTCCTAGTTCAGATTTCATCCGTAAACATCATACGCTGCACAAAAGTCCACCACCATCAATGAATTCAAAAGTAAAGGCAGAGATAGCAGCGTTACCTAGCTACTTCCTATGACAAGACCCCTGTTCCAAGATGGCGACCAGCCGCACTTCAGCTGACGACATGAATAACAGCCCAAAACGTCCTGCCTCCAGCACAACACAGACTCCAACACAAACTCCACATAAATATAAAAAAACAAAAAAGTTTTATCTGCCCAAGCTCGTCAGGGAAAACGTGAATCTGATCGACTCCGGACGAAAACGCGGATCAACATAGTAAACTCTAGTGAAATAGCAAGGTAAACTACATGAAACATGACATGAATACAAAAGAATGTTCCAGGACAACAAAAAGTCGGTGCTTTAGGATGTAACTTAGTTTATTTACTAGATCTACTGACTAACGTCACTCATCCACTACTATCATATTGTTTATACACATTTTCAGACACGTTCAGTACAGTAATGTCACTTCCTACGATCTTACTGATACACTGAAACTGTTCAGTCTAGTTCACTAACCGTTTTCGTTATCATATTATACATTCACCTGTGTTGACATTGCTGATTGTGAAAGATACACGAAAATAAATGGCTTATAACTAGGGTTGGGTATCGTTTGAATTTGAACGTTTCTGATTCTGATTCCAATTCCTTGTTTCGAATTCGGTTCCTAACAATTCTCGATTTCGATTCTTTTAAGAGGCAGGGTCAAAAAAGTTTAGCTAACCAATGGTCTTTCCGAAGGAAATACTCCTTTCTGAAGGAAATACTCCTTTCTGAAGGAAATACTCCTTTTGTCACAAATGTTGCATTTTGCCGAGATTTCGTTATTTTTAGAAAAGTGAAGCCACACTTTGGACCGTCGACGTGAGCTACTCATGTTCGAACTCGCGCGGTTATGCCAACACTTCCGGTAGACGCTTCTTCATTGGTGTTGTTCAGCGGTTTCTTCTTTCCGATTGACGGACTGAATATCGAAACTCAGGAATCGAAATTTTTACTTTTGAACGATTCCAGGAAAAACGAAAAGTTAGTCCCGGTACCAATCAGATACTTTATTCTCGATACCCAACCCTACTTATAACATCACGTCAGCTAAATGCAGTTAAAGGGTTAGTTCACCCAAAAATTTAAATTAAGTCATTAATTACTACTTCTTGTTACCGGCTCTTCACCGCTTAGGAAGCATTACCGCCACCTACCATATAAGATGATGTGCTGATATAGCCGGAGCGCCTTATATATGGATCATCATCTTATACGGTAGGTGGCGGTCATACTCCTGAAGTGGTGAGCAGCCGGTAACAAGAAGTAGTCGAAGAAGAACTTCCTCATCTCAGTTCTCGCGCATGCGCCCATAAGGAAGTAATGGAATAGTCGAATAAAGTTGTTACTTATGTTTTTTCGCACAAAAAGTAGTCTCGTCGCTTGATAAACTTATAATTGAGCCACTGTAGGCACATGGAATATTTAAACATTTTCTTTAATGACTTTATGGGCCGTCAAGAGCCAGTCCCTTAGGCAGTCTATGTAGGAGTGATTTAATCAAATCACTCAGATTTAATCAAAAATATCTTCATTTGTGTTCCGAAGACGAACGAAGGTCTCGAGCACAGAGCATTAGTTCAACGTCAAGCTGATAAAAGTAGGCTATTATTGTACCTGCAGTGGGAGTTTACATTAGTTTCCAGCATGTTGTGTGATTATTTCGCCGTTACGTTGAAAGTCTTCGTGTGGCCGGTAGTGACCGCTCGCTCTTAAGATCTAGCATGCACACGAGACACGAGCGCTCTTGTTGCATTCTGAAACATCACTGTAAGGCCGTTAATCGCATACAGCACCTTTAATAACTGGCTTTATATGCATTAAATTCATCATTCTGTATACCTGCATTATGCACAAAGGTAACCACAGAACTGGACTTCTTTCGTAAAACCAGTTTTGTTCTTATATTTATTTTGCTGTTTAGATTCTTTGCTCCCCAACTCAACATACCGGATATAAACAACAATCTGTTAAATCTCATCTGCTGCATATTAAAGGAGATGGAGGATCACGTTTTGTCTATAGTACAAAAGATGATGAAACACTTAGCAGAGGTATGTCATTATTACATAATCAACAGTTTATGCATGGAACGAGAGTTGGGGATTTCCCAAATGAACAGAATTCCAAAAAATGGAATGTCCCAGAAATTCTGAAATAGTTTGTTTGCTTACATGCTTACATTTCATTGTTCAAAATTAAATTTGTGTACAGCATTAGACATTATGAACTAACAATGAACAATGCTTTTCAAGCATTTCAACCATGATTTTACAGTAACCAATAGTGTATATTTATAAGTTGACATTAACCTAGAAAAATAATGATGGAAATAATTTGGAAATTACTATATTTATTCTGTAAATATACATTTCCAGGACAGTTTGAGATGTTATTTCAAAAAGGGATGTGAGCAAATTCATACCTTGACAAAGGAAATCAAAAAACAGTGTGCGTCTCTGCCTCAGAATGATGTTGGAAAGGAGATTCAAGAGGTTGGTTCTGTACTCATAAACTAATTCTTTCATAACAGAACTTTAACTTTACATAACTCTTTCACTTATTTTCTGCTCTTCTGCCTCTCTTTCTTTCTGATAGATCTTTATGGCATGTCGCCTACGACTGTGTTTCACGTGTGTATCTGTGATTGCCTGACGAAGAGCAAGATCAGGCGGCTTGAAAAGAGATGGGGAAATGTTGGAGAAGGATGAGAGAGGACGCTCTCAATTTTCACAACACATTCACTAAACTGGTAAAAAAATAAAAAATAAAAAAAAACACTTTACATTTTTTTTGGGGGTATTGTTGTTCCTGTTGTTTTTAAATGTTCTTATCTCATCAGGAATGTACAGGAGCCCCCTAGTCCCACTTTGGCAAAAAAAATTAATTATAACTATCTTGTGGCCTCAAGATCAGTAACTCGTGGCCACAAGATAGTAACTCGTGGCCACAAGATACTAACTCCTGGCCACAAGATACTAACTCCTGGCCTCAAGATACTAACTCGGTGGCCACAAGATACTAACTCGTGGCCACAAGATACTAACTCGTGGCCTCAGAGATATGAACTCGTGGCCTCAAGATACTAACTCGTGGCCACAAGATACTAACTCGTGGCCTCAAGATACTAACTCGTGGCCTCAAGATACTAACTCGTGGCCTCAAGATACTAACTCGTGGCCACAAGAGTACTAACTCGATGGCCTCAAGATACTAACTCGTGTGCCTCGAGATACTAACTGCGTGGCCACAAGATACTAACTCGTGGCCTCGAGAGTACTGAACTCGATGGCCACAAGATACTAACTCGTGGCCACAAGATAGCAACTCGTGGCCTCAAGATACTAACTCGTGGCCTCAAGATACTAACTCGTGGCCTCAAGATACTAACTCGTGGCCACAAGATATGAACTCGTGGCCTCAAGATACTAACTCGTGGCCTCAAGATACTGAACTCGTGGCCACAAGATACTAACTCGTGGCCACAAGATACTAACTCGTGGCCTCAAGATACTAACTCGTGGCCTCAAGATACTAACTCGTGGCCACAAGATACTAACTCGTGGCCTCAAGATACTAACTCGTGGCCACAAGATACTAACTCAGTGGCCACAAGATAGCAACTCGTGGCCTCAAGATACTAACTCGGTGGCCTCAGAGATACTAACTCGTGGCCTCAGAGATACTAACTCGTGGCCACAAGATACTGAACTCGGTGGCCTCAGAGATACTGAACTCCCTGGCCACAAGATACTAACTCCTGGCCTGAAGATACTAACTCGATGGCCACAAGATACTAACTCGTGGCCACCAGATAGCAAACTCGTGGCCTCAAGATACTAACTCGTGGCCTGAGAGATACTGAACTCGTGGCCACAAGATACTAACTCGTGGCCTCGAGATACTAACTCGTGGCCTCAAGATACTAACTCGTGGCCTCAGAGATACTAACTCGTGGCCACAGGAGTGCTAACTCGATGGCCTCAAGATACTAACTTCGTGGCCTCGAGATACTGGAACTCGTGGCCACAAGATACTAACTCGTGGCCTCAAGATACTAACTCGATAGCCACAAGATACTAACTCGTGGCCACAAGATAGCAACTCGTGGCCTCAAGATACTAACTCGTGGCCTCAAGATACTAACTCGTGGCCTCAAGATACTAACTCGTGGCCACAAGATACTAACTCGTGGCCTCAAGATACTGAACTCGTGGCCTCAAGAGATGTAACTCGTGGCCACAAGATACTAACTCGTGGCCTCAAGATACTAACTCGTGGCCTCAAGATACTAACTCGTGGCCACAAGATAGACAACTCGTGGCCTGCAAGATACTGACTCGTGGCCTCGAGATACTAACTCGTGGCCTCAAGTACTGAACTCGTGGCCTCAAGAATACTAACTCGTGGCCTCGAGATGTAACTCGTGGCCTCAAGATACTAACTCGTGGCCACAAGATAGCAACTCGTGGCCTCAAGATACTAACTCGTGGCCTCAAGATACTAACTCGTGGCCACAAGATACTAACTCTATCTTGAGGCCACGAGTTACTATCTTGAGGCCACAAGTTAGAATCTTGAGGCCACGAGTTAGTATCTTGTGGCCACGAGTTAGTATCTTGAGGCCACGAGTTACTATCTTGAGGCCACAAGATAGTTATAATAATTTTTTTTTTGCCAAAGTGGGACTAGGGGGGCTCCGTAGGAATGTACTTATACTCATAGTCGTGGTACAAAAGCCCAGTTATTGCATGTTCAAGTTACAATTGGTACATGAGTAAAAACATAGTAAAAACAACATAACTTACTGAAGCAAATGCTGCAATTCAAACTAAATGATCCAGTAGTTCGCAAGTTCCTTTGCCCATCATCTTTAAGCTAATAAGGTTAAGCGTATTTGGCTTGCTGTCCGCAGTGGAGGGGCTTGAGGAAGCAGCTTCAACTCGAGCTTGGACATACCCCCCAGTGGGACTATTAAAGCTTGGATGATGAGGATTGTTAGTCATGTGCACATTAGCCACAGCATCAACACAATGTATCTGTTTCCTGCAGAGTGGCAGTGATGACCAGAGGAACCAGCTCCTTCAGAGACTGAGTGAAGTTGTGCTTTGCAATGATGTAGATGCACTGAAGGTTATCTGTTGTAATGTTTCCCAAAGTTTCCCAAAGGACAGGTAAACTCAACCATTAACACTCGACTGTCTTTGTATAACTAATATTCAAACATGTAATTACAGGTCTGAAAATGTAGGTTTTATTGATATTATTTGTGTGTAAATGAGTACTTTTGTTTTCATCAAAAAGTGCAGTGAGATCTTCTGAATGTTTTGCAGTGAGCAGTATGTACCTGGTCTGCTGCGCTGGAAGGGGGTGTTATCAGAGCGACAGGTGAGGGAAGTACTGGATGTGGTGAGGGACGTACTGGATGGGATACGGGACCTTCACCTGGATCCAAAGCCTAGATGCGTCACCCGTCATTCCCTGAAGGGCTTTTGCTGTTGGCTTTGAAATGAATAACACCATGAGCCAGACCAAAACCTTTGTTTACAAGTGTTTACATGGCATGACTGTTTCTTTTTTTCAATGTTTCTAATTTTTTAATACATATTTGTGTCAAATGACCATTTTGTTTTTACTTGAAATATGAAACAATGTATTTAAAGACCATTTAGGTGTTTGCAAATAGCAATGGCATGTTTTGGTGGCAGAAAAAGACAGTTCTGCAGTAGCAGTCTGTGGAAGCCATGGAATACAAGTGGGAATTTTGAGTTTATGTCTTTTTAATTCTGAGAAGAAAAATCAGAATTGTGAGATATAAATTCTTTTTTCATTTCATTCATTCTAAAGTATGTCTATACAATTATCATAGGTTATAATCTATGTAAACTGCATTTTTTTTATTGCATAAAAGGTAACATACAGAAAATAACAGAAGACATACAATCAAAACAAAACTAAATACATAAATAATTAAGCATAGCTCACAATCAATTATAACAAATAAAAATATTACAAAACTCTATGTAAACTGCATGTATACGATGTAAAGCTATTGTTTACATCACATTGGTTTAATAATAGACTAATCATCGCAGGTTTCATCAGTTCAGTTTGTGGGCATCTTTCGACAATTCTATATTTTTTGCATTCCAGTTCATTCAAAATTCAAAAGCACAAGACATTTTTTTCTCTTAGTCTGTGGATTTTGTCCGTTTCCCTCCACTTGTTACCACTGTTTTTACGCCATCACAATATGCGAACAACTGCAAGTGACATAACATGCCTGCTGGTCTTTTTGGACCAAAATTTAGCAACATTTTTTTTGTATACTCAGTGTTTTTTAATGAAAATGTTATTGTAAAATTATTTAATATTTATATTGGTTGAATTTTGGCATTTATTCTAATATAAATGTCATTTTATTTGAAAATAGGATGCTTTTTTATTAATTTGGGAGATGATTTTATCCAATGTGACATAAATGTGGTACATCATAAGCAAT
Organism: Hybognathus amarus; assembly: GCA_030378365.1. Lineage (NCBI taxonomy): Eukaryota > Metazoa > Chordata > Actinopteri > Cypriniformes > Leuciscidae > Hybognathus > Hybognathus amarus. The sequence continues at coordinate 98,847 of JAQIUQ010001580.1, forward strand.
TTATCATACAAGAATCAGCAGTAGTGTATACCAACAAGTATTGAATAAATGCCTTTGGTACCTCAATAAAGACATAAATGGCCCTTTTTTGATTCTTTAATGTTTTTTTCTTCTATAAAATAATTTTCACAGAGTATTGATGTTGTTCTGCATTTGCAGTGTGTGTATGGCTGATTGACAGTTTGTTTCCAAGGATAGGAAGCAGGAGGTAAAAATATGTACACTAAAACCACATCCTGTGGTCGAGATACGGTTTGTCGGGAAATCTTCAGTCTATCAGGAACTACACATCCATTGTGACAGCAGATGTGTTTCCTAACTGCACCGGTAACTTGGAATAGAACTACTTGACACTTTCACACCATATCCTGTTTGTAGATGTCTGTTATGGGCATTCTCATAATCAGTAATTATCAGATATAGCGGTAAAGGAACAATTAGGATGTGTGTACTGGAATTATTTGATTCTGATACTAAGACAATTTCCAGAAATTCTCTCAATTGCCAAACATTCACATATTACTGAAAATCAGGTATATCCTGGGTAGGTACAAAATCTACTCTGCTAAAATCTGATAGCTATTCTGTGACTATTGATCAGTCCATAGTTTTTCTATCCGAAGTAGCCTATAAATAAAATGTATTTTTTATAAAACCAAATTACAATGAGAAACTGGAGAAGAGGGTAGCTATTGTTAAGAACAAAGGCGCGCACAGACTTTATTTTAACAAAGTTTACAATAGATTGTTTTCAACTAATCTTGACAATTTTCATCCTATTTCTAACCACGGTCAATCTAACTGCAGTAAATGTGAAAGATATTAATAGAAATTTTGTTAATTCAGTCACCTCACATACCTGTATTTACTTCCTGTTTTCAGACGAAGTCCACAGTAACGTTAGTCGATTGTCGAGTTTGCGCGTGCGATCATTGGTAACTAAGCAACAGTAGAGACTCAGACTGTCAGCTGTCAGCTTATGACGGTGCTGTGTGGTGTTCTGAGAATATCAGCTCAAATGGATAGTTAATCCGAATCAAATGTTGAACACACGGAGGAGGTTTTTGAGTTCATTTTTTTACCAATGATCGCGTGCGAACTCGACAATCGACTACTGTGGACTTTGACCGAAACAGGAAGTAAATACAGGAATACAAATTTGTGCTCCAGATTTGAAGTTGATATTACAAAAATTGTTCCCCGGAGATTTTGTTTAGGCATAATACCAAAAATGACATAAATTTCATTGAATTGAATTACGTTATATGCATTCTACTGTGACAATACATTTCTGTCAAAATATCACTTCTGTTGCGAAATATGGAACCTTAGGAGTCAGACCTTTCCGACAATGTGTTTTGCCAAGACTAGAAAAGATTTTTGATCATAAATTATGATGGGCAATGAAAAAGTATGGCAAAATATGTGTATGAATTCCAGTACAATTTTTCACCATTAAGTGACATCTCAACCACTTGGTCGAGATGTCACTTAATTTTAAAATAATGGTCTTATAATGGTCTATATTTTATGGTCTTTTTAGCAAGGCCAGTGAGGAGTCCATTACAATCCACCCTGTAATGAAAGCATGCACACGTTTCTCTAAGTCTTGACTGGAAACAAAGCATTTAATTCTTGCAGTTTTTGAGATGATATGCTGATTTGGTTGCTTTGTCTGACTCTAGAGACACACCAAGATTCCTGACTTAAATTTTTAGTTGTTTGACCCCTAGAGTGAAGGTATGCATTCACCTTGAGAACTTTATCTTTGTTCCAAAAGCAATGACTTCAGTTTTGTCTTTATTTAACTGAAGAACACATCCAACTGTTGACTTCATCAATGCATTGGCCCAGGGAGTCAATGGAGCTGTAATCACTAGGCGACATAATTAAATGTTCTCTAATCCAACCTTTTACATTTTTTTTAATAAGATAATGAAATTAACATTTGACTTCTACTGGGCCAACAGCAAGAAGGCACAGGCTGGACATGTACTATCCGATAAATGAAAAACACAATATTGGAAGAATATTAAAATCCAACAGGAAAAAAATAACCATTGCTTTTGTATTTTAGGAAATAAAGATGACCAAATAAAGATGACCTTTTCTTACTTAGCATTTTTGTCTTGTTGTTTCCAGTCAAAATACCTAAAGATTCTTATAACAAGATGTAATTATTAAAAGAAAAACTCTGGGTTTACATGAGAAAGCCTGCTCCCGACCAGGTTAGGTTAGTAAGTTACAATGGTATAGACCTTTTTCCTGCTTACTCAGGTTTGACACACCTCCCATTCTGAAACAGAAAACCCAGAGTTTCCCTCATTTCAGGGTTAACATGGTGAGTTTTCACTTAATCTCCTTTCTGAAACAAGCCCTTGGTGTTCCCCAAGGCTCAGTCTTGGGCCCTCTTTTATTTATTATTTATTTACTGCCTCTTGGACAGATGTTTAGGAAGTACAGTATTAGTTCCCCCTGCTATGCTGACAACACGCAGCATTACATGTCTTCCATGTCCACTTCTGTTTTTTTTTTCTCCACTTTCTCTGTCTAGCTGCTTAGCTGAAATCAAAACTCTTTAAACTTAATAGTGGTAAAACTAAAATTCGGGTATATCCTGGTAAGTACAAAATCTACTTCGCAAAAATCTGACCAGTCAATAGTTTTTCTATCCAATCAAGTTAAAGTGGCCTATAAATAAAATGTATTATTATTATTAAAGGAATAACACAAAATGTAAAAATTCATTTTATTTCACAAAAGGATTTCAGTATATACAAAATTATTGCACGATACCTGAGCACAAGCAATTCTACAAAAGCAAGCAAATCCACATAAGCAATGTTCAAATGTCATGAAACGAAATTCATTTAATCCTCACTATGGAAAAGAAGCTCCTGCTAAACTGGAGCGAATCGCTCTTTTCTTTGATTTGATCTTGGCTGCAAGTGACGCTCTTCCGGATGTTCCTGATGTCTAATGTAGAAAGATTTCCCTTGAGTCTCAGCCAAGCAGAAATATGACGCTCACTGTAAAAACAAAGAGACATGAGGAAAGTGCAACGCTTGTTCTTGCCAAAATAACTCCATAGCAGAATCCACTATACCTGAGATCAGGGTAAACACTCATCAGGTTTACAAGCTCTAACTTTATACTGTCTGGATCCTGTAATTTCAGAAGCTCTGCTAATCTGGGAAGAATGTCTTTCAACCAATCCATGTTTGATCCCTGGAAATAATGAATGAATGAGGAAAATTAGACAATGCCATGTTACAAAAAGGATTTGTTTATAAGGAAATAAGTTCTGTGGTTTCTGCAATTTAAATTTGTATTTTAACAAATAGAAAGAAAATACAAATTTAAGCTTTATTTATGATGTTTTTTTGTATACTTACAGCTTCAGTCAGGCATGCATGTATGCGTTCACTGTTTAAGCACAGTTCTGATGCTGCCATCCATTGCTGATCTTTATTTGAAAGTATAATCTTATGCTTCATCATTTTCCGTACATATTCAGCAAGAAACTCCTTATGCATCTCACCCAATAGCTCCTAATCATCAAATCAGTCAGTCAATCAATCAATCAATTGACCAATTAAATACACAGCAAATAAAGAAGTCAATATTTTGGTTGATCTATATGTTCATACCTGGCAACAAATTTTGTCCAAGTTGTTGAATTTCTGAATATGTCTTTCCAGCTTTGCAAGTATCTCTTCACATACACCATGACTATCCTTGAGCCACTGGTAGGAACCCACCTTCCTGTACAAATCCTGCAGGAACAGATGTATTGACACATATTTTAATGCATATAGAAACTAACATGCAGAATCAGGTCATGAAGTAGGCTTGCTTGAGTAATTATTTATGTAGTCCTCTCATATGAACTAGACAAGCAGTTAATAAAAGGTAAAAGTCTGGCTTGTTGTATAACTGAAGAATGAGGACCCGGCCAGCAGCCAACAGCTCACATGGATATATTCAATGCCAAAATAAACCACCTCCATGGGTTTTTGAAAACAATGAAGGTCTATTGTGTCGGTCTAGTAGTCTGAGGTCTGGGTCATTTATAAGCCATTATTCAATTTAGTATTTTAACATGTACATACTTCAGTGTGAAAATATGAAGTTCAGCAGTTACTATTTTTACAATGATGTGTTAAATTAATCAAACATGGGAATACATTTATTTACATTTATGCTGTTTTAAAATATTTATATTACAAACAAATGCTGTTCTGTTAAATTAAAGAATCCTGAAATAAAATAAAAAAATGTAAGCAGCAAAACATTGATATAATACAATTCTTGAGCAGAAAATCACCATATTAGAATGATTTCTGAAGGATCATGTGATTGAAGATTAGAGCAATTATGCTGGATATTCAGCTTTACCATCAAAGGAATAAATTACATTAAATTACAAATCCGAGACTTTCAAAAACATTTTACAAATCTTAATGAACCCAAACTTTTGATCAGTTGTGAATATATTTTTCTATATTATAAAAATAATACTTCTTTTTACATTTCTAGCAAAAAATACCCAGACGACCCAGATGCTATTTACCCAAACTTGCATTTTAAAATGAATTTTATACATTTCAATGCATTAACATTTCTATTAATCATATAGCATTACTATTATTTACATTACTTAAAAAGTTACTTAAACCATGTATAAGTTAATTTAGTTTCTTTTACACTGTAACACTGCTGTGAGGATATAAACATTGGATACAGTAGATCATAAGCAAATAATGTCCTGCTAAGTTGTTGTAGTAGGATATACTGCATTCATATTGGAAAGTTTGACAGAGCATTAGCAAAAATAGGGTCATTTTTTTAATACACAAAAGTGAAAGTAACAAAATTTAGCTTTTACCTTAAGTTCCTTATGCATATTAGAAGTAAAGTAATGTTGGCTGCTTTCTGTCATTGTAGTCAATAAAGACAGACAATTTGTTTTGACATCTTCCAGGAACAGATGTGCATTCTTTGTAATATAGTCCCTGCGAGAAAAAATAAACTCAATACAAATTCAAAAAAGTTAAATATGATATTTCAGCTGAATATAAGCGACACCCACCTGCACTGTATGAGAAATGATAGATTGACCATCAAAACGGCCTCAGTGTTGGTCTGCCTGCTTTTGATGACCTTTGCATGAAATCTTTCATAACTGTACAGATGGAAATTGAGTTAATGAATCATCTTTGTAAAATATATAGTATAAATATATATATAGAAATTTTCAAAAAGAAATGTAGTTTCAGAAATACTCACTCTTTTAGAAAAGTGCTCATCTGGCATGTGATATTCCTCGCTTTTGTCTCATCGCCTAGCATCTTTTGAGTATTCTCAACATGTCCATGAAAGCACTATAAAGGGAAGGGGAAAATAAAAAAATATGTTCCTCCAAAAATCCATTATTTGATGAAGGGAAAGAATTGCTAGTTACTTTTCCTCTTTTTCATTACCTGGATCACATCAATGGCCTGAGGACAGCTGTAGACCTGGTCCCTCATTGGTGGAAGTGCTCCTTCCTTCCAGTCTGTTTCTTCTCTGTCCAGAATGTTGCGGAGGTGTGTGCTCACTTCCCTCTAGTGAACAATAATGTGTTCAAATTAAAACTTAATCGTTGTGTTGGAAGCACATTTAAAGGGATACTCTACCCAAAAATGAAAATTCTGTTCCTCACTCTAAGTTTCTGCAAACCTGTATGAGTTTCTTTCTTCTGATGAACACAAAGGAAGATATTTTGGAACCAACGATTGGAAACAAACAGTTGTTTGGCACCATTGACTTCCATTGTAGAAGTCAATGGTGCCAAAGTTCCAATCATTCTTCAAAATATCTTCCTTTGTGTTCAGTAGAAGAAAGAAACTCATACAGGTTTGCAAAAACTTGAGGGTGAGTAAATGACAGAATTAGGATGTAGGGCTATTTTGCTTACACATCATGCCTTCTTCCAGACTAGTAGAAAGAAAACCTCCAAAACACACATTTAAATGTCTATTTTATTACACTTTCTTTAAAGGCTATCATTTTTCTCATGCACTGATCTCCACTTTGGTAGCACTTATACAATGAACAGTTTTTATTAGGCTATATATTTTACTGAGGGGTTTGTTCATATGACATTTGCCTGATTTATATATTTTACAAATGCTTAAAACATGGTAATTTTCTTCATTTATGGACTAATATGAGATTTCCCAAAAAATCCCCTCTTTAAAAACATTGGACTGTGAAACAAACAATTTTGAACCTGGCTTTATCCAAAGGAATTGTGTGCAAATTATGTGCATTTTTAATTAGAGAATGCCTTGTTTGATGATAATGTAATGTATGAGAAAGCATCAAACCTTCTCGCTGGTCAAAAACTGCTGTTCCAGTGGTGTAATCATGTCTTCAGGAAGCAGTGGGTCAAGCTTTGTGTGATCGATCACCTCTTTTATCTTGCTGACATTTAAAATACTGGGAAAAAAGAAAGACCAAATATAAGTTTGCATCAAAACCCATGCAGAAAAACAAAACAAAAAGGGATAGACATTCTGTCATCATTTACTCACCTGACTTACCTGTCTTCCAATTCCAAACCTGTATGACTTTCTTTCAACTGTTTTTGGCTATACAATGCAAGTCAATGGGAGTCAAAAATGGAAGTCAAAAATAAATAAATAAATAAAATAAATAAAAATAAAAAATCTCTGACCCCATTGACAGTGAGTAAATGATGACAGAACATTACATTTTGGGTGAACTATCCCTTTAAATCTCTTTAATATCTAATGACGATGGATGGATGGATGGATGGATGGATGGATGGATGGATGGATGGATATAGGCTAGATGGATGAATGAATGGATGGATGGATAGATAGAAAGGATGGATGGATGGATGGATGGATGGATGGATGGATGGATGGATGGATGGATGGATGGATGGATGGATGGATGGATGGATGGATGGATGGATGGATGGATGGATGGATGGATGGATGGATGGATGGATGGATGGATGGATGGATGGATGGATGGATGGATGGATGGATGGATGGATGGATGGATGGATGGATGGATGGATGGATGGATGGATGGATGGATGGATGGATGGATGGATGGATGGATGGATGGATGGATGGATGGATGGATGGATGGATGGATGGATGGATGGATGGATGGATGGATGGATGGATGGATGGATGGATGGATGGATGGATGGATGGATGGATGGATGGATGGATGGATGGATGGATGGATGGATGGATGGATGGATGGATAGATAGATAGATAGATAGATAGATAGATAAATAGATAGATAGATAGATAGAATAGATAGATAGATAGATAGATAGATAGATAAAACAATGGATGGATGGATGGATGGATGGATGGATGGATGGATGGATGGATAGTGTCATTTGTCTTACTTTGGGTAATGCTGGTTCACCCACTGCAACAACAGAATGCAATCCTCATCACACAGTGTGTACTCTACGACTTCCCTCAACTTGGCACTGAAGGTGTTATGGTACAGTGTGGCATAAAACTGGCACACATTCTCTTGTTCTGGGTAGCAGCTATGCACCCACGTTGCAACATTCAGCAAGTCTTCCTTTAGTTGTTTTGCTTTGCTGATGATCGATTGCTGCATGGAGGATTGTATCTCAACACTGGAGTCTAACTCTGCTTCTTCCATCCGCCTGTGAACAAGTCGCTCAAGCAGAGCCTTGTGGTTCTGCTTACACCGCCTCGGCCTCCAGGGTGGGCGTCCCTTTTCTTGAAACCCTTCCCAGCGTGTGTCTTGCTCCTCCTCCTGCAGAAGAGCTTGGACTGCATCTTTCAGTACCTCCTGCTCCTCGGCACTCTGGATGTCGAGGGAGTGCTCCAGTGTCCGCATCACCAACTCAAGCAGGTCCTCGTAGTCTTTGGCTAGTCTAGCCTCCGAATCTTCCTCTTTCCTCCACCAGCTTCCTCTTGGGTCCGATCCCTTCCTGCTTCAACGCAAACAGACGGTCTTCTCGGATGATCAGTTGTTTCCCTGCGTCCACAAAGCGACATTCTTGAAGATTCTGCCTAAAAGTGGGGAGTCTGGGGACCTCTGTAGAGCACAGAAAAAAGGATGCTTAAAAAGGATTTTTCTTTCAAGGAATGTTGCGTTTTATCCTTTTTAAAAAAACATTCAAATGCATGGATAGAAAAAAATGCAATATTTCTGTAAATTAATATCTAAGCTGAACACCATAGCCTAGTTTTGAGATGTATTTGTATTTGTGATGCACTTTAATACTGTAAAAATAAACAATTTAATTGTTAAATCTTTATTTCCACCCTTGGAACTTCACACAATAATTTCATCACTATAATTGATGTCACAAGTGTGATTTTCTAGTAATGTATGTAACACTTTATTTTAACAGTGTCCTTGTTAGGTATAGTAATAAATTGAGCTTTTTATGCAACAAGCCTAAACCACACCCTAACCCTAGTACATATTATTATTACCCTACTCATTATCATTATAATGTAGGTAATTACACTGTAACACGGACGTGATAATTAAACTAGCCTAACAATAACAGCACAATCATTTTACTTAAATATTTAGCTATAGCCTATTCATAACAAAATATTTCTGTGTTATTTTTTTTCTTCTGTAAAATGTAGGATGCCAATGCATTTTATAAACAAGATGACTCTTCAAATAACTCTGCAAAATAAGATGGAATTTCGCATGTCCAATTAGGCTATAAAACGCTAAAATATGATTGTTTAGGCTACGAACATATTTTACATGAGACCTAATTAGGCTAGCATCTATAACTCTTACCTGTTTCGTTCTTTTTGTTATTCCGTTTAAAAATGTTTAGCTTTGCGAGCTTTTTTGCCATCTCTTCTGATGAAGAAAAAACGAATATCGTGATATCAGGTGCGCAAAAAGAGAAAGAATTTCTAATTCTATCTTTTTTCGTCCATCTAACCTAGAACGATTGTGGATATAGTTAAGATAAACTTCATTCTCAGTTTTATAGTCTCCAACTCTCCATCCGCCCATTGCGCCGGTTGGGCGGAGCATCACACAGTTTTTCCCGAATGGAGCTCTTCTGAAGCCGGCTAAACGGCTTCATCATAGCCCTTTATTTATAGGCTACAGTAATAAAAATAAAAAATTAAAAGCAAGACAGAAATAAACAAAGACATAGTGAGCTCGGAGGAAAAAAGTTCACTACCTCAATTCCTGAGTGAATATCCGTTTTTCTTGATTTAGATTAAATCGCGATTTTAAACAGTTTATAATTATCTATCATGCTGTACAAATATCATGTTAGCCTACAATTACGCTAAAATCCAGCATTTATTTAGGCTAGCAAGCAGCACCGTCAAAATACTGTAACTATCAGGATGGCAACATAATGTTAACTTATAGGCTATGGTGATTATTATAAAACTTTATTTATATACAAATATATATATATTTATATACAACCGTTTATTTCATTTAAATGAAGTTATTGGCTAATCGAACTAAAATGTAGCCACTGATAATCACCATAATAATAGGATAAAGAGTTCAACATTGACAAAACATCATCATAAAAGATTTTAACCATAACGTTTCATATTTCACCAATTGTCAAAGTTTAAGTATAAATGTTTCTTTATTGATATTATGGTTTCCTGGGATGAATGATTGAAAATAAAAAGACCTATAGGATTAGCGAGCCTCATTACTGAACACATCCACACATTTCCCATGTCTTTATCCATAAAATCCACCAGATTTCATGGCGCTGCCCTTTCCTTTCGGGTAATCGTGAATATCTGGAAGTGGTACTGGAAGTCTGGAGCAGTGCTTTAGGAAAATCCCAATGAAGGGAAAGTACACTCCACTTCTGACACCGTCCAAAACAATGAGTAATTTTGGACTGGAAAAAGTATTAATTAAATTCTTGACCAGTGTTATCTCTTATAGCATGACTTTGACCTGGCTCGGACAGCTAAAAAAAAACAATATATTACCTAGAATTGTGAAACAGTGTTAGGGAGGACATATAATGGGCTGCTATTGAGTAAAGAGATTTCCCATAATATTATAAGTCCAAATGATATTCATTAGTGATGTTTTTGAATTGAATTTATGAAGTATAGCCTCTTTTTGTGCTGCAGTAGGATGTGTTTCTAAACACCAACATTTTCATTCTCACGTGCATCAGACAATATATATATTTCCTGATTGCTCTATAGGGGAGAAACACCACAGCAAAAATAGATGGTGGTGAAATCAATGTGCAACAGCATAAAGCCATCCCGTCTCCAAACCGAAAAATAACCACATTATATTTCATGAAAGAAAGTAGTTTATATTTACAATTTAAGCAACAACAAAAAAAGAGGGTAAGATTCATGCCAAAACAACAATCATTCTAACTCCTTGTTAACCAAACTACTTAAACAGAAAAAGAAAACAAGAATGCAGCAACCTAACTCCCTTGCCAACATAAATAAATGGCATCCACCTCCCTACTAACCCCCATAAATAAATAACTTGATTAACTAGAAAACTTATTATAGTAGTAGTACTTTTATTGTTCAGCCTTTCATCTTGTTAAAATTAAACCAAGAGAGAGAGAAAAAAAACAGATGAATTGAACCATTCAATGAATAATCATTGAGGTTAACACTCACTTCTGCCTTTAAAGTCTAAATCAGAGTGTGAACAAAGAGGCTAAGGAGGGAAAACTACTTCAATAAGAGTAACACAAATAATTCAACACAAGTCTTGGGTTGAAGATGACACCTCAAAGCTGTTGCACACAGTTGTGATAGAAATATATGATGTAAAAATAGGTATTTTCAACATTAAATGTACAGAGAAATGCAGACTGAGGATGCTCAGGTCAAAGCCCACAAAAAGTGCTTAACACATTGTGATTCGCTTATGATTTCAGCCGTTATTGGACGAACTTGATTAATTCTGGTGTGTCTGATTATTGTTGCCGTGACTACTGAGGTCAGGCACACCTGAATTAATCAATTTTTCCAATAATGGCAGACAGGAAACAAGGAGCTGGCTGAAGTTCAGGAAGTAGTGGAGCTGTGCAAAGCCAATTACCTCAAGATACTGAAGTTATTATTTTTAACAACTGCAAGTTGTTTAAATTGTCCGTGGTGAAGAAGTCAGATTAAATAGGTTGTATTCGTAAAGTGTCTTTTTAAAAAAATACACTTTTATAAAACAAAACAACATAAGTATATGGGAAATTGATGTGGGAAAAAACGAATACTCTGAACCCTAAGTAGATTTACACAAACTGAGAAAGTCAAAAAGTGTTTCCCTACATGTGTTTTTACCATTCACTCAGTATTGCACATCTGCAAATGATGTAGAAAAAAGGGAAGTAAAATAAGGAACATGATATCTAAAAATTTAGTAAAGCACAACATTTTAATATACCACGTGAAACATGTCTTGTGAAATGTGATTTAAAATTAGTGTTACTTTAGCTGTAACTATGAACACACACAGACCTGACCAGGAAAAATTACTTGTTGAAATAAGAATTCACTTTAAAAGTTAAAATTTCATTCAATAATTTACTTTTTACTCGCCCTTTTGTTGTTCCAATCCCATGACATCCTTTCTTCTGTGGAGACATTTGAGGATTCTCATTACAATCTGTACAATGAAAGCAGATGGTGATACGGGACAGATCTGCTCTAGAATAAGAAAAACTTGGATATTCCTCTGTATGATTTATGTCAGCTTGTAGAATATTTCAAAACACCCTTTCTCTTTTTCCAAGGAGGTGGAAAAATACTTGAAAGTATTTCTCTTGAAAAGAAATCAGATGGTTATGCAACTGCCTGGAAAAAAATATAAATATACAATTTTCACAAGACTGGTCATGCATAAGCATTCAACGTCTGCATCTGTCTGACTAAGTGTCAAGCTTCAATATAATATTCAAATGTTTGTTGGCTACAAAATAAAGTAGTTGTCATGGTTTCACCATGGTCTACTTCACCATCTTCTTTCTACTCCCTCTCCCTGAATCCAAATCACTGGCACCTGCTGCCCTTATTTATAAGTATTATATATAATAAGGATTACCTTAAATAGGCTATAATATTTAATCTTGTTTTTTCTTTAGGAAAAACACATACCGGTCAAAAGTTTAAGATCGGTAAGATTTTTTATGTTTTTAAAAGAAGTCTCTTCTGCTCACCAAGGCTGCAATTTTTTGATAAAAAAATACACAAAAAACACAGTAATATTGTGAAATATTATGACAATTTAAAATTACTTTTTTATGTTAATATATATTGAAATGAAATGTATTCCTCTGAAAAAAAGCAGAATTTTCAGCATCATTACTCCAGTCTTCAGTGTCACATGATCCTTCACAAATCACTCTAATATGATGATTTTATGCTCCAAAAACATGTATGATTATTATCCATGTTGAAAACAGTTTTTTACATTTTTATTTCAGGATTCTTTGATGAATAGAATATTAATGTTCAAAGAACAGCATTTATTTAATTAGACTCTTTTCTAACATTATAAATGTCTTTACTGTAACTTTTGATCAATGTAACTCATCCTTGATGAATAGAGTATTGATTTCTTATTTATTTCCCCCAAAAATAAAATACAAATTCTTACTGACCCCAAACTTTTTAAAGGGTAGTGTTTAATGTAACAAAAGCTTTCCATTTCAGATAAAAGCTGTTCTTTTGAACTTTCTATTCATTAAAGAATCCTGAAATAAAAATGTAAAAAACTGTTTTCAACATGGATAATAATCATACATGTTTTTGGAGCATAAAATCATCATATTAGAGTGATTTGTGAAGGATCATGTGACACTGAAGACTGGAGTAATGATGCTGAAAATTCAGCTTTTTTTCAGAGGAATAAATTACATTTTAATATATATTAACATAAAAAAGTCATTTTAAATTGTCATAATATTTCACAATATGACTGTGTTTTTTGTGTATTTTTTAATCTTGATCCGATCTTAAAACTTTTGGCCGGTAGTGTAAATCATCTAAACATCAGTGGTACTGCAACTGCACTATGTTTAGTTTTAATTGACATTTAGATTCCTCTCATGTGACCTAGATTCGGGGTCTTTCCCTGTCAGCTGCATAGTATAGTCCTTATGATATTACTTTAAATCACATGATTTTCTGTTGTAGTGTTCATAGAGAATTATGCAGTGTTGAGAGAGCATATAATTTTCTCTCGCCCACCGTATAATTAAATACAATTAAACAAAGTTAAATAACCTTAAAATCCATCAAATCATTTAGTCCATGTAACCATCATCAGAACTAATCACTGCAAATCAACATTTCGAAATGTCTGTGAAATTCTGTCATTGAATTTAAAGGCCTCTTGATTCATTAACCGTGATACAAGACTTTGCCAAAGGCAATTGAAGTTTCTCAACAGACTTTTCTTGCTGTTTTGTTTTTAAATGCTTGTGAAACTTATCAACAGATTAGACAAGAAAAGAAAGATAAATAGAAACTAACTGAAGTGTAGAACTCTGAACTGACTGAACTCTAAATTAGCTTCTGTCCATTACATTTATGAGCTCAATTGGAATACAGAAGCCTTAGAGGTCAAAGCCACAAGAAAACGAAATAGAAGGAACTTCCCATTTCAAATAAAAAGGGTTTACCATATTAATGATTGGAGAAACTGATCCGTGCAGTGTCAATATGTCAATATGTTGTAGAGTTGTAGAGTCCCTGACGTCTTGTTATCTTCCTTCTTTTAACATATCCTCTTTTTTATAAACAGTGTTTTTTTAAAAGATATTTAAAAAGTATATCAGGCCCTTTTATCATTCAGTGGCACCCACCACAGATTTAATTTTCAAACGGTCATGATTCATACAATAACTAACGTTTTTATATTACTGGTTTAAAGCCATTGTCCCAATTTACAAAGTGACATCTCATCTCGATAGCGTACACTAAGGTTGTCTTTTTGCAGGAGACACATCTCTTATCACTTTAAGTTGAGGATAAAAAGGGAGTCTCGCAATCTTTTCAGACTGGGCTGACAGTAATGGATACCTCAAATCTGGGTTACTGTTTAACACCCCTGTGGTATTGGTCAATATCTATGTACCAAATTTTGATGATGATCATTTTTTCATTAAGTTTCTCCCTGCTTTACCAAACACACATTCTAGCTATTGAATTATTGGTGGCTACAGGAGCCTCGCACTTATCTTTTCATTCCATTGACTTCCATTCATACGCATGCAAATACGTCCGACTGAAAATGCAAGATCATGCAAAGAGTTTCATATTTTGCTGCATTCCAAAGTCAGAAGTTGGATGAACTCTGACCTGGGAATTTGCATCATGTGAAGACGACATGTGACCTGTAGAAGATCGATATGTGCACGCACGGCACAACCTCTTGGCTGAAATAACATTTACATTTTCAATTTATAACTATTTGTTATATTGAATTCATGTTCATAAAAAAAGACGCACTATAGATGACCATTGCAGTGTCAGAAGAAATTTTGTGTGCTCAAAGTCTAGTGTGACCATGCTTACCATCTTTTGGTAAATGGCATTGTAGCAAGGTTTAAGGAAGAAGGAGGCAGGAACCGGATAACAATCAAAATAAAAATGTATTTAAATTAAATCTTTGCGCACTGCCACTTCCGTTGAATCATTCGATCTTGCTGGCGAACTTATGACGGACTACACTAAGTTTATTTATATGGCATCCCTGGTAAATTAGTCTGATTCACTAAAGTGCTGGCTGCAAACAAAAGTGCTACCTTGTTTTATTTTAAAGTGTGGACCTTCATCTCAGCGAACTGATTTAATCCATTTTTTCCTTACACTCAATTCAGTTGGGAATCCATGAAAACTTAAGTAGGGTTGGCGTTGTTGGTTAGATCAGAGAATGTCTAATTGAAGAGAATTGGCACTGGCTGGTTACTTCCGGGTTCTGGACTGGCTGCAGTAACCATAGATATGTATATAAAGGCTAGATGTGTTACGGTGGAGTTTCCATCGTCATCACCGGCGGCCATCTTGTCACAGGTAAGCTGATGTAAGATGAGTGGTCAACACGCACACAAATACTCTCATCTCGTTGAAATCTTGACGGATTTACAAACGGTTTGGTTTCTTACAAACGTTATTAACGAGGCTTTAATTATCTGGATGATTATTTTTTATACACTTATTATTCATAAGTATGCTGTGTCATAGCTACATCTCTGAAGTTTATAACAAACCAAACCGTTTGAAAATCGGTAGAAAATTTAGCAAGTTATGGTTATTTAAATAGTACATGACCATTAACGAGTGAGCGAGCTGCCTGTGACAAGATGGCCGCCAGGTGCAGACGTCGACTTCCATTGGCCAGCAGCGCGGACAACACATCTAGCCTTTATATACATATCTATGGCAGTAACACGTCTCTCTCCATGCGGAGACGCTCACGGTCGAGTGCAGAATGAATGGGAGTCTATGGGGTTTCACCCCCAGAAATCCACTTTTCTCAGGATAAAATTTTTTGTCAAGTAATTTGAAAGTTGCATTCAAAAGGGAGGGCTAAGATAATACACTCCGCTGAAAATTGTATTTTTAAGTTCACTTATCTGTTCTAAAAATCCGTTCAAAAATCCGATGACATCACACAATAGCAGAATGCTAGCGTGTTCCGGCCAAAAACGGCCTAACCTGTAAGACATCGAAAGGACATAAGTACTCGTTCATTCGAATTTTGGCCTATAATCTATATTAAACTTGTGGAATCAACAATAAAATCTATGTTAATTTAACGACAAGCAGGTGAAAGAGACACATTTAGCCGTTTAGCCCCATAGACTCCCATTCATTCTGCTCTCGCCCGTGATCACCCCCAGTGGAATTCTAATGGAACTGCAACCAACATGATACACAATGGGGCTAATGGGAAGTGCCAAGGCTCTCCGTTTGACGGGCTCTGGTTAGATTTACAAAATAGAACAGAGCAGTGGCATCTAGCCTTCGTTTCAGCCATGGTTGAACTGCGTCGGAAGTGGACATGCACAAAGTTGACAAATCCCGCCCATGAAACCCAGAAGCGTAATAATCCCCTATCCTATCAGCCACACCTGCTATCATTCACCTTCATCAACTCCACTCCATATCATCCTGCTTCACACATGGCTTTGGCATTCTGCACTGAACATGTACTTACCAGTGCATTGAACTGTCCAGTCCTTTGTTGCCAAGTCTATGTGTCATTGTCTGCCAGTCTTCAGTCCACCAGCCACTTCTCATCTCGACCTGCTACAGAAAAGACGTATCATTCACATGCCAGTATCACAATCACGTTCTGCAATCCAGAGACTCTCCTGCTAACTTCCTGTGTTATTTAATAAACTCTATTCAAATTTGACCTTTGTCTGCATTCTTCTGTTCCATGATAGCGTAGATGTGTCACCTGAACAGTGCAGTGAAATAAAGCAGGAACAACATATTTCAGGTTTTGCAGAAATAAAAATCACATCTTTTTTATGCTTTTTTTACATCCTTAAGAAGAACAATTAGGTCCAAGCAAATAATATCTTCAAATATTAGATGTAAGCAGTTCAAAACACTTGAAATCTATCCAGGTCAGATCCTCTGCATAGAATATCAGGAAAATTGCAGGAAAACAACTGTGGATTACAGGAAAACCCTGCCTCAGTCCCTAAAACTCATGAGTCAGATGTCCAGGAAAATAGCCAGTAGGTGTCAAAGAGAGGAAGGAAGATCAAGTCTATTTGAGTGAATGTGTTAAGACTGGATGGATGTTTTTTTCACCCCAAACAACTTGTATTCTTGCTTCTGGATAAACTTTTATCTCTGTTCTTCTGCCAGTAAGTGACTCCAGGATCTGCTCTTGTTGTAATATAACAGCAGAAATCCCCTCAAGAGGAAGAGCTCTCTGATCTACCCTCTTCATTACTAGGAGAGGTTTCCTGCTATATCTTCCAAAAAATCTGCAAAAAAATTGTCTCAGAGTAATCATAACCATAATTTCAACTACAGTCTTAAGCAATCTTAAGCAAGACCCACAGCTAACCTCTGCAGCATCCATTGCATAAGAATTATGGGAGACTGAAATAATGTTAATAACTCCAGAGAACCACAATGAAGCAGTATTTCCAATGTACTAGTTCTAGTTTTAAGGCCTGGCTGAATCTGTGATGCGGAAAGACAGTAATGCGCAGAGACAAAGTAATGTGACTGACCGGTCAAAAGTTTAAGATCGGTAAGATTTTTTGTTTTTAAAAGAAGTCTCTTCTGCTCACCAAGGCTGCAATTTTTTGATGAAAAATACACAAAAAACACAGTAATATTGTGAAATATTATGACAATTTAAAATGACTTTTTTTATGTTAATATATATTAAAATGTAATTTATTCCTCTGAAAAAAGCTGAATTTTCAGCATCATTACTCCAGTCTTCAGTGTCATGATCCTTCACAAATCACTCTAATATGATTAATTTATGCTCCAAAAATATGTATGATTATTATCCATGTTGAAAACAGTTTTTTACATTTTTATTTCAGGATTCTTTGATGAATAGAAAGTTCAAAAGAATAGCTTTTATCTGAAATGGAAAGCTTTTGTTACATTAAACACTACCCTTTAAAAAGTTCAGTAAGAATTTGTATTTTATTTTTGGAGGAAATAAATAAGAAATCAATACTTCTATTCATCAAGGATGAGTTACATTGATCAAAAGTTACAGTAAAGACATTTATAATGTTAGAAAAGATTCTAATTAAATAAAAGCTGTTCTTTGAACTTTCTGTTCATCAAAGAATCCTGAAATAAAAATGTAAAAAACTGTTTTCAACATGGATAATAATCATACCATGTTTTTGGAGCATAAATTCATCATATTAGAGTGATTTGTGAAGGATATGTGACACTGAAGACTGGAGTAATGATGCTGAAAATTCAGCTTTTTTCAGAGGAATAAATTACATTTTAATATATATTAACATAGAAAAAGTCATTTTAAATTGTCATAATATTTCACAATATTACTGTGTTTTTTGTGTATTTTTTATCAAAAAAAATTGCAGCCTTGGTGAGCAGAAAGACTTCTTTTAAAAACATAAAAAATCTTACCGATCTTAAACTTTTGAACCGGTAGTGTACATTTTCTTATATGTATTGACTCGTTAAAAATCTGACTTCATAAATTAAATAAATTAATAAATAAATATTTTTTTTTTTACTCTTTAATTATGTTTTACCCACTCAGGGAGCTATATCACTTATGATGGAGGGTGAGTAATTAATAGCAGAATTATAAACTATCCCTTTAAGGAAGAACAGTGTAATATATAAGGTAACTACATTTAGTTTTAGGGGTATGTTCAGGATTAGTGCTAGTTTTGAATGGCCATTGGGCTATTATTGCTGCACAGACCTGGCAAGTGGCAACCCTGGTCATGACAGTCAAACTGGCATAGACTTTACGTGGATAAAGGCAACAGCCCTGCACATTGAAAAGGAGAAGCACATTAACCAGAAAGAAACCATTTGAACCACTATTGGTAATGGCTTGTCCAGCAAAAGAAAATACAGTATTATATTGCAGTCAGGGTGTCAGATGTCAAGGACCCAGCAAGATGTTCCTTCAGCGCTTTTGTTGGGTTAAGAGAGGAGCCACTCACCTTTGCCATGTGGAAAATCCCTTAATTTCAAGGTGACAGATGGGGAACAACATTTCCTTTTCATTGTGAGCCTTTAAAACCAAATAGTATAAAAGTTAATGCAATACAATCAATACGTATATGGACATATAACAATACATACATATAACGTGTACAATACGTTACAGAACCCATGCATCTAGGGCTGTCAACGACTAAATATTTTTCTACTCAACTAGTAGTCATTAATTTAGGATAATACAACAATATTTAAGTATTGTTCATTCAACATCAATACATATGTACAATATAACTTTTCTTTTGATAGGCTGCCAATGGAGAAAGAGAGATCCATGAACCAGCCATGACCTGACTTCGTGGGGGTTTTATATGTTTCATAATTTGGTTATTTTTGTTGTTTCATCATAGCAGAATAGTTTCACATATCATTTTCTGCTTTCTATTGTTCTTGGGGATATCTCTCTGGACTTTAAAAAGTTGCTTATGATATTTTTTTTGTATAGATCAGCATAATAGCAAGTAGGTTATTTTCTTGAAGTTAAGTGAACTGTTTCTTCTGAGAGTGCAGAGAGACTGCAGGTGAGCAGTTGAAGAAACTGCTGGAACAGATTGATAAAATTAAATTATATTATGCTCAGCTAGATTTCAGTCACCAACGGATGGGGTGTGGAGCGGATTTAATAAAAAAAAACAACAACATCTAAATCAACAGATATGAGATGCTTCCTAAAATTTAATAGGAAACCGTCTTCAATATTTGATGGTGTTGACATGGCCGTCTTGTGGGGATTAACGTTAGATAAACAAACTTTAGGATGCCAGCCATGAGCTGCATACATAGAATGTGCTTTAGTAGGCTATAGTGAACATTCTTATAAAAATTAACCAATTAACGAGCGGGTAATCTTCAAAATAGGGCTGTCAAATGATTAATCACGTTCCAAAATAAAAGTTTTGTTTACATAATATTTGTGGGTGCACTGTGTATAATTATTTTATATATAAATACACACACATGCTTGTATGTATTTAAGAAATATTTTCATGTATATACTGTATATAGATTTATACATAATTTATATTATATATAAATATTTTATATATAAATAATATTTTTTTCTTAAATATACATGCATGTGTGTGTATTTACAAAATAATTATACACAGTGCACCCACAAATATTATATAAACACAAACTTTTATTTTGGACGTGATTAATCGTAATTAATCATTTGACAGCCCTACTTCAAAAACTTATTTTTTCCCCTTTAACCCTTAATCACTACGGTAATCAGTAGGCCTATTTATATTCTAGAGCTGTCTGGATTTCGTTGCTTTTCATAACTAACGTTAAGTTTAGTTCGCACGTCACATTTACTGTCCATTGTTTATGTTCAGCAACACGCTGTAAACCAATCACTACTTTGCTGTTTTTTGCATACATGCCGCCTAATATATAGCCCTCTAGCAAAGTTATAATGGTGTTCTGCTTTACTTTATCCAATATAGCGATCGTAGCAAACTTTTTTAACGTTATCTAAAGCGACTTTTCAACAAAAGCTACTTACATGCTCATAAGATGCATTTTCGTCTTCAAGCCATCAGATTCATCCGAGTCGAAGCACAACTCATTCTACCAAAACAATGTTCCTCCGCAAGAGACGTGCCGTTGTATGCTTCAACCGCTCAGAGGGCCAAACGTTACACTGTGCACGTTTGAAATTCAAAAGTTCATTATAACAGTGGTTAAAACCGGATATGCTTTATGAAGAAATACAAAACATCAGTTTAACCTGCTTTTAATTGTTTGTGTAGGACTATTAAAAACACTACCGGCATGCACTTTATGAATAGTTTCTCAACTAAGAAGTGGATTATAGAAATATCACATTCTCATTGCCAATGCCCCCTTTTTTTAAACAATGCATATGGTCTGATTAGATTTAAAGTGTCATCCACAATGATTTCACAAAATTCCACATGATAATAGTGAAACACATTTACTGAATCATCTTGTTAGAATACAAGAACTATAAATTATTCACAAAGGCTGGAAAACATTCCTTATCGCTCACATTTTAAGGCATACTGTTGCCATCAAACAGTGCAATCATTATTCCCACTTCATATCAAATGAAGTAGTTTCTTTGGATTAGCTGTTTGGCATGATGAAAGACAGACAGGAGAAGGTTGTACCAGGCAGGCAGTCTGTGTTATCTGCTGCTTGAATTTGATTGAAGAGAGCATGCTCTTTATTCCCAGCATTCCCAATGCTTTCTTTCAGCTCTGCCAGTCGCTGTAGTATAATATGCCTTTCCCTGCCTCTTATAATTCCTCTGAAGTACAGCACAGCTGAAAGATGGCTCCTTCTGGAAAAGGGCAAAACGTCGTTGAATCAAAGTAAAATTATTGTTAAATCGTAAAGATTATCTGCAGCACATAATATGACTCGCACCTGATGTCTGGATAGTTTTCAACCAGTGGCTGTAGGTTAAGTTTTACATCACTTTTTCTGCACCCAATGATCTTGCTCAGCTGGTCCCCGACTGGATGGAGCCACTCTGAGGTAGAATTCTATGCAGAGAATGATGCAGTAAGGAATATGCTGGCATTTTTTAAAGACCCCATGTGAGCGAAAAAAAAATTCTATTGTTTTTAAATGTTTTTTATGTGCCTTTTTTAACCATGTGTAAATTTCTCAGTCAAAACCAATGCTGAGTTTTGCCGAGTAAAGCAGTGGTTTAGCAAATACGAGTTTTAAAACACCGTTTGGTGTTCTTTAATGCTTGGTTCAGATTACACGATTTTAGGCCGATTTTGGCGCGATCCATTTGACAACGAGCGTCGGACGCAAGATTTGGTCGTATCATCTTGTATAGTGTGTCACAGTGGGCGACAACCTACGTCAATGTAGACAATCACGACAAAAAGACTAGCATGTTTAATTTTTTTAACGGTCGTCCATGACGGTTTCCGTCAAAGTATGAGGTGGACCAATAGGAGCACAGAAGCTTTTCCGTACACAACTTTCAAAAATGGCAAAACGAAAGAGAGACGATGGTGCTAACGTTAAAACTAAAACTAAAATTTATACAAAAACAATATTTTACCTCAATTTCCCTTTGGAGGATTGACAGCCCATACTGTCCTCTTCGACAGTATGGGCAAAAAAAAACTGTCGTAACAGACAAAAAAAATCGTAACAGAAAAAAAATCCCGTAATCTGACACAGTGACTATCGTAACAGACAAAAAAAATCCCGTAATCTGACACAGTGACTATCAGTAACAGACAAAAATAATCCCGTAATCTGACACAGTGACTATCGTAACAGACAAAAAAAATCCCGTAATCTGACACAGTGACTATTGTAACAGACAAAAATAATCCCGTAATCTGACACAGTGACTATTCGTAACAGACAAAAATAATCCCGTAATCTGACACAGTGACTATCGTACCAGACAAAAAAATCCCGTAATCTGACACAGTGACTATTGGAACAGACAAAAATAATCCCGTAATCTGACACAGTGACTATCGTAACAGACAAAAAAAATCCCCTAATCTGACACAGTGACTATGTTAACAGACAAAAATAATCCCGTAATCTGACACAGTGACTATCGTAACAGACAAAAAAATCCCGGTAATCTGACACAGTGACTATCGTAAACAGACACAAAATAATCCCATCATCTGACACAGTGACTATTGTAACAGACAAAAAAAATCGCGTAATTTGACACAGTGACTATCGTAACAGACAAAAAAAATCCCGTAATCTTACACAGTGACTATCGTAACGGACAACAAATTATCCCGTAATCTGCCACAGTGCTGCTAATTCAGGTAGCAGACAATAATAGATCCCCGTAATCTGACACAGTGACTATCGTAACAGACAAAAATAATCCGTAAATCTGACACAGTGACTGATTCGGAACATACAAAAAAAAATCCCGTAATCTGACACAGTGACCATTACCGTGACAGCAAGCAGAAATGTATGCCGTCATCTGACACTTGGTGACTATCGTAACAGAGCAAAACAAGTTCTACGGAATCTGACACAAGTGACTAGTCGCAACAGTACAAAAAAATTCCCGTAATCTGGCACAGTGACTATCGTAACAGACAAAAATAATCCCGTAATCTGACATAGTGACTATCGGAACAGACAAAAATAATCGCGTCATCTGACACAGTGACTATCGTGACAGACAAAAAAAACCCCTGAGCGTAACCTGACACGGTGACTGATCGGAACAGACGAGAATCACGTAATCTGACACGGTGACTATACGTAACAGACAAAAAAATTCCCGTAATCTGAACACGGTGACTATCGTACAGACAAAAATAATCCGTAATCTGACAGAGTGAACTTATCGGAACAGACAAAAATAATCCCGTAATCTGACAGCAGTGACTATCGTAACAGACAAAAAATCCCGTAATCTGACACAGTGATTATCGCAACGAGACAAAAAAATCCCGCAATCTGACACAGTGACTATCGCAACAGACAAAAAAAACATGTGATCTGAACCAGGCATAAGTCACAAAAATGTTGTAAACCGTCCCCAATTAATGTGCGGGCGGGGATTAGCATATCATTTTACGAAATGTCTGCCAAACACAAAAGTCTCAAGAGGAAGCCAGGTTATCCTAGTACTATTTTTCCGATGATATGAAAAATGTATATGATGTATATTACGAATGTTATGACTGAACTATAAGCCTTTTTTAATAAAAAAGCACTGTTTTTTAAAGTTGCATTATGGGGATTGTACCAGTTTACTTGAAATATCTCCTTCAGTTCCTCCCACTGATTTGCGTTGAATCTTAGTGGCAGCCGTCTCATTTTTTTCTGTTTTTGCGGATTAGTCAGTCATCTCTCTCATCAGCTGAGAAACATATTCTTTCACCACAAAAAATGTGAGTCTTCATTCACAAAGACCTTAAGTTGGTGAACAGGAGAAAGCAAGAAGAAGAGAGATTTTACAATAAATACATGAGGATGTGTATTTTGTTGACAGGCAGTGTAAACAGTTCACTAATGTGACATGAGCACAGTGGTTAGGATACCTGTACGCTGCTCTACGTGGTCAAGTGTGTATTGTTTGTGTATAAAAAACTGGTCGAAAGTCTCACCTGTTTAGGTTTTTGGCTCATGTATTTGGTCTTTTCAGAAAGATTCTTGGTTCTTTCGATCAGCTGTGAAAAGTCTTCATCAAGTGAAAACCATTTTCCGGTCATTTGTCTCCTGAGAAAGGCTACAAACAGAAGCTCTTAATATTCACTCACTCTACTATCTAAAATCGACATTCAATTAATTATTTAAGGAGTAGTTCACTTAAAAAAAAAAACTTTTGCTTATAATTTACTCACCCCCATACCATCCAAGATATCCATGTCTTCTTCTTCAGTTGCGAAAGAAATTAAGGTTTTTGATGAAAACATTGCAGGATTTTTCTCCATATAATGGACTTCAATGGGAACCAAATGGTTCAAGGTCCAGAAGAGCAGTTTCAGTGCAAAACTGCAAACTGTCCAAAGGGCTTTAAACGAATTCCAGACGATGAATAAGGGTCTTATCAAGCGAAACGATTCGACTCATTTAAAAAAACAACAAACAAAGTTTACGTTTTATAAGCACAAATGGTCGCCTTGCTCTGTTCTGTGTGACTCTCCTGTTCGAACTCGTCATCAAAATGTAAACAAATCTTTTCCAGAGTCAACTCGTTCATTTCCGTTCGTTGAATAAACCAAATGACACAGAAAAGATTCGTTCATTTCGACCAACGAAGTTCGAACAGGGAGAGCTATGAATGGATCACAAAACAGAGCAGGGCGACCATTCGAGCTTATAAAACTGAACTTTGTTTTTTGTTTAATGAGCGATCATTTCGTTTGATAAGACCCTTATTCATCGTCTGGAATCGCTTAAAGCCCTTTGAACAGTTTGCACTGAAACTGTCTTTTGGACCTTGAACCGTTTGGTTCCCATTGAAATCCATTATATGGAGAAAAATCCTGAGAATGTTTTAATCAAAAACCTTAATTTCTTTCTGACTGAAGAAAAGAATGACATGGACATCTTGGATGACATGGGGTGAGTAAATTATCAGCAAAAGTTTTTTAAATATGAGCTACTCCTTTTTCAATATTCCAGATGTATATTCATATACACTTTGACTGAATTCAGTGATTTACCTATTTTTAGAATTCTGCAATATAGTGTTTTATATAAATTTTGTATTAAAATAAACAAGTAGTTCATTGAAGGTCTACATCAAGTCAGCTAGCCTATTGTCTGAATGGTTCTTAAATTGATCTGGTGTGTATCTCAAACTTTTGCCATTGTTTAACAAGTATTGTTAACAATGCGTGGTTCAGAAGCTCACACCTTGACATCCGTTTTGAAGCGCTCCAGCACAGATTGACTCAATTTGGTGGTCAAGTCCATCTATTTCCCTTCGAACCACCTCTAGTGGAATCGGGCAGCTGTCCTTAAAGCTCTCCATGTGCTCTCTGTGAGAAATAAATATTTAAATTATAGTCGCTTTTCAGCACTTGTAATGTCAGCTGTCCAAAAGAGAACAATCTAAAAAGTTTGATAAAATGTGAGTTTTGTCTGTATGCAATTTGTATTTTGAGAACATTTTCTAATCTATCTTGCTACATTAGCTATGTTTCCATCCAAAGTTGTAAATTTAACTTGTGCACAAAATTAGAATATTGTATAAAACACTTGTGAATAAAGCAGCGATTTCCATCCCATGTGTTCAAGAGAACAAAATCATGACTTCCTGGGGATTTGGCGCAAAACGTGTAATAAAAATAGAAGCTGCAGAAATAGGGGAAGCCACAGTGACTCTTTTTTCCTGCCTCATAAACAAGTGAGACCTTTCTGGGAGGTCATTATACCAAATCATTCTGATGGCAAACTTTGGCTCAGGCATTTCGAAACAATCAATCAAATATTTGAGATGCTGTGCAATAAAACTGATCCACTGGTTAGTCCAGTTATCCAATCACATCCAGTGTTGAGGCAAAGTCACATTAGTTTTTTTATTGGACATAAAGGGATTTATTCAGTAATTTGTTTCCATTCTAGTACATGCGCATGTTTTCTTATCAGATAAAAATGAATCCGCCTTAATACAGCGCATAAGTATTTTATTTTATTTATCACATCTTGGCGTTTTCATGTTGTGTTTACGTGATATCTCATATTGCGCATAAAAATAGGTGGGTGGAAATCGTAGCTAGTGATTTAGGCTCTCAGAAACCTTCAGTGCATAAAAATCATGATAGTTTAATAGTATAATACTAAGACCAATGCTTACCTTTAAGATCATCTAGTTTATATCTAGTCTAGTCACCTAGTCATCTAGATCACATTAAATACATACAAATAAATCTGATCAGAAATAATTGATTGATTTTGTTTTACCAAATTTAAATTTGGTAAAAGTCTTAACTTTAAGTAATCATCATCAGAAATCAAGAACTCATTCATATCTAAAATTGTATTTCCTTCTCAGTTAGAAATAAAACGACTTTTCAGTAGGCTTAAGTTTTAAGGTGTTTCCATCGCAATTAACGTTCCCCAGTGTCAGGGACTTCCCCTGCCAGCTGCCTGGACCTGCCTCTATGTGGCATGAATTCCTGGAAATCACGTGACGGATTGTTTGTTTTATGTTTTCTTCATGGCTTAATGGCATATAAGGTGCTTGGCTTTAAAAACAGTTGCTTTCTGAACTGAGTGATGACAGGCAAAGATCAGAAGCTGAAATGACCACTCTGCCATTGAATTAAAAGTGAAAGTAAACAAATAGCTTTCTCAACCCTCCTGGCCTTTATATTCACATAATCTTTCTGAAAAGATAATATTCAATTCGAAATTAGACTTATTAAGTTATATATTATCTCTACTACCTTCTCAAACTCATGTGTAAAAATTGTTTCAATGAAAATTACAATTTACGTTAGGGCCGTATGCTGTGTAAATGACCTACTTTAGGGCACTAAAGCTGTTGCAATGTAGCCGATGCTGATACTCTGCCCAGAGTAGACAGAGTTCGACAGAGGACTGCTCCAGCTCAAGAAACGCTGACTCGAACCTTCGAGACAAAGGAAGATACAGTCGGTGACACAGTAGAAAGAAAAAGAAATACGTCTTGCTAAGATCACATGATTTTCAGTGATCGTTGAGAGGGAAAATATGGGTTAATGGGATGTGGTTTTAAATATAGGGTAATGGGATGTGGTTTTAATGAAGTCTATGTGAAAGATCTGCCATGTGAAGAAAAAGAAATTTAGATTTGTACAGCC